>JANAVB010002395.1:22827157-23294657 GCA_029216955.1 Iris pallida
GATTTCAAATGTTTAGTTCAATTTCAGATTTAATATGTAATATTGAACTGTATGCATAGCTATATGTATGGATAGTATGTTAGGATTTTATCTCTATCATGTTAGGATGTGTTGGGAGTATTGAGTTGGTTGTGATGTTCCAAACCCCTAAAATCTGAAACTGCATTATGTTAATATTACATTGGTTTAAATGTTAGCTCATTTTCAGATTTTGTATGTAAATGCTGAACTAAAACTGGGTTTAACCTTTCAATACTAAAGCTATAACCCTGTACAAGGACACGCACACCCTAATTTAGTATACACTGCCATGTAAACCTAACCCTTCCTCTCTATGTTATGTTCATATATCTATATAGATATATATAGAGTTTATGCATACATGTTATAATGTATATAGATACATAACTAAATCTCTACCACTTTATATATATGTATATGGTTAGCCATGCATGTTATGAGTAAAAAGGTTATGCATTGTAGATTGTTTAACCAATATGCCATGAGTAGTGTAACTTGATAGCTATTATTTTGAAACCTAAATCCTCCTATACACTTTCATTTATATTTCACATACACACATGCCTACTATCTAACCATATGAACATGTCCACATACACCCATACACACACGAACTACATAACCTTTACATAATGCTAGCTTTTTCCTCTCTAACTATATATATATATATATATATATATATATATATATATATTGTGATTGGATTTCAATGCTCGACATTTGTGCTTTAAATTTTGATTTTGATTTTTTTGGAAAGTACCCCTTTATAGATAATTAGTAGTTATCTTTATTTATTTTTGATAATTACCAGTTTTTATATAGGATGGTAGACTGCCTTACAGCCTTGATGATTTGTTGTTTCTGTAACTTTTCTAGTTTAGCACCCTAGATTACTTGTATGTTTTGATACCCTATGACCGTTTTGGTTTAGCATGACTAGTATACCTAGATGAGACTTTCAACTGCCACCGTATGTCATGATCCTGTATGCCATTCTTTTAAATTGTATGATTTAGATAAGTTCTGAGACCATGATTGTTGGAGACGAGACTCTAGAAGAAGTACGACCATCTTAATTTCGAGGACGAAATTCTTCTAAGGAGGGTAGACTTGTAACACCCACTTTTCTAAAATGAGGATAATTTTGAACTTTTATAATTTTGATTAATCAATAATAAGATTTAACTCATGTAATGATTTTTAGTGATTTTTAATTAATCTAAAACTATTTAAAATGTTGAATTGTGATTTTGATGGTTAACTAGTTAAACCCTAATTTTGCTAAGCCTAGAGACTAACAATGACCAAGGGAGCCTAGTCATATGATTAGGATGACTAATTACAATTTTTAGCCTAAGGGTATTTTGGTCATTTTTGACTTATTAATGAAAATAAATTTTGATTAATTAATATTGTGCTAATTGAATTGTTAGAGACTAGCCTAATTTTGACTAAACCTATATGTTAATGAAAAAGAAAGCCTTATGACTAGTTGAACCAATAGGAAGGCTTAGAATTGGGTGGACAACTCCTAGCCACTCATCTACATGAAAAATTAATCCTAATTCATCTAATGATCAGCCATCAAGTGCCCCCTCCCTCCCTATAAAGAATCTTTAAGAAAATCCTTGCCTCTTTTTACCTCTATATAGAACCCTAAGTGTTCTTCCCCAAATTAGAGAGATTCCCTCTTTGATTTGATTTCCTTTCTCTCATATTCCTCCATCCAAACTTCTCCTAATCCATCCCACACCATCAAGGAAGAATTCTATCCAACAATTTGGGCAAGGTGCAAAGGGAGGTGTCCTTTTGGATAAATCTTCGTATCGGAGCCGTGTCCTAAAGATTTTCATTGGGATTCCACTCCCAATAGGTAAAACCTATCCTCTAACTTAATTTTTTTTGTATATTAATTAGTTTTGAATCCAAAGGATCCACCCCCATGCATGTGTCCATTTTAGATTCAATTTTGAGACCATTTGGAGTCCATTTGAGGATGTTATAGGTGTGTCTTGTGTCCTACTTGATAGATCCCAAATTAGGATACCCCATGTGTATGTATGTATGGTAATAGTTTAAATAGATATTTAAATTTGGTTTTAGAATGGTTAGAGAGTGGATTGATCTTAGTTAGGATGGTTAGAATGAGTTTCATTTGGATACCTATGTTGGTATCCAAGTATCTTGGCCAACCCAAATTCATCATAATATTTATCCACATTTTTATTAACCCAACCAACTTAGAAATGTCATAACTTTTAGCTTAGAACTCCAAATTATCTCTCATTTTTTTTAAAAGAACCGTATCGAAGTTAGCTTTCCAAATATATATTTTAATAAGCCAAATTTGTTTTGAAATTTTCTGTAAAATTATTTGAGTGTCAGCTTTACGAAAGACGAACGCGTTTCGGTATTTTTGCGATTCCGGGAGCTTCCGGACACGAAAATGTGATCCGTTTAAAGTTTCGGAAAGCTAATACAAAGGGCTACGACCTAATTTAATCCTAGAATTTAGTGGAGGCCCAATTGGTACAGTATTAGTTTTAAGTAGAAGAGTGACTATACGATATAGGCATTTTGTGTAACCTATGAGCCTATGTAGTATGGATATTAAATGAATGTAGAGTATGTAATGCATAATATGTTAGATGAATGAAATGATATATATATATATGATATGTATCCTCTTTAAATTAATATATATATGGTTGAATGCAATCATGTAGGAATACAATCAATGTAATGTATGTAAGCAACGCATAAATGCATGAATAAAAGAATGATATACAATGTATGCATGAAAGTATATAATGAATGCTAGACATGAATGCAAGATATACATGTAATGATAGATATGAATGCATAATGTATAAATAATATAATATATAATGATAGCATGTATGGTAATGTAGAATATATGATGCAAGCATGTATATGTCCACTGTTTTTCCTTTTTCTTACATTTTTTCTTCCTTCCCTTTTCATTTCAATTTTTCCCCATTTTTTCCTTCTTCTATTTTTACATGTTGCATACAATGTATATAATGTATAGATGCATGTAAGTATGTAATATGCATGAATGACATGTATGTAATAAAAATAAGTATATGCATGCAACTTAATGATATGTGAATGGATATAATGCATGAACTGAAGTATGCATGTATATGGGATATGAATGAATGATATATATATTTGGTAAGGTAATGTAATGTATGTATTCACATATATTTTGAGTTAAATATATGAGTTTGTATGCATATATTATATGTATACATTTATGCAGGAATGAATATAATATAATGTAGAGTATGCATATATGAATATAATGTATGCAAGTATATAATGTATTCAAATATGTATGTATGCATCGATGTATGTATGTATAGGTGCATAAATGAATGCAAGTATGCATATGTATGTATGTAGGCATGTATGCAATGTATGTATGTATACATGATATGTATGTATGCATGTATACAAGTAAGTATGTATGTATGTATTTATATAAACTGAGTTAACCTATAACCTTTTACACACATGCATTCATACACCCTTTGACACCAAGTATCCCATGTCACATACACCTACCTATCACTAAATCTGAGAGCATTAACACATACCCTTTCACACACATGCCAAACACACACACACTCACTTACTCTTTTATCTCTCTTTCTATATATATATATATGTGTGTATGTGCCTATATATATAGCTTTCCTATATATATCTATGTATATGAATAAGTGAATATGAATAATATATATATTATATGACTAAGTTTGTGTGCCTTGTTAGCTTATGGTTTAGTTTTGTGCTTGGTTTAACAAGTGACTTAGACTATAAGTTAGTAGCTATCTTGGATACTTAATTTGCATATACTTAGTTTGTTTAGACCTAGAATTGACTAACCTAAACTAATTGACCATTGTTGGCCCAACCCTAGCTAGTTTGACCACAGTTGACTAGAGTTGACCTAGTTTGACTTTCTAGTTAACCAGAGTTGACTTTGACCTAGATTGACTTAGACTCATGTAGATTGTATTATAATTTCAATTACTATATAAATTGAACTCTTTATAACCTGTATTGATATAACTAGGATTCTGTGACTCCAGTTCGCCATCTTTTCATATCAGCTGTTCAGGGTATCAGGCGAGTACATTCTCTGACCGTTTTATACTTGATAGGATTTACATTTATGCTCTAGATTACTTTACTTGATGCTGTCACGTTGTTAACACGGATTGGTACTATATGGATCCCTTCATGAGATGTTATCCCCCTCGGGAGCATCGGTTACATCATGTCATGTGCGTTTCACTTTCATCATGTATTCCTGTGCTTTCACCATTCATGTGCACTCTCGTGATTCATGTACTCTCATGTTCACGGAGCCCCCATGTTTACATTCATGTGCACCCATTTATGGGTCCCCATGTGATATCATATGCAATAACATAACATGTCTGGATCCTTGTATATTGATTGGGGTACGGGAGAGTATAAATAGTCATATGGACAATTTTTATAGTAGTATAGCCATGTACAACCTCTCATGTTTATTATCAAGTCGTTCACATGTCTAGCTTGTTCTCTAAATCACTAGTTCACTGTAGCTCTTTACTTATAGTAGATATTTCATTACAGTCTTCTCTTTTATTCATGTATATTCTCAGCGTTTTATGTATCTTACTCTATTGCATATTTGTATATCCTGTCATATTATGAACTATGTGAGATGTATTGTGCCCGTTTCTGTCCTGACTGGACCTGTTGATAAATTTTACAGATAGCTTGGAGGCTGCCTGCTAGCCTAGAGGAGACACAATAGAGGTTGTATAAATAACTAGGGTTTTTCTTACTTTGTTTTCAGTTGTCTTGAGCTGTATTACTCTATGGATTACTGTATTTGAGATTTGAGATATTTTTGGGTTTGTGTATCTTAGACACTTAGACTTCTATCTGTTGTATCTCTTTATGGATTTCATGTTTTATCTATCTTTTATCATGCTCTACCTTAGATGTGATTGAGACTGTATTGCTATGTCACCTCTATTCGGAGTGTATATACTGCACAGGTACCTTTATATTTTTAGATGTTTGACCTAAGACAGCGTTCTACCGCTGACACTGCAGCGTAGGCTGGACGTACCCACGTCTCGTGCCCTTACTCTAGGGTGCGGGTCGTGACAGCTAATACGATCTAGGGTAAGCTCCCAATTTAATGGACTTAACCCTGGACGTACTCCGCTGTAAAGGGGTAACTAAGAGTAAATGATCATCTACATCTCAATCCACAATAATAAAATGAACACCAAGAATGAACATAATATACTAAAGTTGGCCACCCAGTAATATACATGTTCGAACAAGCTCGAGAAGGAATAAGCTTGGTAATAGTAGGCTACATAGCAGTATGAAGCAAATATAGGTAAGGATATAAGCTGGAAAGAATAAATAGAATATGCCGAAACACAATATAAATATATACCTGAGACCTCGGTGCATTATGCAGCACCCGCCAGCTACTCTGTACTAACCGCTCAGCGAATACCTGGAGAGTTCACCAGGTCCTCAGAGGGACGCAACAAGATACAGAGATACATGCCATAATGTGAACTAAATATAATGATCAACCTGAGTCACAACGTGGTCCAATATCCAGTCATCAATCAGTAACCATAACTCTGACCACTCATGGTCAAAGGATGGTATACCAGTCCATGATAAAATATTGTCCTATGATACGGTCCGACATAGGTACACGAACTAACCAGTCTATGTGAATGCATGTTGAAGACAACTTTAGAACGTATGGGTAGGTGAATAATAATTTCGTCGAAGCACGGGCCGACGTCGGATCACGAGCCGAAGGATTTACGTCGGAACTCGGGTCGAGCGTCGGATCACGAGCCGATTAGCTTAATACTAGCATCCTCCCAACCGAACCTAGCGCGCAGTTAGTGGCCGCTGCCGGAGATGTACCTACTAATAAGGGTCCATGCCAACAACGGCCATCCCTGAAGCTAACATAAAATAATATAATTATCTGTCCCATATTCCTGCTGGTTGTCTTCCCTGTCCCAGGAAATGTACAAGTCGTACCCACGACTCAGACAATCCATATCTTAATGCGAGTCTCTAATCTATACACCATCTAACTCTATATGTACCATCACACGAACCGCTCGCACCGATGATCAGTCGAATACGGAAGTTTATGCCAACCCAATGACTCTCACTCAAGGTGTCGTGTAATATTTTGTGTCAAGCCATGAAGTTATCCGGGATAACTTCACCATGTCGGGTATGTCTACTAACTCTAAGTTACACACGCACGCACCCATAACATCGATGCTATCATCGATAACACCCAAGTCATCCTTGGATACACACTACCAGTGTCATCAACTAACAGCACAAGGATAGATATGAGTAATGTAAACAGTACAAGTATGGCAAGGTATCTTGCCTGGGGTGAAGAAGTGGGCCGATGATGTCCTGCAGACAAATCGTTAAGTCCAAGAAAGGTAGCAACATAGGGGTCTCCACGAACGTCGTCGGATGCTGAAACAAACATCACCAACATTCTCAGAATAAGTAAAATAGCTATAATAGACTATCCATAAGTTCAATTCTGGACACAGGGGTAAAATGGTAATTCAGATCAAGATTGGGTCCACCGTTGGACACTCCTTGCACCAAAAAATGTGTCAAGATCAAAGTCAATATAATATAGCAAACTATATGTCTACGAGTCCAGAATGACGATATGAACCCAACGGTATATCCGAAAGGGGACTCCGATGAGCCGATCTCAAAATGGTTCGTTGACTCAAATAGTATAATCTAGTTTGCACGAAAATGCATGCCGGAGTCCAAGTCCACTAAATCTAGCAAAGTATATGTCAACGAGTCCAGAATGATGATACGAACCCAACGGTATGTCCAGAAGTAGATTTCAATTAGCCGATCTCAAAATGACCCGTTGACTCGGATAGTAAAATTCGGTTTACACAAAAATGCGTGCCAGAGTCCAAGTCCACTAAATCTAGCAAAATATATGTCAAAGAGTTCAGAATGACGATATGAACCCAATGGTATGTCCAGAAGTGGATTCCGATGAGCCGATCTCAAAATGATCCGTTGACTCGGACAGTGGGGCCCACCTTGCACCGAAATACGTGGCAGGGCCCATGTCGTCTAAATCAAGCAAACTTTGTATGAATTTGTGCCAGAACGATGCCACAAGTCTACTGGCAGTGTCAGAATTGGAATCGAGAGTCCCGGGTTCAAAATTAGAATTTAACAAGTTGAAAATAACGAATTCGGACGGCCAACTTTGGCTCAAATTCAACCAATCAAACAAGCTCACATTGAAACAAAATTTAAAGGACAGGAAGAGGGTTATACCAGCTGTGCACAGGAACTGGTGGTGCGTCAAATGGAGCTGCGACGGCGAAGGTACAAGTCTACGAAGTTGGCTCCACAAAATTGTCCAAAAACAAACACAATTATTCGAGCAACTTGGCGGCCGATTTCGACATATCAAATGGAAGAATTAACGACTGAAACTTTAGGGGGAGGTAGAGCTATATACCAAGATTGTAACGGAGGAAAGAGTGCAACTATCCAACGGTCGAATTGTCCAGAAAATATGCACGAAGACGACGTTCTGAAATGTGAGTTCTGGCTTGAACCCGTGCGCGTCACGATGGAATTTCAACGTAAATGTTAAAATCGACTTTCTGTCGTACTGGCCGCTGCCGGGGTGGTTTATTGGGTTTGCCTGAGCAGGGCTCAACAATGGAGGAGGGGTGTGCGGCGGCGCGTGACCGCTGGCACCGCCGTGCGGCCGCCGAAAGTGCTTCCCTTGCGCCCACTTGCTGCTGCGGCTACTGCAGCTGTTTGCTGTCTCGAGCGGCCGCGCCTATGCCGGCGACACACGGTGAGGGTGGCCCGACATCGGGCGGCCCGAGGAGGGGAGGAGGGGTGTTACGGCTGCGCGTGACCGCTGGAGCCGCCTCCGTACGGCTGCTGCAGCTCGTATTGCTGCTGCTCGCGCTATTGCGCCTACAGCTACTGCTCGAGCGGCTGGCCGGCGTGGCCCGAGTGAGGACGAAGAGAAGAGGAAGAGAATATGAGGAGGGTGGTGGTGTGTGGTGGTTGATGGTGGTGGTGGTGTTCACGGTGGTGGTGGTAGATGATGATAATGGTGGTGGTAGATGATGTAGATGATGGTGTTGGTGAGGATGGTGTAGATGATGGTGTTGGTGAAGAAAATGATGATGAAGGTGAGGGTGCTGCTATAGGGAGAGGGGAGGTGCTCTCTTGGTCGGGTGAAGGGAGAGAGAGGGGTGAGAGAGAGTATGGTGGTGGTGATGGTGTGTGCTTATAGTATAGGAAGAGAGAGATAAAGATGGTGATGGGGATGGGAGTGTTTGTTTTAATATAGGGAGAAAATGATGTATAGAGAGAGGAAAGAGGAACGTATGAAAATAAAGGGGGGAGTATTGGCTGGTGTGGGAGTGAGGAGAGAGGGTGTATGGGTGTGGGTGTGTTTCCAAGGAGCATAGGGATGTGTATGGTGAGGGTGTATGTGTATTTGAATTTGAGGGAGAGAGAAAGAGAGAGTGATGTGACATGTGTTGTGTGGTGTTTTGTAGGAGTGTTGGTATTGTGTGTTTGGGTATGGATGATGGATGTTGTCATCGTATTTGGTGTTGGGTCTACTTGAGTCGGGTCGGGTCACAATTGGATCTAATTGGGTTCCGATAATTAAAATAACATTAAATTAGCCATTTATAATCATTGATAATAAATAGTACACGGGGACTAAATTGGATGGGACACGAGTGGCACGTGTGTAGTAGGCTCAAAATGGTCCGTGTCCATAACTTGGGTCGACCAGTTTGGGTCAAACTGGCGTCTCCAATACAAGTTGGAATTAAATGTGACTCGGTGGGATAAATCGGGATTGGGTCAATTGTCCAAAAAATTGTGCGATAAAAATGAAGCACAAGAGAGTGTGTCTGAGTGGGACACGAAGGTCATGGATGTAGAGCGTCTCGAGTAGATCATGCATGACAAATTGATTTGGAGAAAATAACTAGTCTTGTGCTCCTAAATTAAAAGTCACGATAAGGTACACATGATGATCAAAAATAAAAGTGGAAATTTAATAAAATGATACAATGACCTAAATTGACCCGAAAGTTCTGCGATGCAAATAGAGCACGGAAGAACAAGTTTGAGTGGGATATGATATATCAACATGTAGATAAGCTTGTCTAGATCAAAACCCCATGAAGGACGTTTCAAGATACTGGCATTTCTTGTGCTCCAAAAATCAAAGTCACGAAGAGGTATATTTAATAATACAATAATTATAATTAAGATATCTATTGAAAATAATTACTTTACTAAAATTTAAAATAATCTCTAAAATCCAGAGGGCTTACAACCTACCCACCTTATAGAATTTTTTCCTCGAAATTACAATAAGACATGGTATAAGAAGGATAGATGATCAAATCTTAGTGGAGTCAGGTGCGACTAGTTCCAACCAGAAGATCATAGTCGTGGTCTGCTAGCAAGGTTCTGGAAAGGAAACTGGGATTACAGTCTCCAATAATCTCAGGTACTATCAGGGTACTATTGGTCAAGATTTCAATATGTTAGAAGGAATTGACTCGGTTGAACATAACCAGAGCAAGGGGGCTTAAAGGAATTTGTTAAACAAATTCAAGTGAATCACGAAGAAGAAAGTTGCAGCTAATGGTACGGAGAGTTTCAAAAACTTTAGAAGGAAACTTAAGTTGCGCAATATCCCAGGTTGCGCTACATACTGGATTGTACCACAACTTGGTTGCGCAATATTTTTGATTGCGCAAACAACTGAGTTGCGTAATAGCATGCGCAACACGGTTCGTAAGAACGAGCAGTGCTCAAATAAAGCAACCACACCCTAATAAGTAGTGGCATAGAGTTTGTAATGCGCGAAACACTCTAAGAAGAGGGGCACAAGTCAATTAAAGATCAAAGTCGTCCTCCATAGGTCAAAATTGTTCGTTCTCGGTCACCTTCCAGAGGTGGGTTAGCCGTCTCTCATCGTGAAGAGGGCTACGCATACTGTGGCGTGCGGGTCGGCGGAACATGGGTCGAAAGTCTGGCAACGCTCTTTCCTTTGTCAGCGGCAGTCTTCTTGGGGGCCATTTCGTCGAGGAGATAGTCGAAGAGAAGATTGTAAGAGCTCAAAGAATTTTATCTGAGGATTAAAGCAAAAGTAAAGAGTTCAAGTCAGTCTAATAGGGGTTATTTATAGCCTAAAGTCACCCCTAGTTGCGCATAAAAATCGTAACAGATCGCAACAAATTACGCGAGATAGGCACAACTTGACTCAGTAATTGCCACGATTCAAAGTATTTCGAGTTGCGCCACTATTGGAAAGTCCAGAGATTAAGTTACGCCGCTACTCACGTTGTGCCACGTATCAGAGTGCGCCTAATCACATTGCGCCAAAGCCTACGTGGCGCCTGACAAAAATTGTCATCATTAACTGACAGCACTGACAACTGACAGCATGATAAACGAAGAAAATATCTTCGAATCCCGTGAAGCATGGTTTTCGAGACGATTTACTGTCATTTGACGACAGCTATTCCGCGCACTCTGGATGTTGCGCCTAGGCGCAACCTGATCAAATTCTCCTCGCAGATCCAAATGCTGCCACGTGTTTATGCACTGAGTTGCGCATAGGCGCAACCTAATCAAGTGCAGTTTGACTCGTTGACTGAAAGTTGCACAACCTGACAAAATTGAAGTAACTAACGTTCTAAAGCAGAATGACGTGGCACACGTGCCACTAATCTGTCAAAACGTGTCCACTACTCTGTACATGACCATGCGCATCTCAATCATATGAGGCCACGCATCTAAATACTGTTAGTACACGTTCAATGACTGAATGGAAGTTGGCACAACCCAAAGAGGCGCAGTTCGACCTCGCGCACATCAGAATAACTGCTAAAACAGTTATTTTCAGAACTCTATAAATGGAGTTTCTAAATCATCATCAGAGGATCAGAGATCAAGAGTTCTTACAAAAGTGATGTTGCATTCTCCAGAGGCTTTAGTCTTCAAGTTCACATAGTCCAAGGGATAAAGCGATCGTCTTCTGATCGGATTCTTAATGTTGTACTTCCCCAGAATTCATTGTACTTTGTACGATTCTTTTTAAGTTTGGAATAAACTTTTTGTTTTTGCAAACAACTAGGCTTGTTCTTGACCCTAAGAGACTAATGGCTTGTAGTAAACCCTCATGCATCTAGACATCCGTGACCATATTGCGAGGTGAGATTTACTTCAATGTACGTAGCTGGCTGTGTCTGTCCCCTGCTCTCCAGTATTCTGGTTCTGGGACGTGACACCCGGCCTTCTTTCCTGACGATGGTGCATACTAAAAGTATGATCGTCGAGGAACACGAGTGGGTTGCTTCTTGATCACTCTGATACCTTCATTTTGGTACTTGCCGTTTAGTCACGGGCACATGTTTATCCGGATGTTCTGGACGTTTAGTTTTTTTTACATAATTGTAATTAATCAGACTGTAGCTGACTATAGTTATGTACTGTTGTCTCTCTGTGATAGTTGATATTGGCAAAGCTAGTCCATATGATCATTTTGATGAAGCGTCGGGGCCGTCTTACTGCTTTGTCTTATATGCTCATTAATTGTTGTTTCTTGCTTGATGATTGAGGCATAGATGTTCTGTGAGACCCTAGGTGACTTGATTCAGGCAAGCACCCCCAAGTCTAGTGGCAGTCGTGATCGTCGTATGATCTCTTCATACCTTATACAGGATAGTCGGTCATGTCCGTCTCTGTATTCCGGTACTAGGACATGACAATATATTTATTTAAAAAATAAATACATTGATCTCTCTTATGTTTCAGTATTACTTTAGTGTATTATGTCGTTTCTTTGCTTTCATTATTGGTGTGGATTGAGATAGAATATAGATACTATCGGGTGGCAAACTTTAGTATTTTATGTTGTTCCTTGCTTTTATTACTAGTGTGGGATTGAGATAGAATATAGGATAACGGGTCAACCACAAATTATGCATGTTATAATACCCAACTATAGACAGCTTATATGTATATCGTGGAACAAAAGTATACGGTAGATGTAGCTGGTCATTGCCACGTGGCTCGATCTCTCGTATTTTGGGACTGTGGCGTGACGTTGTTTTTGCATCGCAAAAAAAAAATCTGGACAGCAAAAAAAAAGGAAAAAAATATGTTACAGTTTGTATATTTATTGAAGAAATAAATACAGTGACCTCTCTTATGTTTCATAAGTATTACTTTAGTATATTATGTTCTTTCTTGCTTTCACTAATGGTGTGGATTGAGATAGAATATAGATGCTATCGGGTGGTCAACTTTAGTATTTTATGTTCTTTCTTGCTTTCATTACTGGTGTGGATTGAAATAAATAGTTGGTCAACCATATATTATGCATGTTTGAATACCCAACTATAGACAGCTTATACGTATATCGTGGGACAAGAGACTATGGTGGACGTAGTTGACCATTACCACGTGGCTCAATCCCGCGTATTTAGGGACTGTGGCGAGACATGGGTTTTGCATCGCAAAAAAAATGGCATCGCAAAAAGAACAAAAAAACAAACAACATGTTACGGTCTGTATATTTATTTAAGAAATAAATGCAGTGACCTCTCTTATGTTTCATAAGTATTACTTTAGTATTTTATGTTCTTTCGTGCTTTCATTATTGGTGTGGATTGAGATAGAATATAGATTCTATCGGGTGGCCAACTTTATTATTTTATGTTCTTTATTGCTTTTATTACTGGTGTGGATTGAGATAGAATAATGGACCAAGCATAGATTATGCATGTTAGAATACCCAACTATAGACAGCTTATACGTATATCATGGGACAAGAGTCTTTGGTAGACGTGGCTGGTCATTGCCACCTGACTCGATTCTGCGTATTTTTGGACTGTGGGGTGACATGATTTTTGCGTCGCAAAGGAAAAAAAGGACATCGCAAAAACAAAACAAAAAACAAAAAACAAAAAACTTGTTACAGAGATCGTATATTTGTTTAAGAAATAAATACAGTGACCTCTCTTATGTTTCATAAAAATTACTATAGTATTTTATGTTCTATCATGCTTTCATTACTGGTGTGGTTTAAGATAGAATATAGAATATAGAATATAAAAAATTGGAATTTTGGCGGAATCATTCTCCGTTATTTTTTGTCAAACTTCTTTTTCCTATAATTCATTTCTTACAAATGTATTTCGTCATATAAAATTTTCAAATATAAATACCCGCCCATTCCACCGGAACCCAGCCCCATTCCTGCAGTGTGATTTGTTTCTCTCTCCCTATTCTCACTGGCGGTGACGACACCGCCATGCCGACGCCCGACCTCGAGTCCCGTCCTCCGCCGCTCCTCCACTCCTACGCCCCCCACCCCGACACCGACGCGGACACCGTGTCCCCGGGTCCGCTGAGGTCCAGATCCCTGCTCCTCTCCCTCGCCCTCTCCTTCTTCTTCCTCTTCGCTCTCGCGGGCCTGCTCTCCCGCGACCCGAACCTGAACCAGGAGATCGTCGTTCCGGATCGCGGAGTGGAGGAGGGCGTCTCGTCGGAGTCGTCCCGCCCCGGCTCCCGGATCCTCCAGTCCGCCGGACCGGACTTCCCGTGGACCAACCGCATGCTGGCGTGGCAGCGCACCGGCTTCCACTTCCAGCCGTTGAAGAACTGGATGAACGGTCAGGATTTAGCTCCATTTCTACTCTTCTTCTTATTATTTTTGGCTCATTTATTTTTCCTTTGATTGCTCTGTTTTTTTTTATGTGGAATTAATTGCGAACGGGCGTTGCTGTTGGTGGCGGTTTTTGCAACAGATCCCAATGGTAACTTTTTGCACTTACGCCCTTTTAAATTTATATTATTTTAATACTGTGTGTACATTGATGGTGCCAAGCTGAAGCTCTCAATCATCGGCAACATCTAATATATATTCTCGTAAGATTAGGGGATTATTAGAGGCACTGCATTTTTAATTTTTTTGGTATGGTATATTATAATTTTTGTAGTCTGCTATTAAATTTTGACACTTCTGACTATAATTTTGAAAGTCCTGAACATCTAACAAAAAAATAGTTTAGAAAATTGTTAAAATTTTGATACTTCAATACATATTCAACAGTTCTGAATCAAACATCGTTTTCGACAGACTTCAAATTTTGATAGTCTTATCAAAAAATGCAATGTCCATAGTAATTTCCATTATTGTAAATCAAAACTATCCAATCGAGATTAACTAGCTCTTCATATAATTTACTAGTTATCCAAAAATGATCTTACAATTGCTTTATTACATATAGCCTTATCTATTTTGTTTATAATGTTATTGTTGTAATACTTTATTACTATAAATGTCCATTCATATAACATTTCTATATTATTCGTGTCAACATCTCCAAATATCTTTTGTCATCAACATAAATCTGATTTTGGAAAAAAAAAAACATTAATATGATCTGATAGCTAGGACCAAAAAAAAAACACTTAATAGAATGTCAGTAAAATTATTAGCTACGTTTGCTCGGTATTTAGATTCATACCATTATGCACAAAACGTGCACTTAATATTTCAGACAATCAAAACAAGTTGTCAGTGTCGCAAAGTTTCATGTTAGATGCATTCATTTAGACAAGCTAATAAGCTTAAAAAATTCCTTTCCGTAGAAAGTTAACTAAGTTACAAAGCAATTGGATTTTATTATCGAAAATGCTTTCTTGTCCGCAGGCTGGCCAGTCCGTCCGCTACGTGACACTCTCTCATTGTCTCCCATGTTAGCATCAGACCTATATCGTTGACCTGACAATAGAAACGTGTCACGTGGCGGCGGACTGGCCCGTCCGCGGGCAAAATAGCAGTGCCGTTTTATTACATGGCATGCAATTCTTGTTTTGATTCAGGTCCACTGTACTATAAGGGCTGGTACCACTTCTTCTACCAGTACAACCCTGACAATGCATACTGGGGCAACATCACCTGGGGCCACGCGGTGTCCCGCGACCTCGTCAACTGGCAGGACCTCCCCCTCGCCATGGTCCGGGACCACTGGTACGACATCCAAGGCGTCTTGACCGGCTCGGCCACCTTCCTCCACGATGGCCAGATCGTCATGCTCTACACCGGCAACACCAACAAACTCGCACAGGTGCAGTGTCTGGCGGTGCCCGCCGACCTATCCGACCCGCTCCTGCTCAAATGGGTCAAGTCGGAATCCAACCCCGTCCTGCTGCCCCCGCCTGGCATCGGCCTCAAGGATTTCCGAGACCCATCCACCGCGTGGTAATTTAATGCTAATAGTGGTGGAGTTTTTTCTTATACTCATGGCGGGGACTAACAAACAGCATATTGCTAGAGTACTCTTTCCAAGTGTTTCGGTATGGTCACTAACAAGCGCGTAGCCACATATTCAAGTTAGGGTTGACTGGAAATGGGGTTGTCTAAGTGTGGGCTGCCCCAGACAATATATATATATATATATATATATATATATATATATATATATATATATATATATATATCCATCCGGCTGGTCTAGCTCTATTGGTTAGGACGAGTGGCTCCCAAGGCTCCTAGTGGGGAGGTTGTGAGTTCGAGCCCCTTCGCGGGTTCGTGCTCCCACTCACTCCACTCGGGGTGGCTCGGCGGTCATTAGGTCGCGGCCTCGAGCGGGGGCGCTGGACAGGACAATGATGAATTGGCCTGTGTGATGCGGAACATCCGCAACGTCGGAGGCCTGTCGAAATAGTGCCACGAACTGAGCCCGAAAATATATATATATATATATATATATATATATATATATATATATATATATATATATATATATATATTTTGGTGTCCGCATATATATATATATATATTTTGGTGTCCGCGCATCCCCATCCACCCCGTGGCCACTGCCACCCAGTCGGGTGGATGCGGGAGGGGGGGCTCGATCCCGGGTCTCCCCGCCGAGAGCCCCCCCCCCCCCCCCTCCCCCCCCCCTCGTGCCACTCGCGCTACGAGCGCCGGACTATATATATATATATATATATATAGGGAGCGGATCGGGAGCCCTGCCCGCGGAGCCCCGTCGAAGCCCCGCTCCCCCTTAGCCGTTGGATCGCGCGGGCGGGGGCGGGCCCCACGCGGGCCCCGCGCGATCCGATGGTGCAGGGGGGGCGGGGCTTCGGCGGGGCTCCGCGGGCGGGGCCTTTGATCCGCTCCCATATATATATATATATATATATATATATATATATATATATATATATATATATATATATATGGGAAAAAAATATAGAGGGAAAAAAAAAAAAAGCAAAAGCAAACTTTTGTGGTGGGCTCCAGCCCGTCCCACAGTGTGGATACGCCCTTAGTCACTAATAGGAAAAATTATTGCATGTTCCAGACTCACCACGTGGCAATGATGAATGGTGAGCCCGGCCAATAATTTGTTGACACTTAGGCATAATACATGATATCATACATTTTTTTTTTATTTTCTAGGTCAATTTTTTTAATATTTTAAAAAGAAAAAAAAAAATCTATTTTTTTCTAATTATATGCAAATTAATTTCTATATATTTTATGATTTTTTTGAATTTTTTTATGCCAAATATTATGTCAAGTACTGTCAACAAATTATTAGCCGGACTCATCATTCATCATTGCCATGTGGTGAATCCGAAACACCTAATAATTTCTCTACTAATAGGTGCATATGCCATTAGGCCCTAAGCTTTGATAAATGTGGTCTATATTACACAAACACGTCCTGCACTTGTTTATTTCCGTATGTCCTAGTATATTGTTTTTTTTTTTTTTTTTTAAATCACACGCACACACAAATTGGAGGGCTCGTACCTTGTCGGTCCCTCCGGATGTCCACTCTAATACCACTAGGCTAGAGAGCTCGGACATGTCCAAGTATATTGTTGGAGTGTTAATTAAGAAAGTTTCGAATTCCAATAGGTTCGAACCCTCCGATTCCACGTGGCGCTTTCTTATTGGCTCAAAGGAGGACGACAAGCACTCTGGCATTGCATTGGTCTACAGCACCAAAGACTTCCTCACCTACGAGCTCCTCCCAGGCCTCCTCCACTCAGTCGAGAAAGTCGGCATGTGGGAATGCATGGACTTCTACCCGGTGTCCACTACCGAGTCCGAGGCGCTGGACACCTCCGTGCCCCCCGGCGACAACATCAAGCATGTCATCAAGGAGAGCTCCGACGACGACAGGCACGACTACTACGCGATCGGAACCTACGATCCGGCTGCCAGCACTTGGACCCCCGACGACGCAGAGAACGATCTAGGGATCGGACTGAGGTACGACTGGGGCAAATTCTACGCGTCCAAGACTTTCTTCGACGGGGTGAAGAAGAGGAGGGTGCTGTGGGCTTACGTTGGCGAAACGGATAGCCGGAAGGCTGATATTGCCAGGGGATGGGCTACAATTGCGGTACTCTACTGTCGCCTGCTCTTGAACTATCGATTTTCTTAATAATATTTCGGCATAGCAGTTGTTCAAATGAAAGAAATTCAGAAATCTTCCTTCGCTATAGCAAAATTTATTAGTCGTCACTAGCATAAACATACTCCAATTTGTCAGGGCAGGACCCGAGCTCATGGGAGTCCGAACCGTACTTTAAAATGGAACCTCTATATATAATATAAAAAAAATAATCCACAATGCTACATGGACCGCGTTTTGGTCCGCGATCCACGTGGCCGCTTTTAATTGGCATGGCACGAACGGGTGTGTCCCATGCGAATAGAGGGGGCGGACGGGGTTGCGACATCTCAGTCTGCAGTCACAGCCGGCAGGCAAAGACTGACGGCTGTTTAGCATTTTCCAATAAAGATATATTAAGACCACTAATATAGAATTCTAGCTAATAACTACTTACACAACAATTATTTTTTTGTTAAATGAGACACATGATACTTATTAATTCTATTTTAGTTACAACGTATATTTATCTTTAAATAAAAAAATTTGGGGTTCTCCTAGCTTGTGGGTCCTGACGGTCACCGGGACTACAATTTGCTTTGTGCTAGGCTGCTAACTCGTTCTGATAAGTTTACATGTTCGAAAACCATCATCCCAAGTCTACATATGCCTGGCATCAAAATAAAGGTCCAGGTGTTTGTGCACAGGGTGAGCTTTAAAAAAAAAGGGGCTAAGATTCGATTTTAAAATAGTAAAAATTCCGGTTTCCATTATTTTGGATTTCGGCCAAAATCGAATAAGACTTTTAAAATCATATAAATAATTTAAATTATATGTATATTTTATGATCAAAATGTATATATTTTGAAAACAACAATTCTATGTATATATATAAGTTCAACTTTGGATTCAATTTTGAAATACAACAATTGGATGTATAAAAGTAGTATTTTCTAATATAATTTAAACGCATGTCTCAACTTTGGGTTGGTCCATAAAATAATACAAGTAATCCAACCGTCGAATAAACCGAATCGTTTATATCGGTTTGATTACGGTTGTGCTTAATTTCAGTTTCAATTTGAATTTTTAGAATTTTGGTTTAGTCAGTTTTTACTTATTTTGATTTGGTTAAAATCAAAGATTGTTCGTCCCCTGTATTTGTGCATATTAAACTACTTTGACTAATGAATCACTTGATAATTAATTTCCTTGGCAGGGTATCCCGCGAACGGTATTATTCGACGCAAAAACTGGCAGCAACCTCCTCATTTGGCCTGTGGAGGAAGTCGAAAGCCTGAGGAAAGGTAGCAAGGATTTCAGCGGCATCACCATCGCTGCAGGATCAACATTCCAGCTAAATATCACCGGTGCCACCCAGGTAAATAACTACATGATTACATTCTCTTAAAAAAAAAAATGCTATTTGGCCTGTTTGACTGGGTCCGCCACCGATTGACCTGCCAATAGAATACTGACACGTGATGGGCAGTTCCAAATTGCAAACCAAAATCGCGGTCCAAATTGTTTTAAAAAAACAAACCAAGGTAGCTTTTTTGTGACATCCAAATTTGGGATGATGCAGCTGGACATAGAAGCTGAGTTCGAGATAAACAGCGAGTCACTGGAGGCAGCAGTCGAGGCCGATGTCAGCTACAACTGCAGCACCAGCGACGGTGCAGCTAACCGGGCCAGGCTTGGACCGTTCGGGCTGCTCGTCCTCGCGAACGAAGAGCTGAGCGAGAGGACCGCAACGTACTTCTACATTAGCAGAGGAGCGGACGGCAGCCTAAGAACCAACTTCTGCCAGGATGAATTAAGGCATGAACTTCTTACTGACATATAAAGTTATCTATATATTCACGAACGTTGTCCCCGGGTCCTAGCCTAACGGGTGGTATATATAAGTAATGTTAAGTAATGTTATTCGTACCTCCAAATTATTCCTCCAATACATTCCTTCTTATGTAGCAGCTGACGTGACATATTAAATAATATTATGTGTCATCTGACATGACCGATGATATGATAAATTTTAACCCAAAAAGTTAATTACTCAATTTTGTCCATATAAAATTAATGTTAATATTAATGTTAATAATAATAATAGGCTTAATTGCTAATTGCTACCCTCAACTATCACACATTTTCAAGTTGATACCCTAAACTTTTTTTCGTAACAGATTGATACCTCAACTATTTTTTTTTTTCAACTTAATACCTAACATTTTAAAAAATCCCAAAATGCCCTTATCCTTTCCCTCCCTCCATCCCCTCCCCCACTCCGGCCCCCCCCCCCACCCCCCCCCCCCCTGCTAGCTCCGGCCGAGGAGGGCGGCGCGGGTGGCAAGGACGAAGCCGGCGCGGGGGTTCCTGGAGGCCGCGGGGCCGCCGGAGCCGTTGAAGCGGACGACGGCGAGGGAGAACGCGGCGGCGGCGTGGGAGCCCAGCGCCGCTCGCGCCATCAGAGCCGCGCCGGAGCTAGCAGAGGGGGGGGTGCAGGCGAGGGCGGCGGAGGGGGATGGTGCAGGTGAGGCGGGGCGGGGGGGGGGGAGGGGGGGTGCGGAGGGGAGAGGGGGGGGGGGGTGGCCTGGAGTAGAGGGAGGGGGGGGGGTGAGTGGTAGTTTTAAAATTTGGGTAAGGGCATTATTGTCCAAAAAATTATCTGGGTATCAAGTTGTTACAAAAAAAAGTTTAGGGTATCAATTTGAAAAAGCGTAATAGTTGAGGGTATCAAGTAGCAATTAAGCCATAATAATATTAATATTATTGTTAATGTTAACAATAATATTAATGTTAATGTTAATGTTAACATTAATTTTAATGTTAATTTTAATATTAATTTTAATTTTTGCCACGTCAGCTGTCACATCAACATATTACGTCAGCTGCCACGTAAGGAGGGACGGTTTGGAGGTACAATTTGGAAGTACAAATAACATCTTATATATATATGACCTCTAGTCTAGTGGTTAAGAGAGATGCATGCGGCCCAAGTGGTCGGGAGTTCGAGCCTCAGTGGAGACGAATTCACTACAAGTACCCATTGCTTCAAAAATATATATATATATATATATATATATATATATATATAAATATATATATATATATATATATATATACACACACACACGTCCAACTACTAAAATGGATAATATATATTATGCTCAATTAATGTTTGAAATTGTGTCATGTTGTGCAGGTCCTCACTGGCTGATGATATCGTCAAGAGAGTGGTCGGCTATACTGTTCCAGTGCTTGCTGGCGAGACGTTGTCATTGAGAATACTGGTGAGGACACGACTTTACCATCTTGTTGCTCTAACCTAAACTAATATATACGTGCGTGCCTTTCACGTATTTTAACAGCATATTAATTAACTTTTTTTGTGCTAGAAAACTTTTTCTGTAATTGGGTTTGAGCAAAAGACAAATTAAACTATATTTTTCTTTAAAAAAAAAATTTATACGTAATTATCTAGTTGTCCTTGTTAAATTTAATTAATAATTTTAATTAGTTAAGTTAGGTAAAAACATATTTGAAAGAATAATAATTCGGTAAAGTCATCTTATTATATAGTAGTATACTGCCAATAGGGGTGAACGTCGGTATAATCGGTCGATATTTGGTTAAACTTTTCGGTATTTTTTAAAATCGGTATTTAAAAAATCAATACCAGTATCATACTATTTAGAATCGTTTTTTCCGGTTTCGATTAAATCGATATTCGGTCGGATTTGTCCGATATTGGTATTTTACCAATTAACATTTGATCAATCAACACATTTTAATATTGTAGAACCTCTTAACCTATAATATTTTTATTTTTTTTTGGAAGTATTAAATTTTAAGGCAAGCCTCTACCAACCAAACAATTAATCAAAATTATCAGAACAATATGTAACAAGTCGTAAACATCTAATATTGATATTAAAAGATCAAACACGGTCACTAATTTTAATCTTTAGTATAAGTTTAAATAAATAAAATTGACTTCAAAATTCTATGAGAACACAAAAACATAAGATCAAAAGATCAAAAACTCAATTTTTAGCGTTCTTAACATAATTTCAAGTCCACTAAAATCTATTCTAAGTTCTAAGAAACTGATTAAAACAAAAATAAAAATGAAAATGAGTAGTATAAAATTAATCACGAACAACATTCTTAAAAAGATTATATATATATATATATATATATATATATATATATATATATGATTGGTTCGGTTCGGTATTTTCAGTATGGTATTACACTCAAACCATTACTACTACCATTATACCATATTTTAATCGGGTTCGGCAATTCGGTATTGGTACATAATTTCGATCTGATTTTTTTTGGAATATTTTTAATCGATATTCGGTCGATTTTTTGGTATCGTTCGGTATTTGCTCACCCCTAACGGGTAGTGGTCTTGAAAAAAAATCATGAAAGAATAAGAGTGCATATATGACCGTAGTTTAGATTGCAACTAACAAGCAAATATGTGACTGTCTTCTACGTTGAGCATCACTAAAGTTTTTTAGCTACGTTTATTTTAGTCGCTAATTCCTTTGATTTCTTTAGCGATGCTATAGATTTATTACGTACACACATGCATTATCAATTCTTCGTGACCATGAAACACAAACAACAACTCTTATGAATTAGGTGGATCACTCGATAGTCGAGAGCTTCGCACAAGGAGGAAGGGCATGCGCGACATCTCGTGTGTATCCAACGAAGGCAATCTACGACGACGCACGAGTCTTCCTCTTCAACAACGCCACCGGGACCTCTGTCACCGCCAAAGCTCTTAGGATTTGGGAGATGAGATCCACAAACCGTAGTTCCTACCCCCTCCTCTAAAGCCTACACTCTTCGTGAGAGAGACGACGAGTGGATCATATGATGATCGAATCGCGCTACCTAGTATTAGCCATGTATCGCTACTCCATTAGTGGCTCAGTGGTTGATGCAATTATTGTTTGTTTTAGCTTATTTCATTTGTCGAGCCCGCTCGAGTTACAGACACCGGACTTGTACCGCACATGTTGTATTGTATACCTCTCCGGGTAGCCCCGCTCGAGTTGTAATTAGGTTATTGTGGCTAGTCAATTACTATTTTTTTTCTTAATGAAAGATTCTTGATCCTTCCTTTCTTTTCTTCTTTCTTTTCTTTACTTTTCTTTTATCACTGCTCTGATTGACAAATTACTAAGATTGTACCTGGAATTAAATTTTAAAAAAAAACTTGAACAAGCCAAGCTCGACCCGATTTGGCCCATGATGCCCATTAGGATTATTTTGTTTGGTTTGAACCTAAAATTTTGATTTCAAATTCAGGAATTTGCCTATATTTTTGTGTCAATTAAGTTGTAAGAAATTCGAGTACAATACCACCAAAAATTTCCAAATTTTAGAACTCTTTTTATACGAAAGGATAAAATTGAAGTTCTCTCATAATATGTGCGAAAAAGAAAATCAATAGTACTATATAATAGAAAAAGTTGAGGTATCACTATAAATTTTTTTGTTCCAAAAATATTCTTATCTATGTTTCGTGATTAAAATTGTTCATTAAGTTTAACATGGTAGGAAGGATGGAAAAGTGGAATGTATTTTCCTTCCATATATTCCCATCAAGACTCCCAGCCTTCGACCATTCTGTTTGGAAAGGAAAGATCATTTCATTTATTTGTGTTTGGTCAGAAAGATACAAAAGATAAAAGATGCATTCTCCTTTTTTTTGATATGGAAAGAAAAATACAAGGGAAAAAAAGTAAAAAATATATATTTTAACAATTCTATTATCAACTAAAAGACTTATTTACCATTTGACTTCTTTAATAATTTTTAAATAATACAATTTATATGGGGTTAATTGTTAATTAATATAAGCTTCCACTTTTTCTTTCACTATTTCTCCCACTTTGGAGGAATTGAGACCTCGTTTGGTTCACAACTGTAATGTGATTGTAATCGCAATGACAATGTAATCAAATGAAAAAAAAAATTATCATTTGATTACATTCCGATTACATTACAATGAACCAAACGGGGTCTGAATTTCTTTTGTCATGAGAGAAAAATAATTCATCCACTTTTTCTTCCTTCCACTTTTCTTTCCATAACAAATAATAAAAAAAAAAGAATTCTTTCCTCCACTTTTTTTTTTCCTTCCACTTTTCTCTCCTACCCAACACACCCTTAATGATTATCATGTGTCTTATTGAAATTCTCCCATTCTCTAATTAAATGTGTTTACACATATACTTAACTTAGTGATTATTGTGTGCATATTTTTGAAACTTGAAAATAAATCCCTTAAACACAACGACCATCTCATAAAATGTGTGAAAATAATTCCTTGCAAGTAGAGGAGTTTGAGGGAGGTTACAAAAAATTGGTGAGGAAATTTTCTAAAATAAGTGGACTTGATCCTCTTAAATTTCCTCTATCCCCGGTGAAAGGCCCAAGGGCCATATTCTTTACACCTGTGGATATGGGCCAGACAGCAGATAATTGCAAGCTTTGTGGATGAATGGGCCTTCACAATCCATATCGGCAACTATTTTTGCAATAGAACTGCCTGCCACGTATTATTTGCTTCACAAAAGAGCTTATATTCATACACCAAAAATTTTTACTAGTGGATTGTGTGAAATAAAAATCCTTCCAAAGCAAATAATGTAATATAAAAATTTTAGAAATGTCATGGAGTTAGGCTTCTTTTGGGTTTGTTACTTGTTTTTTTTTTTTCAATAGTCCACAACAGAACAGAAGTTGTTTTGATAATTGTTGGGAGACTCAATGTCAAAAGTTATTCTAAATTTGAATTATCTTTTGAAAAACTTTTTTTTTAATTATTGTTATCAAATATTTTTATAAAAAAACGAAAAACAAAGCCAACAATAAACAATTTCAAAGCCAGCTAAAATGATGCCAATTCACCATTATTAATATATTCGGAGAAAAAGAAGGTAGAGGCATTGGTGCCATACTGCCACATGAATATGTTGATGGTTTCCTGTAAATTCTTCTTTATCTGTGTTGGATTATAATAAAGGGCTAATTAACGTTTATATTTTGTATTTTATACTAGCTTAAAGTTTAAGAATTGACATATTTAATTTAAAATTTTGAACCGTAAATTTTTATTTTTTTATTATACCATTATTTTCAACATGTGTTGGTTGTTAATATTTACTCGTGTTCAGGATATAATGAAAATAATAATAATAATAATAATAATAATAATAATAATGATCCAAAATTTTCAATTTAATATATCAGGACTTAAATTTTAAGATGATTATAAAATTTTGGGTCTAAACCCTAATTAGTCCTATAAAGAAGACAACAAACTTGCAGAGATCCTGACTCATATAATCACATTCAATAGTGGATTTATGGTTGCGGAACTGAGGCTGCGTTTGGATGTCATTTTAAACTCACTTTTCTGAGTTTATGGAAAAGAAACAACGTTTGGAGCTCAAAGACTCCCAAACTACTTTCAAAAAAAGATTTTTCAAATCAGAGTTTTAACTCTGCTTTTAGAAAAGAAAGAAAAGCTGTTTTCCGGATGCAATTTTACACTGTTTCCCGTCTTTGGTGTCTGTCATGTAAATTTTTGTGGAGGAGTTTTTGTTTATTACTTTTAGAAAATAGAAATGTGGAGGAGTTAGGCTTGGTTTTGGTTTATTACTGATTTTTCAAAAGTCCACAACAGAAGTAGAAATTTGTTAACTATGCTGATGGTGTCTGTCATGTAAATTTTTGTTTTCTGAGTTAGTTTGTAAGAGCATCATTAGTAAGGTCCATCCCAATTTCTAGATTCTAAAATTTGTCAATTCTGTATGTTGACAGTCCAATGTGATGTCTCCTACCAAAAAGTATAGTACGCCTAGTAATTCTATAAGATTATTGTAAATCAGAACTATCCAGTTGAGATTAACTAGCTCTTCATATTATTTATTAGTTACCCAAAAATAATCTTACCATTGGTTTGTTACATATAACCTTATAATTTTTTTATAATGTTATTGTTGTAATCCTTTATTATTATAAATGTCGGTTCATATAGCATTTCTATATTATTCACATCAACATCTTGAAATATCTTTCTTCATCGCGATAAATTTGATTTTGGAAGGAAAAAGAAAACATTAATATGATTTGAACTAAAGGACCAAAAATTAAATAATTGTGAGACGGTACTACCTGGTTTGACAAGAATAAATTCTGCGTGAAATTTATAATTAAAATTTGTACATTTGAAAACAATAATTTTATCTATGTATTTTAAAGCAAACTTAGATAATTTAACAACTAGTCATATTTTGAATACAACTTTGAAATACAATAATTGTATGTGTAAAAATTATATTTTCTAGTATAACTTAAATACAATTCCAACTTTGGATCCGGTCTATGAAACAAAAAAAAATGTCTAACCGAGCAATATCATATCGATTTAGTTACGATTATGCTTAATTTCGATTTGTTTTAGATTTTAACTTTTAAATTTTGATTTGTTCGGTTTTAACCATTTTGATTTTGTTGAAACCGATTAGCTCGTCAATTCATGAACGATCTAGGGATCGGGCTGAGGTACGACTGGGGCAAATTATACGCGCCCAAGACTTTCTTTGATGGGGAGAAGAAGAGGAGGGCGTTATGGGCTTACGTTGGCGAAACAGATAGCCAGAGGGGTGATATTGCCAGGGAATGGGATTCACTTAGGGCCTGTTTGGTTCGTTGGAGGTGCTTGAAAGTGTGTAAGTGTCACTTGCACCCTCCCAAGTTGCAATGCATTTGCAACATTCATGAGTTACTAAAATACGTTTGGTTGCATTGCTCTTTGTCCCCTGCAAGTGGGGAGTTTCATACCATTATGTTTGGATGACAAATGCAAGTGCACTTTCAATGTTTGGATGACAACCATGTAAGTGATATAATAACCAATTTAAAATATGGTATGCTTACCACCACACACATTTATAACCCATCACACATGAAAAGAACAGAATAACTTCCAATTGGAAACAGACACCAAAATTTTCCCAAGAGTTATAATCTGTCATCAAATTATGCACAAATATTTTCCAAAGCAACCTGGAAGAAATTTGGGCCCAACCTAGAAGAAATATTATAATTTGTCATCAAATTAAGAATCTGCAATGTTTAACAAGCTGTATACTGCAAACTGAACAAAAAAGAGAAGACACTGAATAATATTACATTCAAATTACATACTTAATTCACATGAATAGCCTCAGAGGAAAACATGAACGTGTCGTCATGCTCCAGTTTACATATGACAATTATTTTAGATGTAACATATAGCACAGCTATTGGGTTGACTTATTTCCAAACCCTCATGTATAGTAATTCCAGGTACAGACTTCTTCCATCAAATAGATAGAATGAAAAAACAGCAACATCTTTGAATAGCATCGATCCCACAATCTCCATAATGGAGTCTTAATCTCCATCAAATAGTAAGAATTCCTCATCATTGGCTAACATGAATAAGTATTATTTAGAATGTGTTAAATATCAGACTGCTATCTATTCCCAAAAGAACAGAACACATGGAGTCTTAACACTTCAAATATCCAGTAATTAGAAAGGTATCAGAAAATTCAGTCTGCACTGTATCAGCAAACAAGTACCAAGCACACACAGTAATCCAAAAGTACAAACTTCCCACATAAATAAGAAAACCCAGATGATTAAAGTTGAATCCTAGAAGGAAGGAAATATGATACCCAATATTTCAAAGTAAATTCCAAATTGTACATCAAAATGTTTAGAAAATAGGATATCCAATCTTTCTAACTGGAAAATATAAGAGGATGCCAAAAGTTCACATTTCCAAGGGGAGCAAAACTACAAATGGCCTCTAACCAAAAAATCACATAAAAAATGCATCAAAGTTAATCGAAGCCATGAAAGTTTAAAAAAATGCATCAAAGTGAATCGAAGCCTGCAACATTCCAAAGTGATACAAAACTGCAGATACCCAAATATAGAAACTTCCACAAATTAAGTCTTCAAAAAATGAAACAAGCCTTCGAAAACGAAAAATACAAACTGCAGTAGGCCAAAAAAACTTAGCCCACATCATTAAAAGGATATTGAAGTAATTGGCTCAAAGGATTCACTATCCCACTCATCATCGCCAATTTAAAAACTTGACTACCTCTATCCATCACCAAATTGGTGGGGGAGGTCATCCAGTTTTGGTTCTCATCGTGGGGCACATTCCTCATTTGTGTTGTCGGAACGGATGTATGTTTTAGACTCAAAGGTTGCACCCTCCTCATCATTGTTTAAAACTTGGCTACCTCCATCCATCACCAATTTGGTAGGGGAGGCCGTCAACTTTAGCTTCTAATATAGATTCCACCTTCATATTTCATTCAAAGGCAACCCCTGCAAACAAAGATTACATAAACATTGTCATTACATGCACAAGTAGCTTTATGAGGCAGCATGTTTGGCCCCAATTACAAAATAGACTTTGTTCTACATAATAGACTTGGCCTACATAATATAGGTCCAGACAAAAATCAAAACAAGTAACGTAAGAAAACCCAACAGAGCAATAATGGCCGTTGGGTGGCCATTAACTACATCTTCTCCCTTAGGACCAGTTCGTCGATCCTTATCATTCGAGTGGAAGTAACCCCTAGCCTCCTCATAATCATGGCACTTGAAATAACAAGCACCTTTAAACCCATTCACTTGCATGTAACATTCAGCCCAGGTTGTGTACACTCCTGGTTTTCTTTCTTTCAAAACAACATAGTATGACATGCTACAAAGATTTCAAACATTATTAAAACATATAACCCTATTAAAACTGCATGGACTGAAATATGAAACAGTACTTGAATCATTGAAATATGAAACATTGACTGAAATAACCCTATTAACCATAATGACTGAAATAACTCTATGAAATATGAAACTGCATGGACTGAAATAACTCTATGAAAAATGAAACTGCATTGAAATATGAAACAACACTTACATCAGTAGAACAACATTAGTTCTTACTGTTGTAACAAAATATCACAAAAGGACAACAATTGCTCCTCATCGTGCCCTTGTGGATTAGATCCTTGGCTAACAACAAAGGAATACGAATCCATGAAAGGGTCAATATTACCTCCCCAATTTATGTCAGGCATTGGATTTACAATTGGACGAATGGGATTTGGTTGTGTCACCCGCTCTTGTCCTCGTTCGGTTTTGTCACCCATACTCGTACCAAGTGACCTCCTCTTTGTTTGAGGAGGTACAAAAGGACTACCGGCATGTGATTGAAAGTGTTTGTAGTTGGAAAAGTTGTCGCCCATCTCACATGTTAACATGTAGAATGAAACCCATTGCCAAAGAGTACAAACTATATATTACTTTTAAGCTATTACAAAAGACCAGTACAAGAAACTGCTAGTAATACAACATATGCCAAAACTATCACAAAAAAACTGCTACTAATATCAATTCACGCTAACAAAAGAAACTTGGATTTTGTAACACTTATACCCTACCATGTCCAGTGCAGTAATCATGCCACATGTGTTGTGCAATCTGATCATGCATGTCTTCCCAAGCCTTCTTCACATTTCGTTGGACTTGCGTACTAGTTTGGGAGTATTTTTCATACTCGAACAAGTTGTCCTCCGTGACTTTCTCCTCACCTAAACACGGTTCATCCACAACTAACTCGTCTTTAGGATCAACTCCAAGTATGTAGTTGTGCAGCACACAACAAGCAAGTACAATATCAACTTGTGTTTCAATGTCATGGAATTTTTTCTCCCCTAGGATGCAGAATCGGTTCTTGAGGGTAGCAAATGTACATTCAATTTTGCTACGCAACTTAGAATGCCTATGGTTGAACAGTACCTTCTCATTGGTAGGGTGACGATCATCTTAGGATTGAAGTACTACCTAACTCCACGATAAGGGGCAATGAAACCCGGCATGGTAGTGTAGCCAGCATCAGCTAAGTAATACTTTCCTATACGTAAAAAAGTGTCAGGCATGAAAATGTAAGATTTTTTTATTTAGTATATGGTAGTGAAAGCTTCAATCAATTTACCTGCAATGACCTTCAGGCCGTGTGGAGATGGCCTAGAAAGGGCATCCTTTAAAATTGTCATGTCATTAGCACAACCTTTCCACCCTACCAAGACATACGTGAACTTCTTGTCGGGAGTACAAGCCACTAACACATTTTGTGTTACTTGTTTTCTACCCCTAAACCTCGCCACTATAGAGGCTGGGAGGGTAGCTTGGATGTGGGTGCCATCTATCATCCCTATACAATCCTACATTTCAAAGAAATGCATCTTTAACATATAATATTAGTAGGTTATATAACATAAACTGAATTTGTTAATTAACTTTATCTCAAAATAAGGAAACCATTGTGCTGCATTCCTTATCTCCATCGGAGTTTCAGACCCGGGTTGCTTCACAAATCGTTCTTGAATAGAACAGATTGCACCTAGGACTATTAAAATACCTAGAAATTGTTTCTCCGGATCGAATGAATTCAATACCGCATACTCTATTTTTTGCCTTATGTCCCAGCATGTAAAGAAATATGGCAAGTTGTTCTTCCACACAAATATATCATGTATCATGAAGCGACCCATTGGAACGCAAAATATTTGCGTGACCGTAGAAAGCAGCACTACTCATCCTTAGATAATGGACACAATTATTTGGTCCTGCCGTCAGAATTTGATACATGTGTGCTTGCCTCCACTGTTCTCTAATTAGGAAGGGTTCCTTTGCAATACCTTGTCGGTCATTGCCCTCGTTCTCCATTAGAGTCAAAATTATAGTTATGACAGTAATTGTACTAGCGACAACGGCAAGTAACGGATCATTGGGATTCGACAAATCCTTCTACAAAAAACAAAAATAAAGGACCGTAAACCATACATATCCTATATCATGCAATTTTCCACCATGGTCTACATAAAAAATCCATTGTAATAATATATTTTGTCAAAACATACATCAAGTCCAGGTGTACAAATTTTAAATCATGGCAGTCCCTATATCATGCACAGAAAATTCAATTCCAAACCGAAAGTAGTATATATCTACTAATTTTCCAGCATTCGAACAGAAAGTAGTATATATCTACTATTTTTTTCCCGACTGTAAACCAAAAAAGCACAGATCTACTAAATTCCTCCGCTTTCCAACTTAAAACAGCATAGATCTACTAATTTTCCTCATTTTAAAAGAAAAAAAATAGAGAAGTACTATTTTTTTACTTTTCGACCCAAAAATATAACTGATCTAGTAATTTTTCCGCTTTTCCAACACAAAACAACATAGATCAACTATTTTTCCTCATTTTAGAAGAAAAAACAGAGATCTACTAAAAAATTTACTTTTCGAACAAAAAATATAACAGATCTACTAATTTTTTTCAATTTTTGAACCTAAAAAATAGTAGATCTACCAATTTTTGGCCTTTCTCGAACAAATTTTAAGCAAAGATCTGTCACGCCCCACTCCCGTAGGAGCGATCGTCCTCGCTAAGGCGTGATGCCGCACGAGCCTAGGTTACGCTTGTGCAAGGTAATTTCATAACGGCCGATTTGCAGCGGCGGCGACGGGGTCGTCGCACAGAACTCCCAAGCAGATACATTGAATACGCAGCAAAAATTATTCAAAGAAGCTCTTTATTGATATTGAATACAAGATTATATTTGTGGGCGCAAGGCCAAATTACATGTCTCTCCAGCTCGCTTTTCTCTCATTTTACAAGTCACTCCGCTCTCTCTCATCTCTCGATACAATGCTTGAGTCAGCGGAAGCTTCGGAAGGCGATATCCATACATTATGTCCCGTATAAGTCTTTGTCTCCCCGCGACCGCACACTTCGAATCGTCAAGGGACTCCGTGCCTCGATGCATCCAAGCGAGCTCCGCGCCACGAGCTTCTACCTGTGCCTGCACATGAAACACTGTGTGGGTGTCAGTACTCAACTGTACTGGTGGAGTGAGCTCTTTCTAGTCTTATTTACTTTGTGCAGCTTAAGTCCCTTTCGATTGTCTTTCTAGTCTTGCCTTAGGATCAGTTTTAAGACTACGAGACCTGACCAAACCAACGTGCAACGACGTAGTCGTGCAAGAATGCCAACGTGTATTTCGATCGAGGCAGTGCCTGATCGCGTATGTACTTGACCGAACTTCAACTCGGGACGGCTGGGTCGTGCCATATTCTATTCGCGACTTAGACATATTCGAGACGGTGCTACGTCGAGGAACAACTTACGCGAACTCGGCCATGCCAAAGCATCAAGGGGGTCGACTCGTGCAGGTCGTGCCCTTAGACTTTGGTCAGACTTGTCCGTGCTTCAAGATGTGGTCGTGCCTAACGACTTCCTGACTTAGCCAACTTTTACGTTACGGTCCTTTCGACTTAAAGCGATGGCACTAGACTTAACTTATAGAAACTCAGGCCAACAATGCCGATACGCGAAAGCCACTACGCGAATGCCAATATTTGATACGCGAAAGCCAATACGCGAATGCCAATACTTGATACGCAAAAGCTAATACGCGAATGCTAATACTTGATACGCGAAAGCCCTGCTTTGTGCCGAAGTACGTATCTTGCTAACTTGATACATGTCGTGCTAGACTGTCTCATGATTTGGCCGAGGCCGTGCTAGTACTCGACGCTATCCAAAGGCAAACATGCAGATTGTTGCTCTTGCCGACACATCTACATGAGTTGTCACTAGTAATGTCAAGCTATCCTAGACTCGGCTCGGCGGGGGTATCGGGCCGTCCTTCCATGGGTAGCTAGCCCCGGAAGCGTCGATACTCCCATGCGGTTATCCAGCATCCTGCTTTGAGCCGCCTCGCTTCTCCCGGACTGAATGATCCCAGCGCCCCGACAATCATTCGAGAAGACTATACCTTGTCGACAAGTTGTCCAATAACCATGCAAGTCTTAACTCGATCTATCCAGTCCTTCCTTAACATGACCATGCTTTCCTTCTATCTGTCGAGACTACCAAGTAGCGGGACCGATCGCGCGTGCGAAACTTATCAAGATTTAGCGAGACTCCCAAGTAGCGGGACCAATCTCGGCGACAACCAGTCGCATGGACTTCCTTTGTCCGTGGCATGCTTTTCACTAAACCGACTTATGGCTCGTGCCTTAGATGTACCTTGTTCTCTAGGCGACGCTAACGTTCAAGTCGTATACTTTATACAACGAGCCTTGTTCTCAAGGGACTACGCGACTTGACAACCGCAGATAGAGCGGGACAGTGCTAGGAATGGCTTCGATAGCCCATCACAACTCTTATCTAACTTATTCGGACAATGACTCGACGAGCAAAGGCTACGCCGAGCTTCGCATCGCGGGAACATGTTAGGCACGGGGTCGACTTGAACAACCAACTGTTGGGTGCCTAGACTTAAGCCAACAAGCCCTGCAAGACGACTTAACTCAGGGGACGATGCGAAGGCTATGCCAAGCCTTGGACGAAGGGACCGTACATGCTTTATTAAGCATTCATGCTGGCGACGCCTATGACTTAGGCTAATTCGAGTGTTGGGACAAAACGATGGAACCGTACATGCTTTGTCAAGCATTCACGCAGGCGACGCCTATGATAGGCTAACTCGAGTATCGGGACAACTTAGCAACTTAAGCCCACTTCCTTCTCCTAAGCCACGGGAACGAAGGATCGAGTGTCATTTGAAAGCACGCTGAGCCGACTTCTAAGCAGTCCGTGGGACCATTTTCCATGTTCTAAGACATTCCGACGGGTCGGGATTATCCCCTTAGCTATGTGCGTTCGTAGCTTTTATATTAGCCTACTTGTGCAAGTTGAAAACATACGAGTTATTAAGTGAAGGCTAAGATGAGGCAAGTTCACCGAAGCTACCCCACCTGAGCGAGGAGTCGCCTCGACCGAGCGAGCCTTCGAGCAGCCGTTGCAAGGCTAAGTCCGAACGCCGTCGACGTTTCGATTTCTCCGATTGACTTTGCGGGACGGGGCATTACAACATACATCACTCAGAACAAGTCTCGTCCTCGAGACTTTCCTGAAGGCAAGCCATCCTACCATTTCTATGGCCAAGACTTAATCGCACCCACTCTGCCTACGCGTTCCTCGATTTCGAGCCACGCTTGCACTAGTATCAATCCTACTTTTACACGATTTCAAGTTCTCGACACTCTTCCATTCCTCAAGTCGTGCTTCAAATTGACGTATCACTTGGCTGGATCGTGCACGTATTCCAGGCGTCCCCAAAATACATGTATTCAGCGAAGCCGTATGATAGCGAACTTGTCATTCTCACTCGAGTCGTATCGTGCACATATCCAGGCGTCCCTGACGTATATGCATGTCAGCCGAATCTCGTGAGCAGGGTTTCCTATTTTTGCATCATTCAATCCATCCATATCAATCCTCAAGATTAATCTTCGATTTCAACTCTGGAAACAGAGCGTCTCGCCTATCCGCTAGGCCATTTCTCGAGGCTAAGTCAATGTCAGGATTGGAATCATAGTTCCCCAACAATAATGCCAACACTGACCCCAATCCTAGGGTCAAACCAAAGTCGATAGTATGGGGTTTTCTACCCAAGCTCGCGTCACTCAGATTTCTAAACATCGAGCACGATCACCTAATTTGTATCAAGACATTTGTTGCACAGCACAACGAATTTGAATCCATTCAAATCACCCAATTCTAACTAATTCATGTATTCGATCACGAGATCATCCAGCTCGATAATATGTTGTGCCCCAATCTTACGTGAGTCCGATCATCCACGGTGGTTCATGAATCACTATGCAACGCTACCGCGGAATGATCATTCTCATCGGGGCATAATTCTTGCTTGAGTTTAGACTAACTCATTCTCGATACGCGAATTGGACCTACTCAATCCTCAAGTTCAATCATTAAAGACACTGATTCATTCTCGAGTCACCTTCACGTCAAACCACAAATCGAAGCATATAAATTGCCACGCCATGCAAGTGCCGATCACCCCCGTTGTATGAATCACCATACCAGCGTTCACGCAGAGTGATCGCCCTAATCGGCGTGACGCATGTGCGAGGCTGGAGTTACGCTCACATAAGACAAGAACGTCAACGTTGTGGTTATCGTCGAAGCAAATACAAACCTTTCATTTCTCGTCCAAGCCACGATCTCCGTTCGGTAGTCTGACCGTTCAACAAGAAAGTCCTCGAGCCAAGTCCATATTCTTTTCCTCGACACTTCCCTCGACACATTTAAATATTCTGAGTATAGCATTCATCGGAACAATAACATTTGCACGATCGTCATTCGCCGAGTCAGAGTACCCCCGAGTTATCGCATATCGATCTTTGATACACCTCAATACCATCGACGATATACGTAACCTGACGATCTTCCTTTGCAACCAATTTTGAGTCGTACGACTGATGCTATTATCCGAATGGATATACCATAATTTCATTCGATCAAAATCCGAAATCATATGCACGATCCTCTAAGTTTCTTCGACGGAGACAATCATTTTTATTTATCGTTCTGAGCGTGATTCAATATCGTTTCTAAACTCGCGTTGCCTATTCACAAGTTGTCCGAATGACATCTCGTTTGGGACATTCGAAGTCACGACCAACTATGCGTGACGCATTTCTAAGGCTTTGCGCGATCGCATCGCCTCGCCGACATACTCGTTACTCGTAATCCTTAATTTTTGCTCGAATGATTTCTTAGACAAACCATACACCACTCGGATTCGAGCCATCCGATCTAGTCCTCAATCACGTTCGCATCATGCGCTAAGACATCCTTCAGATTCGTTCGACGAATCTCTAGCGTAATCGCTCACGTCGTCTCGACGTACTAAGTCGTTCGCACTATTTCCTCAAAATCTAAGTCAATCTTCCGAGTATGCCTAAGCATTAACTCGATAGCGTTCCTATCAATAGACACTCTAAATATATCTCCGTTCTCGACCGAGCGATACTTAATATTGTTCGCGATTCGTTTGCACCAAAAAGTCGAGGTGTGCGACAGGAAACACAACTTAGCCAAAAGGCCGTGTGCATAGCTATCCCGTGCGGACTATACTCCGAGTTTGCATGCTTACTTGCTAAGGTCGACGCAGGACTAGTTGTGCACGCACGCGACTTGCTAACTTTAGCACATGATTTCTATCAAGTCATGTTCGACACTGTTCGGCACAAAGGCCTACCGATGCGTTCGATTGAACGCTTGTACAAGCTTTTGCAAATATTTAGACTTATTGTATGGACATACCGAGGGACATTTGAGAGAGAGAGCGCACACTTCTTTTCTAACGACGAGCTTTCAAAACTGAGATATCGACTTGAAGTCCAAGGACGTAAAGCCATTATCTGATACCATTATGTCACGTCCCGCTCCCGTAGGAGCGATCGTCCTCGCTAAAGTGTGATGTCGCACGAGCCTAGGTTGCGCTCGTGCAAGGCAGTTTCATAACGGCCGATTTGCAGCGACGGGGTCGTCGCACAGAAGTCCCAAGCAGATATATTGAATACGCAACAAAAATCATTCAAAGAAGCTCTTTATTGATATTGAATACAAGATTATATTTGTGGGCGCAAGGCCAAATTACATGTCTCTCAAGCTCACTTTTCTCTCATTTTACAAGTCATTCTGCTCTCTCTCATCTCTCAATACAATGCTTGAGTCAGCGGAAGCTTCGGAAGGCGATGTCCATACATTATGTCCCGTATAAGTCTTTGTCTCCCCGCGGCCGCACGCTTCGAATCGCCAAGGGACTCCGTGCCTCGACGCATCCAAGCGAGCTCCCTGCCACGAGCTTCTACCTGTGCCTGCACATGAAACACTGTGTGGGTGTCAGTACTCAACTGTACTGGTGGAGTGAGCTCTTCGTCCACCCATACATAACCGACACGTTTCATTTACTTTGTGCAGCTTAAGTTCCTTTTGATTGTCTTTCTAGTCCTGCCTTAGAATCAGTTTTAAGACTACAACACCTGACCAAACCAATGTGCAACGACGTAGTCGTGCAATAATGCCAACGTGTATTTCGATCGAGGCAGTACCTGATCGCGTATGTACTTGACCGAACTTTAACTCGGGACGGCAGGGTCGTGCCATATTCTATTCGCGACTTAGACATATTCGAGACGGTGCTACGCCGAGGAACAACTTACGCGAACTCGGTCGTGCCAAGGCATCAAGGGGGTCGACTCGTGTAGGTTGTGCCCTTAGACTTTGCTTAGACTTGTCCGTACTTCATGATGAGGTCGTGCCTAACGACTTCCTGACTTAGCCAACTTTTACGTTACGGTCCTTTCGATTTAAAGCGATGGCACTAGACTTAACTTATGCAAACTCAGGCCAACAATGCCGATACGCGAAAGCCACTATGCGAATGCCAATATTTGATACGCGAAAGCCAATACGCGAATGCCAATACTTGATACGTGAAAGCCAATACACGAATGCCAATACTTGATACGCGAAAGCCTTGCTTTGTGCCAAAGTACGTATCTTGCTAACTTGATACATGTCGTACTAGACTGTCTCATGATTTGACCGACGCCGTGCTAGTACTCGACGCTATCCAAAGGCGAACATGCGGATTGCCGCTCTTACCGACACATCTACATGAGTGGTCACTAGCAATGTCAAGCTATCCTGGACTCGGCTCGGCGGGGGTATCGGGCCGCCCTTCCATGGGTAGCTAGCCCCGGAAGCACCGATACTCCCATGCGGTTATCCGGCATCCTGCTTTGAGTTGCCTCGCTTCTCTCGGGCTGAATGATCCCGGCTCCCCGGCAATCATTCGAGAAGACTACACCTTGTCGACAAGTTGTCCAATGACCATGTAAGTCTCAACTCGATCTATCCAGTCCTTCCTTAACATGACCATGCTTTCCTTCTATCTGTCGAGACTCCCAAGTAGCGGGACCGATCTCGCGTGCGGAACTTATCAAGACTTAGCGAGATTCCCAAGTAGCGGGACCAATCTCGGCGACAACCAGTCGCATGGACTTCCTTTGTCCGTGGCATGCTTTTTACTAAATCGACTTGTGGCTCATGTCTTAGGCGGACCTTGTTCTCTAGGCGACGCTAACGCTCAAGTCGTATACTTTATACAACGAGCCTTGTTCTCAAGGGACTACGCGACTTGACAACCGCAGATAGAGCGGGACAGTGCTAGGAATGGATTCGATAGCCCATCACAACTCTTGTCTAACTTATTCGGACAATGACTCGATGAGCAAAGGCTACGCCGAGCTTCGCATCGCGAGAACGTGTTAGGCACGGGGTCGACTTGAACAACCAACTGTTGGGTGCCTAGACTTAAGCCAACAAGCCCTGCAAGATGACTTAACTTACGGGACGGTACGAAGGCTATGCCAAGCCTTGGACGACGGGACCATGCATGCTTTATTAAGCATTCATGCGGGCGACGCCTATGACTTAGGCTAATTCGAGTGTTGGGACAAAACGACGGAACCGTACATGCTTTGTCAAGCATTCACGCAGGCGACGCCTATGACTTAGGCTAACTCGAGTGTCGGGGCAACTTAGCAACTTAAGCCCACTTCCTTCTCCCAAGCCACGGAAACGAAGGATCGAATGTCATTTGAAAGCACGCTGAGCCGACTTCTAAGCATACCGTGGGACCATTTTCCATGTTCTAAGACATTCCGACGGGTCAGGATTATCCCCTTAGCTATGTGCGTTCGTAGCTTTTATATTAGCCTACTTGTGCAAGTTGAAAACATGCGAGTTATTAAGTGAAGGTTAAGATGAGGCAAGTTCACCGAAACTACCCCACCTGAGCGAGGAGTCGCCTCGACCGAGCGAGCCTTCGAGCAGCCGTTGCAAGGCTAAGTCCGAACGCCGTCGGCGTTTCGATTTTTTCGACTGACTTTACGGGACGGGGCATTACAAGATCTACTAAGTTTTGGCAAATATCTACCAATTTTTAGCAAACATCTACTGTTTTTTTTACTGCAAGAGCAAAAGAAATGCTCACCTTGGCGGGAGAGGAAAGGAGGTGACCGGAGACTAACGAGAAGGAGAGAGAGTTGCAAGCTGCAACTGTGCGAGCTTTAATCCTCCTCCCGCTGAGTTCCCCCGTGAGTTCCTTCTCTTTAAGGAGGCAGGTGAATGGAGTAAAAAGAGGAGCAAAATCATCATTATTCAGTCCAGATGGGACAGATGCAAGAAGAAAGAGACTCCAAACCAAACGCTGCAAAATCCAGCAGTGCAAGCAAACCCACTTTTCTAAGCCACTTTCATGCGACCCCCGAGCAACCAAACCGCCCCTTATGGTACTGTTCTATCGCTTGAATATCGCTTTCTTAATAATATTTCGGCATAGCAGTTGGTAATTGAAAAAATTCATAAGAAAAAATTTCCTTTGCCTATAGCAACATTTAGTTGTTTTAAACATAGATATATATACTACAATTTGCTTTGTGCTGATAGCTAGTTCTGACAAGTTTATACATGACTTCGAAAATCGGATTTGGCTCTAAAAAAGCTAAAAAAAAAATTGGTTTCTGTTCTAGAGGTTTGTTCAAAAAACAAAAACCTAATAAAACTTATACAATTATGTAAATAATTTAAATTTTGTGGATGTTTTATAATTAGAAATGTGTATATCTAAAAATAATAATTTTATGTATGTATTTTGAAGCCAACTTAGATAATTTAACAACTAGTCAAACTTTGGATACAATTTTAAAATACAACAATTGTACGTGTAAAAAACATATTTTATAGTATAACTTAAATACAATTCAAACTTTGGTCCCGGTTATAAAACAATAAAAATAGTCTAACCGAGCAACACTACATCGATTTTGTTACGATTATGCTTAATTTTGATTCGATTTAGATTTTAATTTTAGAGTTTTGTTTTATTGGATTTTAACCATTTTGATTTTGTTGAAACCGAATTAACCGAATAGCTCGTCCTGATCATTAGTTTCCATGGCAAGTGTCCCGCGAACAGTACTATTCGACATGAAAACTGACAGCAACCTCCTAACGTGGCCTATGGAGGAAGTCGATAGCCTGAGGAATGGCTGCAAGGATTTCAGCGGCATCGCCATCGGCACAGGATTAACATTCCAGCTATATATCACCCGTGCCACACAGGTAACTGCTGGTCGAAGGTCTTGTTCTTGCTCTCCTCCAATAGCAACATGATACACCATTTCTGTAGTGTCATCTGCTTGTTCTTTTCGTAATGTGTCATATTGCTATTGAAGGAGAGTAAGAACTACAAGATCGCATTCATGTCAGAAGAAATAAAAAAAAACTAATGTAGCTATTATTCTGTAACATCCAAATTTGGGATGATGCAACTGGACATAGAAGCTGAGTTCGAGATAAACAGCGAGTCACTGGAGGCAGTAGTCGAGGCCGATGTCGGCTACAATTACATCACCAGTGACAGTGCAGCTAATCGAGGCTGGCTTGGACCGTTCGGTATGCTCGTCCTCGCGAACGAAGACCTGATCGAGAAGACCGAAACGTACTTCTATATTAGCATTGGTGCCGATGGCGGCCTAAGAAATCACTTCTGCCAGGCTGAATCAAGACATGCACTTTTTATGACATATAAAGTTTGGGATACAATATATGGGATATTTAGAATTTGGGTCTTGAATAAGTTATGATATTTGTGTTTAGATTTTCATAATAGACATAATTAGTGTTTGGGCACCAATAAGTTATAATATTTGTGTCTGAGTTTCCTGACATAATTAGTGTTTGGATGTTGGACTAATGGAGGGTTGACTATCATAATCCAACTAAAAGAATGAGAAAAAACGAAGAAAAATGAAAGACAAAAAAAAAATAAAAAAATGAAAAAAAAACAAAGAAAAAGAAAATTTATGAAAAACGAAAAAATGGAAACAACGAGAAAAAATGATGAAAAAAAGGGAAAAGTGTCACTCTCGTTTTTCGTTATACATATTCCAGTGTACGTATACGGATTTTGACTCGTATTTTATTTTACTATATTTTTCTTATTTCTTTATGGCTTGCCTTGATGTATCTTGACTAGGGTTGACCTTGGGTTGGTTTGGTCCAACTTGACTTGCTTTGGATGGCTTAATTTCATTTATTTTGATGGTTGGTTCAACATATTGAACCATCCCCTCCCTTTATAAAATCCAACCACCCATTTCTCTCTTCATTACTTCCATTCATTTCTACACCTTCTTCTCCATTACTCTCCCACCAACCTAGAGAGCTTAGGCAAGTGTAATCTTGCTTCATGATGGATCTTAGATTTTATTGTTCCATTATCTTTCCCTCTTGATTCTAAGCCTCTTTAGAACTTGGAGTTCTTTGGTTAGATGAAGGGATCTTTGTAGATCTAAGTTTATGTCATTTTCAATTTTTTTGGGTTTTAATCTACCAAACTTTATTATTTTCATGTTTTGATTGTTCTATGTTGTAGAGAATTCGATTTTACTCAAAATGGACATTTGAAAAGTTAGATTTTGACTTGTTTTGAGAAAGTTATGGCCAAAACAATATTTGGATATCTTTTATATTTATCTGTCTTGGTTCTGGCATGGACGATGAATAGTGCCACATGGACGAATAGTGCCGTAGGCTTGCATAGTGCCACATGGCTTGCATAGTGCTGCATGGCTTGCATAGTACTGCATGGATAAATAGTGCTGCATGGATGAATAGTACCGCATGGCTTGCATAGTGCCGTATGGATGAATAGTGCCATAGGCTTGCATAGTGCCACATGGATGAATAGTGCCGCATGGCTTGCATAGTACCGCAGGCTTGCATAGTACCGCATGGATGAATAGTATCGCAGGCTTGCATAGTATCGCATAGATGAATAGTGCCGTAGGCTTGCATAGTGTCGCATGGCTTGTATAGTTCCACTTATTGCTTATTTTGTCTGTTTTTGGATGTTTTATGTCCTATATGGCAGAATTGTGGCCATAATTTCTCCCACTTCCAACATGAAAGTTGTAGATCTTTTCTTTGGCTTCAAGAATATGTTACTAGCTATTTTATGCAAGTTTCTCTCATTCATGATAATATAAGGATAATACACGATAGTGGCATGTTAAGGCGCACTCTTAACAAGTAACAAGTAACTTGACATGATAATTCTTGATAGTGACCGTCGTGGTGCACTCTTGAATAGTAACATGACATGATAGTGGCACGTCGTGGCGCACTCTTGACAAGCAACCTTGGCATGATAATACATGATAGTGGCCCGTCGTGGCGCACTCTTGATAAGTAAACCTATCATGATAATCTTGAATGTTGTTGCGACGGCTATCTTGACATGTTGAATAATAACTCATCTTGACATCGTGGGTAATTGTTCTTAAATGTGCTTGTATAAGTTACCAGTCTCGTCTCGCATCATGTCTAGGACTTGCATCCCAGGTTACCACGGTCAAGGATTCATGCTGAATCTGACTGGGTTAATTACACTACCAGAATAAGTCATTTTAGCGACGCCTAAAGACGTCGCTAAACCAGTTTAGCGACGTATTTAGCGACGTCTTCCTCTTATCGCGGAAACCTTAGTCGGTGTTTGGGAAGATGTCGCTGATCGTCGCCAACACCGACGTTTACCGACACAAGGATATGTCGATAATATACTGACGTTTACCGTCGTTTCGTCGATGAAATAGTGACGTATATGATGTCACTATACGTCGGTATTCCCTCGAAAAATTATCGACATTTTTTGATGTCGCTATGCATCGGTATATAGTACCGACGTTTTGTGATGTCGCTATACGTCGGTATATCCTGAGAAAATGAGGTAAAATCTTGGGATATTTACCGACGTATAGCAACGTTTACCAACGCATACCGACGAAACAGACGTCGCTATACGTCGGTAGCCTGGCAATATATGCAAGTTTAGTGACGTCTACCGACGCAATGTGCCGTCGGAAAGCGTCGGTAGATGTCGCTAAATTTGAAAAAAAATAAAAATAAATTACAGTATGCAGTTTTCTCCACAGAATCATTTTCTTCCTGCAGTTTAATCTGAAACACAATACATAAGCATATTTTATCCCTGGGTTCGTCGACCCCATCGGTGGAACAACAATACCGGTAAATTAGCATCCAAATGAAACGAATAACAACATAAAATAACCAAAGTCCACACAACATATATAAACCAATATCTAAATTGTCATGGGTCTACACAACCAATTACCAATGTATCTATGCAACCAACAAACAAGTGTTACAAACAAATAAGTGTCAGAAACAAATATAAAGAAAGACAAGTACTCAAACACTCAATGCAAACAGTCCTAACTCGGACTACTGGGGATCTGGAGCAGGAGGGAGCACACCGCGACGAAGGGCTAAGAAAAGCTCATAGTCCTCCTGTGAAATCGACACCGATGAAGGAGGTAGTGACGTCGATGGAGTCGTGTCGATGAAGAAGGCAGTGGCGCTGGCGGAGTCGATAACGATGAAGACGCACCCGAAGGACGATAACCTTCTAACGCTGCAAGTCGCTGGTGGTATGAATCCATGGTAGATAACATTCTATCACTGCTATCAGCCACCGAATCCTGCACCAATCTCAGCCTCTCGTCCATGGTCATCTGTGATGCCTGCAGATCCAATACACTGCGCTCCGTCAACGCTCGAAGATCGGTGACGCTCTGCTCTGTCCGCTCAGTCACATGCCGGAGCTCCATAGTGTTGCGGTCGAGCACATCCAATCGTGCTATAAGCACAGGCTCATCCGACTGGTGCTGAGACTGGTCCTGAATCCGTCGTAGCAGCTTGTCCAGGAGAGATTCCATCATCTGGTGGACTCGGGCAGACTCCTGGGACGGCTGTGGACCATGCACACTAGCGGGGGATGCCCTAGAGGACTGGCTCGCAACTAGGGCGCCATAGGATCCCGTACCGTAGTACGTACCCCTACGGAGGCCACCAGCGGCGGTCATCCACAGCTCGTCCGCCGACAGAGCTTGAGTGGGCTGCGAGGAAGTACCGGCCTCTCCCGCAGTAGGTGCACTAGCAGTCGTCCGGTCCCCAAGCCTCTGATACTCGGCCTAGAAAGTATGGATAGTACTCTATGATTTCTAATTTCTAATTAATTACTTATTATTACTAACTACATGAATATTTATTTGCATGCATATTTACTAAGTTATATTAAAATTAACACGAAGTATTATAATTAACAAATAGTATTGTAATACTTATATAGGCAAGCTGGGCCCTCTCGTCAATAAGGCCTTCGCTATTCCGATGGGTGGCCAGGAAGACGGTCACCATGTCGGCGTTACCGACCTTCCTTACCTGTAATTAAATATATTATCTTAGTAATAATTTATCGAATTTGTATTAAAATAATATTTCTGAAAGAAAAATATATACCAGACGACGAAAATGTTCCGTCATCGGAATCGACCCACCGTACCACTTCGAGGCATGCTGCCTAGCCTCCTTGGCCTTCTCGGACTTTTTCTTGTACCTTGGCTCGTTGAATCGAGCCTTCATCGCATCCTACTGATCAGGGGTGATCCAACCTTGGATCGGCTTTCCGGCACGATCACGAGCCTTCTGATCATTGATAGCGTCGCGGATTAGCTTAGCACCGACAACAGGAAACATCCCCTCGGTCAGCTCAGCTCGGCCCGGTGCGGTGGATAGAAAAACATATCCTAGACGAGTACGCAAACCAAATATTTTTCAATAATATGTAATATGCATAAATCAAATGATTCATGTTAAAAGCAAATCTATTTTAACCTTGAAGCGCACAAACCAGTAGGCCTTCCTATCGTCCGGAGCATCCGAGTAGTTTATCCAAGGACCCCCATAATTTTGCCTCAGGAGCTGGCTTATGCGTCTATGTACCAACGGGGGACGATATCTATACAGACATATTATATTAATGAGAAAAGTTAATTTATGATAAACACAAAAAAAAATGATAAACCAAAATACTTACTTTGTACCGTCGGCCCAGATCTCCGTCCTCGTCTCCTCCGGAGGTGCGCAGGCATCATCTGCCTGATACTGGTCGATCGTCGGTGCAGCCTCCTCCATCTCCTCATCTGCCTCCATCGTCGTATCAGCAGGAGGAACGCTACTCTCGGGAGCAGTCTCAGGCCTAGAACTACTCGTCCCAGGAGATATGCCACGTAACATCGTGGCGGACGGAGCTAATGTCTGATACACAGGAGTACTGGACGACGAAGATCCAGAGCCGGTACCAGTAGGAGGTACCGAAGAAGAACCCCGTCCTCTAGCAGTACCACCAGTAGGTACCGAAGGAGTACCCTGTCCTCTACCAGTATCAGTACCCTGTGCCCCATGTCAAGAAATGCGGAACGATCCGCGACGACCTGTCATGCCTGATAACAATATATGATGAGATACAACAAAGACAACAAATAATGGAGACTAGAAATATGAAAGTGCAACAAAGACAAGATAATAACCAAGACAACATATGATGATACATTTTACAAGAAACATCTAAGTCCAGATAGTATATTTTACAAGAAACATCTAAGTCCAGATAGTACATTCAGATAATAACCAAGACTAGATAATAACCAACTCTACATAATAAGAAAATAAAAGTATGTCTCTCTCAATCATCTTCAGAATAATCATCTTGTTCTTCTTCCTCGGCCTCATCTTCCCCCTCATCTTCACTTTCATCTTCGCCTTCGTCGGCTTAGTCATCCTCTTCGGATAATTCTATATCCTCTACATTATGTGTCGTGTAATACGTAAGTTCTGTGGAGTCTACATCAACAATATTGGTTACAAAGGTAGCTCGTCCTCCTGATAAGCTTTTTCGTCAACATCAAAAGTATCTCTAGCTTTAGTCTTGCATACTGCCCACCAGTCAGACTTCGTTGCTCCCCGTCTCCGATAAGCTGTGAAGTACACGAGCTGAGCTTGAGTTGATAGGACAAATGGTTCGTAGCCTTGATATCTACGCTTGTAGTTTATATCCATAAGACCATGCTTGTCAATTTTCAAACCTTGATTTTCAGTCGGATCGAACCATTCACAGTTGAACAACACGATCTTTGCAGGTTCTCTGTCATAATTATAGGTCAACTCCACAATCTCTCGTAAGATGTCAAAAAAATTATTTTCTGGATCAACATCTTTGTAGTTCGAAGATTTGATACACAAACAACTATTTTTCGTGGAATCAAGATCCAGGAAGTTGTCTCTGATCGAAGCATTTGTCGACTTGAACCGAAAGCCATTGACATAATAACTTGGCCATATTTTAACCAAAGTAATCGATCCCTTGGCAAGAGTTCTAATTAATTCAATCTCGGGTGAAATTAGACGATCGACCTGAATACCAATGAAGAGATAGCAAGTTATTTATTGTACAGTTGCATTAAAAGAGGCCAGTAATTACCGAGGTGCTTACATATTCGTTCAACCAAGAAGGAAAATGATGTCTCATTTTTTGTTCTAATGCTTCGTCTGTTAGGTAGGGTCTAACCGACCTCAACTCAGCATTATATGTGCTGAAAAACAACGAAGCAACCGCCGATTAGTACAATAATATTAGCTTATACTATTACATTGAGATGGCATAAACTCATCATTAATTACTTACCCCTCTAGCTTCTCCACTTCATCCTCGTCGCAATTGAGTAATACATACAACTGAGCAGCCCTTAGCTCTTCGTCATTCAAATATCTCTTCTTCATTTTCCCCGAAGGCTTTTCGGACGCATTGAATACTTTCAGTATTCCATCATTGGATTCTTGATAACCGTTATCGTTTCTCGGGGCCCTCGTTCTATTCATAGCAACATGAGGTTTGAAATACGTCGAGCAGAAGTTTGTAATCTCCTCGAGAATATAGGCTTCACAAATAGAACCCTCGACCCGAGCCTTATTTTTCACCTTCCTCTTTAGGTGGTTCAAATGCCGCTCAAACGGGTACATCCACCGATAACCAACGGACCCACCAACACGTGCCTCGTAGAAAAGATGAATTGGCAAATACTCCTTGGATTCGAAGAATCCATGAGAAAATACGTTCTCGAGCTTGCACAGTGTTACCGCAATATCGTTCTCCTGTTTTTCTAGACGATCGACGAGCAACTTACTTGAACAAAGATCTCTGAAGAATATGCTAAGCTCGGTCAATGGATCCCAAACAACCGGGGGTACGAATTCCCGAAATGCAATCGAAATTAACCTCTCCATGAATACGTGACAATCATGGCTCTTCTTACCTGTCAGTTTATTCTCCTTGAGGTCGACGCATCTTCTCAAGTTCGAAACATACCCGTCTAAAAATTTTAGACCTTGAATCCACCTACAAAGTCTCACTTTATCCTCCTTCTCCAGTGAGAAAATTGTCTTAGGCTGCTTAAACTTCCTATTCTCGTCCTCTATCAAATGCAATGCAGGACGTCTACATATTTCTTCCAAGTCCAATATAGCCTTTGGATTGTCTTTCGTCTTCCCCTTTACGTCCATTACAGTATTAATTATGTTGTCAAATACATTCTTCTCGATATGCATGACATCAAGGTTATGTCTAATCAGATTGGTGCTCCAATATGGCAGATCCCAGAATATACTCCTCTTCGTCCAGTTATAAGTGTGACCAAATCCGTCACACTTGTAGCCTGTAGCAGGCTCTTCAATAGCTCTTGGTAAATCTTTACCTCTTCCCATATCGTGTATCCGGGCACCTTGGCGGGAGATTAGCCTTCTCCACGACGCCAACACGAAAAGTATTCATGTTCCTCCGGTACGGATGATCCTTCGGCAGGAATTGTCGATGACAATCGAAGAAGCACGGTTTGTCTCCGTATTTCAAACGAAAAGCCTTAGTGCGGTCCATGCAATACGGACACGAAAGACGACCATGCGTGCTCCATCCAGATAGCATACCATAGGCCAGAAAGTCGTTGATAGTCCACATAAGTGCTGCCCGCATCTCAAAATTTTATTATTTAGATACATCGTACGTGTTGGAACCTACTTCCCACAGCTGATTCAACTCATCAATCAATGGATGTAAATACATATCGATGTTCCTTTTCGGATTGTTCGGACCTGGGATAATAACGGTAAGGAACATATACGGAGTCTTCATGCACATCCAAGGCGGTAGATTATACGGAGTGACGATCACAGGCCAACACGAATACTGGGATCCCGAAAGTCCGAATGGGATAAAACCGTCGGAGCAGAGACCCAATCTGACATTACGCGGATCAGAAGCAAAATCTGGATACTCTCGATCAAATTGCTTCCATGCTTCTTATAAAGCCCCTAAATTTCTACTATATTTTTATCGATTTTGGTACTGATTTAAAATTTTTGTATTGTACGTCGCGTTGTCGTATTGTACGTTGTGCGCAAAAGACGTATTTCGTAATTGCTTGACGAATGCGAATATGTGCGAGTGTACATATTTTTAGAAAAACTTTTCTTTATATTTTATAGTTTCAAAATAATATATAGTAATTACTTTTATTTAATTAAATTTGTGAAAAGCGTCGCATCGAAATTTCAAAAATAATTTATTAATTTTATATAAAAAAGTTTTTATTTTATTTTAACTTAAGAAATGATATTCTCCTTTTTTTAAAATAATGTTCTATCATATGCGAAGTACGTGAAAATTTAATTCGCGTATATTTTTATTTTTCGAAGGCTAATTGTATTTATTTATTTTAACAAGTATTTTAAATAATTGAATAATTGTTTGGATTTTTGAAATTTTATTTATTATTATTTTTAGAAAAGATATTTTGAATTTATTGTGGTAATTTAAACTTGGATTAGATTTTATTTAATTTAAATAAGTTTAATTTAAAGATTGGAATCATCTATTTTGGATTTGAAATTTTCTAGATTTAATTGAGTTGGATTTGAATTTGGATTTAAATTTATATTTGATTTATAAAGGATTAGTTTAAATTGATTTGAGTCAAATAATATTTATCTACTAGTTTTTAAATATTCCTAGTCCTTATCCAACTGGGAATTTCCACATCCTATAAATAGGCAGGTACTCCTCCAAATTTCTATCATTCATTATTCCTCCACAATATTTTCTCTACCACAAATAAGTGCATCGTGTCCGTGACCAACATCTTATTCCATATTTACAGGCACATCAGCTTCTTTCCCGTGTCGGACACTCCCCGACATCATCAAATCCTAAAACCTAGCCCTAGCCCTAACCCTAACCTAGACAGAAACACGTCGTCCTCCGCCATCTCCTTCCCGACCAAACCACTGCAATCACCACCACCACACCCATCCAACCGACTCACGTACACCGAACCACCAGCCGTCCCGTCGCAGACAATCATCCCGCCTACCAACACGCCGTCCAGGCGAACCCGAACCACCACCAGCAACACAAACCCACCTCCGCCTCCTGTTCCCTGTCCCAGCCAAACACCTCGGCCACCCGTCGGAAATACCAACCCAGCCACCGCCATCCATCACCCAAATCCGTCGCCATCACCACCACCGCCACAGCCTTCACCAGCCCCCACCCCTGGCCACCTTGGCCGAGCGCCACCACAAATAACCCAGCCATTACCACCAACTATACCCAAGCCCCAGAAACCTAACTCCGGCGACCTAGCCGCCGGCGCCACAGCCAACCACCACCCAACATCCAAAGAAAAAAGAAAAAAAGGGAAAATGAACCCTAACCCTCTTCTCCGGCAGTCCCTGGGCCACGTTCACGCGCGTCTTCTACTGGGACCAGCTCCAGATCTGGAGATCCACCGATCTCCGGCGCCATCTCCGGTCTCTGCCCCACGCCGAGCCTCGCACCTCCACTTCCCGTCCAGTAACCGGCACCAACCGCGTCCGCACGAACGGATCCCACTTCCGATCCCCCACCGTCGACTCCTCAGCCCCTCCTCACGAACAGCCGCCCGTCGACGAGCCCAGCCGAGCCACCCGACTTCTCTCCACTCGTCCGCTATTTTCCCCTTTCCTCACTCTCCGCCACCTCCGGCGAAGCTCGCATTCGCCGACAGAGGCCTCCGCGCCGCCATTCCTTCCCATCCGGCCGCCAAGCTTGGCGTCGGCCCCATCAGTGCCCTCCGATGAGACTCCGGAACCGCCTGCGCCAGCGACCGACCGCCAGCCGCGACCGCCACCGCCTTCCTCCGGTCGTCGCCCCGCCGAACCCAAGATCATCGTACCATACCAGATGACACACCAGGCAAGACACCTTGCCTTTAATGTTTAATTTCTTGCTCAATATCATGCATGTTTTATTTCTTATAAGTTGTTCTTTCAAAACCATATGTAGTTGCAAATTATTATACTTTAGTTTTCTTTATGCATTTGGCCTAGGGTTAAGGGACCACCTTTGATTGTACCGCATTTATTGGCCGACACCGGTGTACCACGATGTCACGTGTCTCATATAGATTCGGACTTGCGTACCGACCGTACATCGGTGCATACAGGACGAGCGTTAGGATATAACTGCTAATATAGTTGTCTAGAAGACTTAGCGGTTATTAGAAATATTGTGGTGTGGATTCAGCACGAGTAGTGCATGGGAAGGGTGAAGACAGTTATTAGGCGCAGGGGCTTTCACACATTTACTTTTCTCTAGCTGCCATTTGTGACTCAGCCGAGAGCTAGTGCGCCGTGCACTTATTTTATTTTCCTTTAGATGCCACTAGTGCCTCGGTTGAAACACAAATGTGCCGTACATTTACTTTCCTCTAGCTGCCGTTAGTGACTCACCCAAGAGCTAGTGGTCGTGTATTTATTTTTCTCTAGATGCCCCTTAGCTCTCACTCGAGTGCTAATGGGCCGTGCATTTACTTTTCTCTAGACGCCACTAGTGCCTTGGTTGAAACGCTAACGCGCCGTGTTTCTAGTCTCGGCAGCCCTTGTGTGGAACGTTGTCTTCAAAATGTATTTTCACCTAGAATCGTTAAGGACCTTTATTTGTGTAGTCACATATAATTTTCTGTTGAGATTTATTTATTCAGTTATTGGCATGATATTATGTGTCTTGTTACGTCCCTCTGTGGACCTGGTTATCCCGCCAGGTGTGTGTTTTTGTTTTTCGCAAGTGTTCTAGCTCTAGCCGTGATCTTCGTTATTTCTTCGAGGATAATTGCACTTAGATCGTCTTCGCTTCGCTCGCCAAACTTATTCCATTTTTCATGTATTTCTTTCCTTGCTTATTGGTAGTGGATTTGTCTCCGCCCAACATATTGTATAAAGACTTTTCATAGTTGGTGTTATGATATCTTTATTTTTCCTTTATTTTGTGGATAAGATTAGTCGTTATGGTTTCTACTACATATTACAGCTTATGTATGCATACAAGATTTCGATATATTGGAGTATACTTCGTATGTATACAGCTGGCATGTCTACGTTGCTAGTCCTACGTATTTTGAGACTGGAGCGTTACATGTTTTTGTGGTGGCCCATGCAGGTCAAGATAAATTGTTTGGTTACTTTACCGTACCAAGCAAGCCTGCGAATAGGATTAGAAGTCTAGGATCTCATCCACATACTTGACCTCATCCCTCGATCTCATATTCAAATTACCGTTGGACTCATCAATTGCATCTTGCTTGATTCCTCCTATCATTATTCCTATCTTCCCTTCATGCTTGCTAGAGATTGACCCTACTAGTTAGATGTCCCAAACACCCTTAGCTTAATTCTTTAAGTTGGGTAGAATACCCCACGACCTGACACACCCTTGACCATTAAGGGAATACAATTAATATTATCTAGACTATAGAGACTAGAGGAATTTAACCTATTTTGTCAACCAAGCCTTGTTCAATAGAACCGTAGAATGATGGTATATATGAATAAACAAGACTTAGATTCTCATGACTCTTAGACTATTCATATTTGTTCTTATTTCATCTACCCTCGTGCCTATGTTTTACTATCTAGACAAATGATGCTAATATAGCCTAGTATTTGCAAGCTAATTCTTTATCGAGCTTGATCAAGGCATATGCAATTGAGCGGCCGCTCACTAACATATTGCCTAATAAGAACCGGTGTATTATGGTCTGATCAACCGAGTGCACTTTGGTTCGCTTTCACTTATCGTTCTACGTGGATGGGACATAATTAAACTTGGCCTCTAGAATCCCATCCACGACTGCCTTGACGATTCTTTTGAATTATTCGGTCGCCGTTGAACCACGTACTCGTATTCGATATATTGTCTTTGAACTCCTTATTGCTTTCACCTTCAACTATTTTAGAAGAACGAAGGCGTTGTACTAGAACTTCCACTAGCCTTCCTATCGATTATGACCATCACCACTCAATATTGCTATATCTTCATCACTAAAACTGCTCGGCCCTATATTTACTATCACGACCTCCTAATCACTTAAATTAGGAGTGATTCTAATCGTTCTTCTAATCGTGCCCCCAACCTACTCCCAAGAAACTATACCTTAAAGGTCTCTAAGTTATTCCTCTTGATACCGTACTATTCTTTATTGCATGTTATCATGATTAAACTTTAACCCTAATCATTTTTTTGCTGACTTTAGTTAACCATATCCATGATTTATTTTCGTCATTATTAAAATCGTAATTTTCTAATGCATGTTTGCATTGAACGTCGTTTCTTTGCCTCGCCCAATAACTTGATCATATTTCCTTGCCGATACCCCCATGTGACCTTCTCACCCACCCCTATTATCCTTAATTTCGAGGACAAAATTCTTTTAAGTTGGGTAGGATGTAAAGCCCCTAAATTTCTACTATATTTTTATCTATTTTGGTACTGATTTAAAAATTTTGTATTGTACGTCGCGTTGTCGTATTGTACGTTGTGCGCAAAAGACGTATTTCGTAATTGCTCGACGAATGCGAATATGTGCGAGCGTACATATTTTTAGAAAAATATTTTCTTTATATTTTATAGTTTCAAAATAATATATAGTAATTACTTTTATTTACTTAAATTTGTGAAAAGCGTCGCATCGAAATTTCAAAAATAATTTATTAATTTTATAAAAAAGTTTTTATTTTATTTTAACTTAAGAAATGATATTTTCCTTTTTTTTAAAATAATGTTCTATCATATGCGAAGTACGTGAAAATTTAATTCGCGTATATTTTTATTTTTCGAAGGCTAATTGTATTTATTTATTTTAAAAAGTATTTTAAATAATTGAATAATTGTTTGGATTTTTGAAATTTTATTTATTATTATTTTTAGAAAAGATATTTTGAATTTATTGTGGTAATTTAAACTTGGATTAGATTTTATTTAATTTAAATAAGTTTAATTTAAAGATTGGAATCATCTATTTTGGATTTGAAATTTTCTAGATTTAATTGAGTTGGATTTGAATTTGGATTTAAATTTATATTTGATTTATAAAGGATTAGTTTAAATTGATTTGAGTCAAATAATATTTCTCTACTAGTTTTTAAATATTTCTAGTCCTTATTCAACTGGGAATTCCCACATCCTATAAATAGGCAGGTACTCCTCCAAATTTCTATCATTCATTATTCCTCCACAATATTTTCTCTACCACAAATAAGTGCATCGTGTTCGTGACCAACATCTTATTCCATATTTACAGGCACATCAGCTCCTTCCCCGTGTCGGACACTTCCCGACATCATCAAATCCTAAAACCTAGCCCTAGCCCTAACCCTAACCTAGACAGAAACACGCCATCCTCCGCCATCTCCTTCCCGACCAAACCACTGCAATCACCACCACCACACCCATCAAACCGACTCCCGTACACTGAACCACCAGCCGTCCCGCCGCAGACAATCATCCCGCCTACCAACACGCCGTCCAGGCGAACGCGAACCACCACCAGCAACACAAACCCACCTCCGCCTCCTGTTCCTTGTCCCAGCCAAACACCTCGGCCACCCGTCAGAAATACAAACCCAGCCACCGCCATCCACCACCCAAATCCATCGCCATCACCACCACCGCCACAGCCTTCACCAGCCCCCACCCCTGGCCACCTTGGCCGAGCGCCACCACAAATAACCCAGCCACTACCACCAACTATACCCCAACCCCGGTAACCTAACTCCGGCGACCTAGCCGCCGGCGCCATAGCCGACCGCCATCCAACATCCAAAGAGAGAAAAAAAGGGAAAAGAACCCTAACCCTCTTCCCCGGCAGTCCCTGGGCCACGTACGCGCGCGTCTTCTACTGGGACCGGCTCCAGATCTGGAGATCCACTAATCTCCGACGCCATCTCCGGTCTCTGCCCCACGCCGAGCCTCGCACCTCCACTTCCCGTCTAGTAACCGGCACCAACCGCGTCCGCGCGAACGGACTCCACTCCTGATCCCCCACCGTCGACTCCTCATCCCCTCCTCACGAACAGCCGCCCGCCGACGAGCCCGGCCGTGCCACCCGACTTCTCTCCACTCCTCTGCTTCTTTTCCCTTTTCTCACTTTCTGCCACCTCCGGCGAAGCATGCCTCCGCCGACAGAGCCCTCCGCACCGCCGTTCCTTCCCATCCGACCGCCGAGCTTGGCGCCGGCCCCATCAGTGCCCTCTGGTGAGACTCCGGAACCACCTGCGCCAGCCGCGACCGCCACCGCCTTCCTCCGGTCGCCGCCCCGTCGAACCCAAGATCATCGCACCATACCAGATGACACACCAGGCAAGACACCTTGCCTTTACTGTTTAATTTCTTGCTCAATATCATACATGTTTTATTTCTTATAAGTTGTTCTTTCAAAACCATATGTAGTTGCAAATTATTATACTTTAGTTTTCTTTATGCATTTGGCCTAGGGTTAAGGGACCACCTTTGATTGTGCCGTATTCATTGGTCGACACCGGTGTACCACGATGTCACGTGTCTCATATAGATTCGGACTTGCGTGTCGACCATACATCGGTGCGTACAGGACGAACGTTAGGATATAAATGCTAATATAGTTGTCTAGAAGACTTAACGGTTATTAGAAATATCGTGGTGTGGATTCAGCACGAGTAGTACATGGGGAGGGTGAATACAGTTATTAGGCGCAGGGGCTTTCACACATTTACTTTTCTCTAGCTGCCATTTGTGACTCAGCCGAGAGCTAGTACGTCGTGCACTTATTTTATTTCCCTCTAGATGCCACTAGTGCCTCGGTTGAAACACAAATGTGCCGTGCATTTACTTTCCTCTAGCTGCCGTTAGTGACTCACCCAAGAGCTAGTGGCCGTGCATTTATTTTTCTCTAGATGTCCCTTAGCTCTCACTCGAGTGCTAATGGGCTGCACATTTACTTTTCTCTAGACGCCACTAGTGCCTTGGTTGAACGCTAATGCGCCGTGTTTCTAGTCTCGGGAGCCCTTGTCACCTTGTGTGGAACGCTGTCTTCAAAATACATTTTCACCTAGAATGGTTAAGGACCTTTATTTGTGTAGTCACATATAATTTTCTGTTGAGCTTTATTTATTCAGTTATTGGCATGATATTATGTGTCTTGTTACGTCCCTCTGAGGACCTGGTTATCCCGCCAGGTGTGTGTTCTTGTTTTTCGTAGGTGTTCTAGCTCTAGCCGTGATCATCGTTATTTCTTCGAGTATGATTGCACTTAGATCGTCTTCGCTTCACTCGCCAAACTTATTCCATTTTTTATGTATTTCTTTTCTTGCTTGTTGGTAGTGGATTTGTCTCCGCCCAACATGTTGTATAAAGAATTTTCATAGTTGGTATTATGATATCTTTATTTTTCCTTTATTTTGTGGATGAGATTAGTCGGTATGGTTTCTACTACATATTACAGCTTATGTATGCATACGAGGTTTCCATATATTGGAATATACTTCGTATGTATATAGCTGGCATGTCTACGTTGCTAGTCCTATGTATTTTGGGACTGGGGCGTTACACTTCTCCATCAGATGGGTGATCCAACACTCCTTCGGTCTGTTCCCGCTTATGCCAACTCATGTTTTTTGCAGTTTCCTTCACCATAAACAACAGCTACAACCGCGGCGTCAACGACAAGTAGTGCATCGAATCGGTAGGCTTCCTGGCACCGACAGACTTTCCTCTACCACTGCCCTTGTAGCGATCGGCATCATAAAATCTGCATGCGTCTTCATCCTTGTCGTCTTTGTAGTACAACATACACCCCTTGCGACATGCATCGATTTTCTCGTATCCCATCCAGAGCGATCTCACCATCCTCTTAGACCGGTAGAAGTCTTTAGGCAACTTAGCACCCTCAGGCAATATTTCTATAAGCAACTCCATAAGACGGTTGTAGCCATCTTGCGACATGTTAAAATTGAACTTGATGCTCAACAATCTTGAAACTGTAATGCCCCGCTCCGCACGGTGCATTATGCTGAGTCGTTGACTCGAAGAGTTGCGTTGACCCGATTACGTATCGATGCAAATCGATACAAAGTGTTAAGTTGTCCCGAGTAATGCATCGAGTGAATCGATGCGAAGCGCCGCATTGCCTCGAAGGATAAGTGCGTTGAGACGGCTCGAAGATTCTAAAAAATCGAATCGACCAAGGCGCAAGTCCGAATTGATGCAAGTATTGATTTTAGTTGGTTTCATGTGCAGACTATACGTTTACGCTGAAATGTTAGAGGTCGATCTTTTGCCTTATTCAGTAAGGGGTCCGCGAAAGCAAATCGTCGCCTTGCGACGGACGAAAGCGTTGGCACGCTAAGGCAAATCGGTCGTACAAACTCAATAAGCACAAAGTGCTCGAATGGCTAAGTCGGGAGAGTGGCCGTGCAACAAAGTTATGAAATCGAGCCGCATCGGCTCGGCAAAACGACAAAGGCGTATCGACTCAAGGTGGGAGGATTGACTTCTTTTTACTCCTTCATTCGATAAGTCAAATATATCATTGTATGCTAAGTTAACCTATCGACGCCACAGGCGTGGTCCGATCGGAGATAAATTATAGTGCGTGTCGAAATCTAAGTTAGTACAATTGAAATGAAACGTGCATCAAATGCACGAGTCGCTACGGAACATTGGATATCACAAAGGCGAGCACCTCGGTGCGCAAGCCACAAGAACATGGGATAACTGTACTCGGCGAGTGCCTTAGTGCACGAACCATACCGTGCCTTCGCGCACGAGTTAGAACGGCTAGAACATTGAAAGACAATAGACGAGCGCCCCAGCGCGCAAGCCACGGACATTGAATGCTAAGTCATAGAACATCGAAAATATGGTCGAAACGTGCCTTCGTGCACGAGATAATAAAAGATGGCTTCGTTGCGAAAGAATACAGTTGTGGCATGAATGTGACGGAACTGTCGGATATGACATAATGCCTCGAAAGGTGTTCGGGACCTTCGGGTCGTTCGGTTGACGAGCATTGAGTTGAGGCATGATGCCATTGAACATTGAAACAAAGTATGAAATGTAAGAACATAGAAAGTTAACGGAGAAATATGAGATGATAATGCGGCATGGTGCCCTAAGAAATGTTCGCAGCCTTCGGGCGTTCGTTGAGAACATTCGGACGTTGTGCCAATTGAAATAGAGATAAGCGAACTTGCTTGGTTGTATGAAAGATAAGATTCGTTGCATGGTCAAATGGACTTAAAGATATAAAAGCCCGTGCATGGGTATTCCCTCGAACGCGACGCGCCAGGGCGCTGGGACCGTTCGGCCTAGGAGGGATTCGTTTTCGGTATTGTTGGTGCACTTCATTTAGATGGGTAGCGACCGTCTGGTGAATGTGATAAGCTACTTGCTGCAATTATTTCGGTGGCCTCTGATGTTGGTTAGCAACCGCACAGAGTTAACATCGTCTTATGTTTCGATTTGATAAATATAAGTCCATTCTAGCCCGGAAAGCTAGTGACCTTCATATAGTTAAGAGCAACGGGTTTGGAAGTGCAAGGTATACGTATATCCTGCATGGACGGATTCTGAATAGAGGGCACTTATAACATGACAGGGAAAACGGATAGGCGTATTCACCTTGCGTCGGTTGCAAGGGCGGGTGCGGTAATATTGCTAAGTTGCGCCACGAATCAAACACGAGAATGCTTGCTTGCCTATTCAATTCGATAACATGCTTGCTATGTTAACATGCTTTACGCTTTCGAATATGCCATGAAATTGACCCTAAGGAGAACATAGCAAGATCATAAGCTAAGTTGCATGATTCAACATAAATATTACAATGTCGGTTTGGAAAGAAGATCTTTGCTTCAGTACATGCGAGGACGAACGTACTGATCTTCCACCAGCTTCATGGAGGGTGCAGGGAATGGATTGCCCGCGGCGAAGCATTGCTTGAACGCGTTGAGGCTTGGAATGCCGAAGCGTATTGAAGCGTGCGATCGCTTGATGCTCGAACTCGCGACAGGATTGATACAGCCGAGATATAGAAGGCATGATGTATGGAGCGGTGAAATCCTTTGTGGGCAAGAGAGAACCTGAGTGTTGTAGCCAATCTGGCAAATTCTGTTGGGCTATCGAAAGCCTTTGTAATCTGATTTCGAATATCAATAAAGAGATTTGTTTCGTATACTCTGTTTTTCTTTCATTGTGAATATCAACTCAAAAAATAACCATTTGAGAACTTGTCATCTTGCCTTGTACGAGCACAACTCCAGGCTCGTGCGGCATCACGCCCCATGCGAGAACGAAGATTCGGGTGATTCCGGGTCGGGGCGTGACAAATTGGTATCAGAGCTCTAGGCTCAATTCCTCTGGACGCTTGCTTCATTGCAATTCCAAAAACGTTGCCCACCACCAATCGAAATCACTCTTGACTCTACTCGATGCCGCACTGGATATTCCATACAATAAGTCTAATATAAATCATATAATTTTGCCGCGTGTTGTTAAGAAATTACATGGTGTTCGCAGGAAAAGTCGGGAAAGGTTTGTTGCTGCAAGTGCAACAAGTTACGAGATGTGAATTCAATGATATGTTGCTGCTGATGCAACACGTCGTGAATTATAATTTGAGATATTCGTTGTCTACAACGAACGATACGAGAAATGTTGGTTGCATCGATACAATAAAAGTCATGGAATGTTGCTGCAGCAATTGCCATGCGTTGATTGTAAATGATGCGTTGAAAAGAAAATGAAAGTTGATATTGAATGTGTCGAACGGATTCACATATCGATTTCGAATGTGCGTTTGCGATGAAAAGCGATAAGTCAATATCGAATACGTTGAAATGGATTTGAGCATTGACTTTGAATGTCGGGAATAAATCTTTGTACGATGTGCAATGCGTATTGAAAGTAAAATTATTGCACGTGGTGCAACGCGTATCAAAGTAATCGCTGCACGAAGTACAACGGATATCGAGAATGAATTTTTGCACAAGATGCAACGAAAGAAAACAAAAGTTATAAATCGAGAAACGAAATCGGTTCGGTTGCGCACCGAGCTTGTGTTGGCAAATGAATGCATTGGCCGAGTTGCGTCGGATTTTGATTAATCAGTGTTACGATAGTGATCAAGCACGATCACTGCGAAAATCGTGAGTCGGAAGAGATCGTTGGTTCGTAAAGAGTACGTTGCGACGGAAGTAACTTAATTTCTGGGTGGTATATGGCATACCACCGATGCAATAAATGGCTCGATTCCGAGTGGTATATGTAATACCATTTGTGCGATGAATTGTATCAACGTATTGTGAGAATTGCGGAAGGTTTGTCCGCAACGGACGGGACAGCACCGAGACTCGATTGAGAATTTGTATAACGGCATGTTGATGCAAGTGTTCTTCGATGATCGGTTAGAACGGTAAGGCAGAACTTGAAACATTGAATGATACGTCGGTTGAAAATTTATGTGTCGATCGAATGACGAGAACTAGCGAAACGATTATGCCTTGAGGCAACAATCGGATCGACGGGATAGGAAACTCGAAATGTTGAAATTGAATCGCACGACTTGCGGGCTCGATGAAAATGTTGGGCGATACAAATTATAATCGAATCGCATGACTTGCGATCCCGATTGAAATATTGGGTGAGGCGAATCGAATCGAATCGTATGACTTGCGATTTCGATAGAAATGTTGGACGAGACAAATCGAATCGCACGACTTGCGATCTCGATAGAAATGTTCGGCTAGGTAAATCGAATCGCACGACTTGTGATTTCGATAAGAATGTTAGACGATGCGAATTGTAATCGAATCGCACGATGTGCAATTTCGGTAAGAAAGTTGGTTGACGCGAGTAATCGTACCTAAGAAATAGTTGGTTACGTTACGACAAAACTCGTTTGAGTACAACTGAAAACACGCGAAGCTTAGAGGGCGAGATCGTATGACTTGAGGGTTCGATGTTGGATAATCGGTAACTCAGTTACGCGATCGAAGTATAGTGGGATGCGGTAAATCGGAGAACGAGTCGATGCGTATGGAAAAGTTTGTTGCGAACTTGGATATATGCGATGCGAGTTAAATTGACGTTGAAACGGATTCAGAGTTGACCCTTACGTTATCGAAATGGATACGGCGTATCGAGATCGATACGTAAGGAAATGTAAGCGATGTGAGAATACAAAATAGAGTGTGCCTCGCGCTATAAAATTTTATAAGTAACGATACGAGAATGAACGAACTTGGTTGATCGTAAATTTTGTGATTGATCAGGGCGAGACTATAAGTCATCGACTATTGTTCGATGCGTATGGCATCTCGTGTGTCGATCGCGAAATAAGATAGACTCGAACTCGATACGAGTAGATGTTTCGTAAATTGCGGAATCATCGACGGCAGTGCATGACTTTACTCGGAGGATAGTTGCGCATCAGTTGCGCCGATAGAAATGGTTATGTACGGATTTGGATAGTCGCGTAGAAATCGTCGGAACGTGATTTGGCTCCGAAATAAGATATAGCATGGTTCGTAGTAAACTGTCCTTCGGTGATGATCTACAATTATCGAGCGTAGCTTCGGGGCAGCTGACCCTAGAAGACTTGACCGCCAAATCAAATTGAATGTTACAGACCGTAAGATGACCCATGCGATATCGCATATGAGATTGCATCGATAACAAATACAATGTGGTACATATTGACGATAAGTCTAGGCAATCGAGAATTGTTGGAACAACTTTCGATTGAGAATGATATAGTTAGATTTGAGTATTCGTCGGATGAATATTTGAATGGTGATGTTGGTCGACGATCGAACTTGAAATTCACCAACGAACTTGGTGATTCGGATAGGCGATTGTGAGAGTCGTGCTATGTACGAGAGAGAACGATAAGGGAATGACTTATGAGTCATGTCGTTAGATTTGATTCACCTTGCAATTGAGCTTGCGTGAATCGAAATTAAGTTTGATGTTGCGAGACGGATAAGTTGGGAATTTGGCTAGTGGATTTCTACTCGTTAGGAATCGAACGTAAGGTGCATCGTAAAGACCTTCGTGTCAAGGCGATCGTTGTCTTGAGCACCGTCGCCTTGATGTAAATTTTGTGTCGGATAGATTGTGGCCTTTGTGCAATGTCAATTTAAACTTGCGTCGGAAGGATTTGAGCACGGTGTCTAGGTAAGTCACCTAGCGGACGTAGTCATGAATGTTGATGCTTTTGCAAGTCAATAAAAGAGAATCATGTCGAAATAGGATACGAAGTAAAACATCGAAAATCGTTGGCTAGTGACGCCGAACGCAAGGCGTTGCGGAGACTCGTTGCGATCGGATGCACGACGGCTTAACGCGACGCGTAGAATTGATAGTCCCAATGAAACGTACAAAGTGAGAAATGCAATTTTTGAATCGCATCGTGTGCCTTAACTTTTGTTGAAGAATCGCATATGTATCAATATGCATGTGCGCTAGAATTGCGAGAACAAGTAATAGAGCCAAGTTCGATTGAGAATACGAGATGGCAAGTAATTGAGAAAGAGAAGTTACGTGTTTGCGTTGTTCCGATATCTTACAACTGAGCTTGGCTGAAATGCATATATTGGTGGGACGCCTAAAATATGTGTATGATTCCAAACTAAGTTGTACGATCCAAACGATAGTGAGACGAGATCGTGGAACGATCTAATGAAACCCTTGGAAATTTAGTATTGGTTTCGGTTCGGGACGAACCTTGTTTTGAGTGGTATATTCTGTAATATCCCGCTCCGTACGGTGCATTATGCTGAGTCGTTGACTCGAAGAGTTGCGTTGACCCGATTACGTATCGATGCGAATCGATACAAAGTTTTAAGTTGTCCCGAGTAATGCATCGAGTGAATCGATGCGAAGCGCCGCATTGCCTCGAAAGATAAGTGCGTTGAGACAGCTCAAAAATTCTAAGAAATCGAATCGACCAAGGCGCAAGTCCGAATCGATACAAGTATTGATTTTAGTTGGTTTCATGTGTAGGCTATACGTTTACGCTGAAATGTTAGAGGTCGATCTTTTGCCTTCTTCAGTAAGGGGTCCGCGAAAGCAAATCGTCGCCTTGCGACGGACGGAAGCGTTGGGACGCTAAGGCAAATCGGTCGTACAAACTCAATAAGCACAAAGTGCTCGAATGGCTAAGTCAGGAGAGTGGCCGTGCAAAATAGTTATGAAATCGATCCGCATCGGCTCGGCAAAACGACAAAGGCGTATCGACTCAAGGTGGGAGGATTGACTTCTTTTTACTCCTTCATTCGATAAGTCAAATATATCATTGTATGCTAAGTTAACCTATCGACGCCACGGGCGTGGTCCGATCGGAGATAAATCATAGTGCGTGTCGAAATCTAAGTTAGTACAATTGAAATGAAACGTGCATCAAATGCACGAGTCGCTACGGAACATTGGATATCGCAAAGGCGAGCGCCTCGGTGCACAAGCCGCAAAAACATGGGATAACTGTACTCGGCGAGTGCCTTAGTGCACGAACCATACCGTACCTTCGCGCACGAGTTAGAACGGCTAGAACATTGAAAGACAATAGGCGAGCGCCCCAGCGCGCAAGCCACGGACATTGAATGCTAAGTCATAGAACATCGGAAATATGGTCAAAATGTGCCTTCGTGCACGAGATAATAAAAGATGACTTCGTTGCGAAAGAATACAGTTGTGGCATGAATGTGACGGAACTGTCGGATATGACATAATGCCTCGAAAGGTGTTCGGGACCTTCGGGTCGTTCGGTTGACGAGCATTGAGTTGAGGCATGATGCCATTGAACATTGAAACGAAGTATGAAACGTAAGAACATAGAAAGTTAATGGAGAAATACGAGATGATAATGCGACATGGTGCCCTTCGAAATGTTCGCAGCCTTCGGGCGTTCGTTGAGAACATTCGGGTATTGTGCCAATTGAAATAGAGATAAGCGAACTTGCTTGGTTGTATGAAAGATAAGATTCGTTGCATGGTCAAATGGACTTAAAGATATAAAAGTCCGTGCATGGTTATTCCCTCGAACGCGGCGCGCCAGGGCGCTGGGACCTTTCGGCCTAGGAGGGATTCGTTTTCGGTATTGTTGGTGCACTTCATTTAGATGGGTAGCGACCGTCTGATGAATATGATAAGCCACTTGCTGCAATTATTTCGGTGGCCTCTGATGTTGGTTAGCAACCGCACAGAGTTAACATCGTCTTATGTTTCGATTTGATAAATATAAGTTCATTCTAGCCCGGAAAGCTAGTAACCTTCATATAGTTAAGGGCGACGGGTTTGGAAGTGCAAGGTATACGTATATCCTGCATGGACGGATTCTGAATAGAGGGCACTTATAACATGACAGGGAAAACGGATAGGCGTATTCACCTTGCGTCGGTTGCAAGGGCGGGTGCGTCAATATTGCTAAGTTGCGCCACGAATCAAACACGAGAATGCTTGCTTGCCTATTCAATTCGATAACATGCTTGCTATGATAACATGCTTTACGCTTTCGAATATGCCATGAAATTGACCCTAAGGAGAACATAGCAAGATCATAAGCTAAGTTGCATGATTCAACATAAATATTACAATGTCGGTTTGGAAAGAAGATCTTTGCTTCAGTACATGCGAGGACGAACGTACTGATTCCCCACCAGCTTCATGCAGGGTGCAGGGAATGGATTGCCCGCGACGAAGTGTTGCTTGAACGCGTTGAGGCTTGGAATGCCGAAGCGTATTGAAGTGTGCGATCGCTTGACGCTCGAACTCGCGACAGGATTGATGCGGCCGAGATATAGAAGGCATGATGTATGGAGCGGTAAAATCCTTTGTGGGCAAGAGAGAACCTGAGTGTTGTAGCCAATCTGGCAAATTTCGTTGGGCTATCGAAAGCCTTTGTAATCTGATTTCGAATATCAATAAAGAGATTTGTTTCGTATACTCTGTTTTCCTTTCGTTGTGAATATCAACTCAAAATATAACCATTTGAGAACTTGTCATCTTGCCTTGCACGAGCGCAACTCCAGGCTCGTGCGGCATCACGCCCCATGCGAGGACGAAGATTCGGGTGATTCCGGGTCGGGGCGTGACAGAAACCACCTCCAACGGTGAATGATCCTCACAACCAGGATATAATGGAGTCCTTGTATTCTCCAGCAACTCCATGAACTGTCCAACGTCGACGTTCGGTGCCTCCTCGGGTGCATCATGATCGTCTGGATCGAAACTAGGCCCCGTCGCGTCAAAAATCATGTTCACCAACCCATCGTCGTAAGCAGCGTTGTTGTAGACATCCACATAAGGCTCATACTCCGATGCTAAAAACACAAGTTCTCCGTACGCGCTCCACTGATAGTAATTCGGCGTGAAATCCTTCAAGTATAAATGATACGTGACTTCCATTTCTGGATGATATTTCAAGTTGCGACATCTCACACACGGACACTTAATTTTGGTACCGTCCATGTACTGAGGTAACGCCTTAGCAAACTGTAGGAACTGCTGTACACCCTCTATGAATTCATCCTGCACACCGCACATGTCATCAGGATGACGGTTGTACATCCACGAACGATTCCGTAAGTAGTAATTCATATCCATATCCAATTGAGGATAATTCTGTAAGATAGATACATGCACATTGCAGTCAGTGAATGAATGTTAAGGCAGTTTAGATATGGGTGCGCAACATAAACTGTTCATTCATTCCACATATTACAAACAAAGAATTAGAAGGAAGAAACAAAAACAACTGTGTTGGGACTAAAACAACTGTCTTGTGTCAAAGTGTCGTATCCGATAGACCGATACTAATCTGATACGGTCGATACTAAGTGCATACGGTCGAGGTATAATTATACTTGTAGGAGTACACGACACTAAGTATATACGGCCGATACTAATCCGATACGGTCGATACTAATTCGATACCTATTCCGATACTCATCCCAACTGTCCAATATCGACCCTTTGGGTCCACAAGAGTTAATTCACCCAGTTTGTCAAGAAAGGTAAAACTTTTCAAATTAATATCCAATATCGAACCTTTGGCCTGTGCTTGAGCAGTATCCTAACTCAAACTATCTATCCTAACTAATAAATTAATATCATACTTTAACATCTACTAACTCTCATATTCCTTCCACTACCAAAATAAGTCATATCAGCGACGTATTTAGCGACTCCGTAAAATTTCGTCGCTAATTTTTGGGGTTTTAGCGACGTTAATATAAGACGTCGCTGTTTGTCGCCATCAGCGACTAATAGCGACGTCTAGCGGCTATATTTTGTTAAATGGGGTAGTGCGTCGCAAGTTCGTCGGTACCCGTCGCTGATATAGCGACGTATAGTGACGCATTTTAAGTTGCGTCGCCGTTTATTATATATCAGCGACCACTATAAGAAAAAACCCATTTTACAACGTTGCAAAAACGTTGTAAAAGGTCTATTACAACGTTCAATAGAAGGTTGTTATATCCAGGGTTGTAAAAGGGTGGTTATCTTCCACAATATTTGTTTTAGTGTTGTAAAAATATTGTAAAAGTTCTTCCCACAACAATTTATAAACATGGTTGAAATTTATAAAATCTACAAAAAAGTTTCTACGACATTTGGCAAGTATTGTGAAAATACTTTTTAAAACGTATTACAAAGGTTGTAATATAATTTTAACAACATTTTGCATCCGTTGTAAAAATAATATCTACCTCGTTCAATAAACATTGTACATAGATTTTATACAACGGTATAGAAACATTATAAAAAGAGTTCATACAACTTTTAACAAATGTTGTATATTTTAGTCAATCATGTTTGCCAAACGTTGTTATATATATTTGTATATTGTAATTATAGCATCAACAATGATTTAAAAGTATTGTAAATAAATTTTACAATATTTAGAAATTTTGTTATAATATTATCTTACAACAGTTTTGAAACGTTGTTGTTTATGTTTCCATTTAAAAATAATAATTTATAAATAAAAATATATTGATTGCAATTATACTAATACAAATACAAATACAGTTACATTATTCTAATTTTCATTTGGCTCATAAACAATTAGTTCAGACGATACAAAGTTAAGGTTGAACCAAATAATGAGCAAAAGAAACAAAATAACAATAACTTGAACATAATACATATTACAAAAGCAACATTTTTAAAAGGCTAAGGAAATGTTCACTACATCTATATACTTGTAGAACTCCACAGATGACAAACAATAGGGGATACTTAATTAATTTGCAGTTCAAACAGCCGATTTAGTCATCACCCTTACAGATATAAAGTCAACCTTCTAACTGTAGTTTGATTTTGATTTTATCGATGATACAATCAGAGTATGATAGAGATCAAGAAATATTCCTAAACTGACATTTTTTGTACAATCCTTGCATGTTCAAAATGTTATTGTGAAAATTCCTCAGAGCTTTGGAAAATTGAAACCCAAGCTCACTCCACCTTGACTTCGCAACTCGTATTAAGTCGACTCTCATGCCCGTCATGCTTCGGTAAGTTTTAAACGTGGAACATTCATTGGTTGCAGTTCCTGAAGGCACAAAAGAAGAAAGAAGATATAATCATAAGTTTTACATGGGAATTAAATTATTGTAAAACATAGTAGTAAAGAACAAAAATAATCCTTATTTATTTAAGGGTATATGAAATGAAAGGGATATGAAAATACCATCCTTCGTCACTAATGTTAAGGGGGTGGGGGGGGGGGCATACAACTTCCTATTTTTCCTGAAACAATTGAATTATAAGACGAAGAACTTGATCATATGTAAATGCTAAGATGCAAAATGTAATCCAGCTTTACCATTTGTTTCAATTACTAGTTATTACTAAAAGTTTCTCTCTTTAATATGTGTCATTCACTCTAGGAGTGTGCCAACAAACTTTAAAGACTTTTCTAATCATAATCTACTAGAGCAAACCGAAGCAACCATTCTACAAAACTCTCGCTCTGTTACTAAAGCAATAACACAACAACAAAGTTCATTGTCAATCAATAAAAAACAAGATTATAGGTGCAGAGGAAGAGGTGGAGCATACAGGAAGAGATCATAGAACTTAATATAATGGCAACATCAAGTCTGGCTTAAGCTTGCACTTTTACATGTAGTATGCTGCATATTAGAAATGTCATTAACAGCCTTGATCAGAGCAGATTTAGAACCATGTGGTCCATTCATATATATATATATATATATATATATATATATATATATATATATATATATATATATATAAAATATATATATATATATATATATATATATATATATATATATATATATATATATATGCAACAGGTATACAAACTATAACCATATGTTCCATTCAAGAGCAAGAATCACAATCAAAATCCATAATTTTACAAAAAGATGTTCAATATGTATACATAGGCAAGAAGCAACTAGTAAAAAAATATGGCAATGTAAAAAATTTACCTATCGGGTTTCTTTTCCTTAGAGATGAGTAAGCTCCTTCTCCCTCCTCTTTTATCTGGACTTGGGACCGGCAATGTAAAAAACATACAACTCGCTATTTTTCCTGAAATAATTGAATTACAAGACGAAGAACTTAATCATGTGTAAATGCTAAGATGCAAAATGTAATCCAGCTTTACCATGTGTTTCAATTACTTTTAATTACTAAAAGTTTCTCTCTTTGATATGAGTCATTCACTATAGGAGTGTGCCAACAAACTTTAAAGACTTTTCCAATCATAATATACTAGGGAAAACCAAAGCAACCTTTCTACAAAACTCTGGCTTTGTTACTAAAGCAATAACATAGCAACAAAGTTTATTGTCAATCAATAAAAAGCAAGATTATAGGTGCAGAGGAAGAGGTGGATCATACAGGAAGAGACAATAGAACATAATATAATGGCAACATCAAGTCTGGCTCAAGCTTGCATTTTTACATGTAGTATACATCAAGTCCTTCACTCGGTGCTTGGAAGCCTTCCATGATATTCCCATCTTTATAAAGAAAAATAGTTGAAATCATCTTAAAACCATCAGGAACATTTGTGTTTTCCTAAGGAAAAATAAAGTGAATGACATTAGGATAAATAACTACAAGAAATATTTTAAAGATGTCGACCCAAAAGTTCTACACAGGCGGATTAATGATTCAGAATAGATAACTACAAGTAAACAAACAAACAAATATAAAAACAACGAAAAGACATACAAAGAATAAAAAGGTTAAGTGATAAAATGTACCAAACATCTAACACAATAATAGATGGATTCATGAGTTCAACATCTTGGAATTTTCCTAAAGGAAAAAAACGAGATGATTTATTTTTCTTCTAGAATTACCAAACATTGTACATGGATCTTGGAGCTCTGTCTACTTCTTAGAGGAAGGAAAGTTAATGCTCGTTTGAGGGAGCAATTTGATGTAGGAAGTCACTGGATGCAAACACTAAGCACTGTAAATGATTTGATACCAAAATACAATAACATCATGAAATATAAGAATTCTGGCTGCTCAAGTATAAATGGATGACTAATTTATTCTTATATAAAATATTAGCTGACAATAATGAGTAACTAATAGCAACCATCCTCACAAATCTTGTCAAGTATCAGATACTCCAATTAAAAAGAAGATGGTAACACACACACACACACACACACACACACACACACACACACACACACACACACACACACACACATATATATATATATATATATATATATATATATATATATATATATATATATATATATATATATATATACACACACACACACACACACACACACACATATATATATATATATATATATATATATATATATATATATATATATATATATATATATATATATATATATATATATATATATATATATATATATACACACACACACACACACAGAGAGTTGTACTAGCAAAAAGATATATAAACACTTGGTTCTTTTCTGTTGGATGACATAAAAAGTTTCAACTATCTAATTGATACATCAGAAATCTGAAAATATATCATAGAGTCAAAAATGTATCAGATACCTTTCAAGCTATAAGCGCAACAGGGCTATTTACAGCAGTGCTTGGTACATATTTCCTGATATACCCAGTATGCAATAGTAGCTTGCACTGCAACGAATCTAAAGGTACGATGACGATGATGATGAGCTTTAGTGTCGAAAAATCTACAAGAGGAGGTTTTCAAAGACAAACACAACATAATTTAGATTTGCATATTCGAGTAGTATATCAGTTAGCTTAGTTATGGATTGATCAGATAATGACTTGGAACATAAGAGTCTCAAAGAAAGGAAAAAATAATTGATCTTGTTTGACCCCTTTATTCTAACATTGTCTTGAATGGAACACCAAATATGACACGAAATATGATGGTTCTAATATTATACGAACTCGAGCAACTGTGATGATTGTTAGAGAAAATTTAGTAGTTAAACTAAATGTTAAGCAGGGTTTTTAGAAATTGGCAAAGATGATATACAATATTTAAAATTCGAAAGACCAAAATGAGAGTCTAATGGTCCCAAATATTACTCTTCAGGTGGTGGTCCAATTGCATCGTTGTAAACAAGAACCAAAACTAAAGCCTCCTTTTGCACTTCGAGTGGTGGTCCATTTGCCAAACAAACAAAAGAGCCATATAGCTGCAATGGAATAACTTTTTACCTCAACTTGAAGTTGGTCACTAGAAATGTGCTAGGACACAAACACGTGATAGTGACATAAATATTTTCTTCGTGTGATTTCTCCTTCATTGTCCAGGTTGTGGAGGGCCAGGTAGTGGACGCGAGGGCAGCCGGAGACGATCGATCGAGCAGCAGCGGCACAAGAATTAGTGGGCCGCTGCCGCGGACGGGCCAGTGGAGGCCAGCCTTGCAGAGCATTTCAGAGATTGGGAGTTGACCTATACATATATAAATATATCTCACCCCATCTCTGTTGAAGCAATATGATGATGATAGAAGCAATATATGAAATTTAATCTATCAAGAACTGAACCTTTTGTTTCCATGTTAGATGTAGCTAGCTGGCTAGGTGCATGTAATATTGCTTATTCAGTTTACAACAAATGTCTAATACTCGGTGTTTCATCGTAGAAACCAGTGTCGGTAGGGCTTCCACTCCATGCTTCCCGGAAATGGCTCCGCACATAACTATATTCATATCTGAACTAACATTAACCTAGTTGTATATTCACATAAAAAAGGTAATATCCAAGGTTTTGTTCATTCAATAATATTAAAAAATTGTGATAGCATAATCTCTTAATAGAAAAAAAAAACTACAGGTAGCATTTTTGCCACATATCATAGATTAGCTACAAGTCCTTCAATAAAAAGAACACAATTACATACCATTAGCAGGTATTAACATCAATTTTGCTATCAAAACATCTCTATAAAAGCTTATTTCTATTAGAAGATCTAAACAGAAACATCACTATAGATATACATGCATATAAGGTGTTCTAGCTACAAATATAATTACCCATCTTCCAATAATGAAATGAGGACTTCCGCCGAACACTTGGCATGCTGGGAATGGATACCTTAATGGAATGAGGACTTCTGCCGAACACCTGGCATGCTTCAGAATCTCCCCCATTTACCTGGAACAACTTTCCACGATGGTGTTCTAGAACCGGGGCTCCTGGTTGGTTCTGATGTCTGGACGGTCATACGGGAGTATCGTCGCGCTAGAGTTAAGGAAGGAGCCCTCTAGTTGAGGCCATTCTCGGTGGCCACATCTCGAGGACGATGCGGGGGCGGGCTTCCAATGGAAAAGTCGTCCATGTGTCATTGGCGACAACGGCCAGGTTGGAGATAGAGCAGACCTGAGAGAGAAGGAAGAGATCCAGGGATCACCTAATGTTGGGGTTGCCGCTGGGTGTGCAGGGGATGACGGCGACGACTTTGGACAGTGATGGCCAACGATGCTTCTATTGCTATTAGTAGTAGAAACCCTAATAATAACCATCAATGAAAAGAAAACTCTATTGAAGAAGAAGAAAATAGAGAAGATAATAGGAGAGAGAGAAGAGGGAGTGGTATTGGGGCGGGGAAGGGGACTCTCTTTTTTCGGATAAAATTTGTTTGTGAAATAAAGGAGGGAAATCTAAATTTTGGGGGCCTTTTTTTTTTTCTTATTTCTACCAAGGTTTCCCGACGGAACAAATTTTCAGTAGTACTATTAGAGCTTGTTTGGTAAATGGATTTGGATTTTGGATTTGGATTTGGATATGGAAATTCAAAATTCAAATTCAAATCCAAATCAAGGATTTCAAAATCCAAATCCAAGTCCAAATGCAACTCCAACCAAACATAGAATTTGGATTTATGATTAATAACTAAATTATAGTCATGATAAATAATTAAACTATTAATTAATTATGATTAATTATAATTATTATTAATTATAAAATTAATAATTAACGCTTAATAATTAATAATTAATGATTAGTTATTATTAATTATAAAATTAAATTAACAATTAGTTAATTTTTAAATAAATAACTATTAATAATTAACGATTAATAATTAACGATTAATAATTAATAATTATAAATTATAACTAATGATTAATAATTTATAAATAATGATTAATAATTTTTAATTAACGATTAATAATTATAAATTATAATTAATGATTTGTAATTATAAAATTAATAATTAACGATTAGTTAATTTTTAAATAAATAATGATTAATAATTAACGATTAAAAATTAATAATTATAAATTATAATTAATGATTAATAATTAATAATTAATAATTAACGAGTAATAATTTTTAATTAACAATTATAAATTATAAATTATAACTAACGATTTGTAATTAATAATTAACAATTAATATTTTTAATAATTAACGATTAATAATTTTTAAATAAATAACGATTATTATAATTATAAATTTAATAATTAATGATTAATAATTAATAATTAATGATGAGTTCATTTTAAAATAAATATTAGTTAGTTTTAATTAATTATAAATTAAATATTTTAAAAATAATAATTATAAATGAATATAATGGTGATTAGTAAATTATGAATTAAGATTATATTAAAATAGTTATTAACAAAATATTAATTAATATTATAATAATACTAATAGATATTAATTATGATTATAATTGAATATTAATTAATAAATTATTAATTAAGATTATGGTTATGATTAATAAAATTATTATAATTATGATTAATAAATTAATAAATTATTAATTAGGATTATTATAAATTATTAAATAATAAAATATTATAACAAAATTATTAAAGAATAAATATTTTAACAAAATTATGATAACTAACTATTATTTAGTTTTTTATTAATTAACTAATTTTAATGAAATTTTTAAAGAATAAATATTTTAACAAAATTATTAAAGAATAACTAATTTTTAATTTACTAATTTTTAACAAAATTATTAAAGAATAAATATTTTAACAAAATTATTAAGGAATAACTATTTTTTTCTCCCAAATCCAACCAAATACAAGTTTTGGAGTTTGTCATACTTTCCATATCCAAATCCATCTCCAACCAAACATAGGATTCCATGGATTTCTCTCCAAATCCATAAAAATCCAAATCCTACCTCCAAATACGATTTACCAAATAGGCCCTTAAGGTATATTATTATGAAAAATGTTATTTATCCCTCCAAATTATTTCTCCAAAGAATTATGTCTTATGTGGCAGCTTATTTTTCCTCTAGCATGGTAGTTGATATGACAATTGACAAGATAAATTTTAAAATTAAAAATATAATTAATATTAATATTAACATTAAAAATAAAATTAACTTTATATGAAAATTAATATTAATTAACGTTAATATTAACAATAATATTAATGTTAACAATAATATTAACATTAACATCTAAACTAAAATTAAAATTAAAGTTAAAAAATTAATGTTAACATTAAAAAATTGGATAATTAATATTTTGGGTTAGAATTTGCCATGTCAACTGATATGTCAGATGTCACGTAAAGAGGAATAGTTTGGAGAGACATTTTGGAGGTATTAATAGTATTAATCTATTATTTTGATCCATTTACTAATCTGTCATAAAATAATATTATCTTTTATTACAAAATAAATAGTCATTCCAAATGTTAATCTTTTAGGACACTTCAAAGAAACGTATCTAATAGGATAATTAATAATTTATCCACTTGTCATAACTTGTAATAACTAATTTAAAGAATATAAGAAGACTTTTTTGTTGGGGGAGGGATGAAACAATTAGGATAAATTCACCCCACATCCCAACTACCACCACACGGACACAAACGTAAGAAACTTGTAACTTATGATGGAGGTGTCTCTTTTTTTGGTTAAATACATGGACATACAATTTAAAATAGAAGAGAAGAGAATGGGCTGATCTTTAGAGAGAGGCGAGGAGATGAAAGGTTGGAATTTGGAGAGAGGTGCTTCGTACGTAGAGGAGAGAAGCGGATGGTCTCTGGAGAGAGGCGCAACGTTGATGAGAGAAGAGAGAGGGTTTAGGGTTAGATTTTTATTTTTTGGTAAATATAAAGAGAGGGGAAAACATGTAATTGCAAGTTAATTTTGGGTTTCGGTTCGGGTCGAAAGCTGAACCCAAACCCATGACCTAAACTGAAAAATTATTTATAAACAAAATTTGACTCGTTATTTTTGAAACTAATCTGAATTGTTATTGGGGTCAATTTTGAGTTGAATTCCTACAAATTTCATTTTTTTTAATTTTTAATTTTATTTTTTAACTTTTTTGCACGTGCAATGCACGTGCACATTACTAGTGAGTTATAAGTGTACCTTCTTGTTAAGTTAATGACAAACATATAAATTAATGCTTGCAGGTCTTGCTGCTGATCTGCAAGTCTTGTTGCTGCTCACAAGCATTGGAACCTAGGCTCTACAAAACTATTGAACTAGGTAGGGTGCTACCAAGGCCAGCCATGAGCTCGTGGGAGCCCGGGACAAAATTTCAAAACATGGCCCTTATACATAATGTAAAATATTAAAAAAATAAAAGTAAAAGTAAATTAACAAAAAGATTACCACCAAGAATTGAACTAAAAATCTTTAACATGCAAGTCTAACATACTAACCACTACACCACAATAGCTTTATATTAAAGGGGGCTTATGAAACATACTCGTTCTCTTTTAGATACAATTTTTTTAACATATTTATTTTTAAATTAATTTATTTGGGCCCTCATGATTCGTTGGCCTTGGGCATCTGCCCTAGCTACCTGAGTTTTTACCACTGGTACACTAAGTTGATAAGTATGCATTTGCATGGTTCTCATCAAAAGTTGATCTCCTAATCCTTTAATATAAGAAAGCTTTCCAACTTTTCATTTATATATTATACAAAAAGTTGACATTTAAAGTTAGCAATAAAATGTCTTACTTTGTTCCTTTAAAATTCTTTATCAACTCAAGATACTTAAAAAAATAGAAAATATAACATATACAATAATCCAAATTTCATGATTTATAGGCTAGTCACAACTTGTAATAACTAATTTAAATAATAGAAAAAGACTCTCTTTTTTGGAATAAATATATGGGGGGGGGGGGGGGGGGATTCACCCCCCCCCCCCCCCCCCCCCCCACTACCACACTAACACACACATAAGAATGTGTAACTTATGATTGGGTGTGTCTCTTTTTTTTCAGACACATGGATATGAAATTTAAAATAGTTAAAAGATAATCACAACGTTTATTTATAGTGGCAAAATAAAATAAAATTGACAACATTGTATAAACATTATGAAACACACATATTTTTTTAATAAAAGTTGTTGAATATAACACTTTTATAATGTTTCTCAAACATTTTAAAATGACAATACATATACAACGTTTATATAAAATGGTAAAATATACTTAATTTTACAACATCGAACAAACATTGTAAAATATAAAACAAGTACAATAGTTGATAAACGTTGTTGAACATGATACTTTACGATATTTTAAAAACATTGTCAAAATTAGTAACTTTGACAACATTAAATAAACGTTGTTAAAATTAATAAGTTTTACAATGTTAATAAAACGTTGTTGAAGACAGTAATATACAACTTTTGTAAATGACCATTGTATAAGCCTCGACGTTTGAATATAAAACGTTGTTTGTATAAGTATTTTACAACGTTTTTACGATAAAGGTTGCAGAAGACCTCTCCTTTTTACAACGTTTTCAGGATGTGTTGTAGATAAAACGTTGTAAAAGGGATATTTTCTTGAAGTGGACGTTTAGCGACGTCCTTTAAGGACGTCGCTAATCGTTTCATATAGCCAGCGAGGGTTTCCTTTTCGATCATTCACAATTTCCCCCCCCCCCCCAATTTTGGGTGCGCTCCTCCTCCACGACGCTCCTCCGGCGATTTCCCTCCTCCGGCCTCCTCCTCCGCGGCGCTCCTCCGGCGATCTCCCTCCTCCGGCCTCCTCCTTCTCCTTCCTCAGGTAGCTCCTCCTTCTCCTCCTCCTTCCTCTGGTAGCTCCTTCCTAGTTTCTCCTCGTCATCTAGCTCTCTCTCTCGCTTCTAGTTCGTGTCCACGAGAGCGTGGACTCGCTACGGGGGACACGAGACTGACAGTGGACTCGCTGCGGGGGACACGAGAGCGTGGACTCGCTTCTAGTTCGTATGACACCTATTTGCTGGTTTGGACACGTCGTGTCCCACTGTGTGGATACGAGATTCACAGTGTGACACCTATATACTAAAAAATCTCGTTTTTTTTGGGCATATCAACTGTCAATTTGATGTTTTGCTTGGATTCGAATTCTAATTTAGGGTTCGAGCCCTATTTACTGATACTGGGAGTTTTTTTGGGCATTTTCAGGGTTTTGAAATGATGAATAAATTGACTAATAATTATTATCGAGCCCTATAAAATTTCAGCTATGTCACGAAGGATGGATACTAATCCTGTGAATGAGTTTTCTCCTAAGTATTCTCGACAGTTGAGTATGATTTAGCTCACTGACATTACTGAAATATGGAATAATTAGACTTTCTGTTCAGTACCCTTTGACTGAATTAAGTTGACCTGAATACCATATTTTAAATCCTAAATCTATGGTACGACATCGTGATCAGGACATAGTCCCTGCAGCCATTCGACTAACGAGGCAGAAACTATGTAGCCGTAGATAAAGTTGACTGTCCTCCGACCCTCATCCCTCGGCAATGATGATACGACAACCTATCACTATATCTTATATATAGTAGTAGATGATGTCTTAGTATTACATTATGTGAGTTCATCTTGATTCTGTTACATTCTTCAGATACTACATACGATAAGAACATATACTACACCATATGTACAGAACATAGATGATTCACACTAATGTATACTAGAATGAATTTTAGGGTTGTGTTCTGAGCCATCCGTTCTGCTACTTGGCAAAAAATTAAATTTATTGTACTTTATCTGCTTTCAAAAATGTACTCAAATTACATGATGGTTCCTTTAGTTAGCTTGCTTATGTTACAATTATATTAGCTTGCTTACCAGATGTCACCCATGACCCAAAGAGCGGCACGTCGTTTGAGGGAAACAGTGAATGCTGAGGTGGCTCCTCCTACAGTTAAGGAGGAAGTAGCACCGGTTGCTAGTGAGACCGGGAGTTCTATTCATCCAGCATCGGTAGCTAGTGAGACCGAGAGTTCTCTTCATGCAGTCCTTGCAAGGGACGACATCTCTCCTCGCGCCAAAAATCTCGCTTTTTCGAGGTGGTTGCGTGAACGTATCACTGAGCGTTGCGTGAGCAGCGTGGTTCTCATTAGCTATTAGTACTTATTTGTATTGGACTATTTGTATTGGGTTGTTTTTGTATTAGACTATTTGTATTGGACTACATATATGAATTAGTACTATGTCAATCTCTGGATTGTATTGGTACTACGACCCTCATCCCTAGGCAATGATGATACGACAACCAACCAGAGAGGATACTCTGAGAGATCCATCTGAGTAGGACGTATACTCTAAGAGATCACCTGTACAAGTATGATATCAGTAGTGGGATTGAGTGTGTACGTCCTACTCAGATGGGTCTCTCACTGTTACTATTTTTTCTGACAGCATGGTGGATGTGCTCCGTCAACAGATTCTTGCTCCGAGCCAAAACTTTGCCCCGGAGCTCAAGTGGACATCCTTGGTATAGAGCTCGAGTGAGAGGTTTCTGACAGCATGGTGGTCTCCTTTGTCAAAGTATCCGTGCTCATCACACATTGGTTGTGGGACGAGCACGGATACTTTGACAAAGGAGACCACCATGCTGTCAGGAACCTCTCACTCGAGCTCTACACGAAGGATGTCCACTTGAGCTTCGGGGCAAAGTTTTGGCTCGGAGCAAGAATCTGTTGACGGAGCACATCCACCATGCTGTCAGAAAAAATAGTAACGGTGAGAGACCCATCTGAGTAGGACGTACACACTCAATCCCACTACTGATATCATTCTTGTAAAGGTGATCTCTCAGAGTATACGTCCTACTCAGATGGATCTGCAGAGTATCCTCTCCGGTTGGGTTGTGTTCTGAGCCATCCGTTCTCACACTTAAAATACATATTAATTAGAACTGTGTTTTGTATTTTCGGGGAAACCAGGGATTTGATTCTGTATTTTGTATTTTGGTTTCTGTATTTTGGCTCCAGCTCCATTTGCATTAATCTACGGTATGACATGGTCCCTGCAACCATTCGACTGGCGAGGCAGAAAACTATATAGCCGTAGATAAAGTTGACTGTCCTCCGACCCTCATCCCTCGGCAATGATGATACGACAACCTATCACTATATCTTATATATATAGTAGTAGATGATGTCTTAGTATTACATTATGTGAGTTCATCTTGATTCTGTTACATTCTTCAGATACTACATACGATAAGAACATATACTACACCATATGTACAGAACATAGATGATTCACACTAATGTATGCTAGAATGAATTTTCGGTTATGTTCTGAGCCATCCTTCATCTGCCCCCTTCCCTGAGCCATCCTTCATCTCTCATTTCCCTCCGGGTCCACTCTACTCCCAATCTCTTCCTCTTTATACACGGATCTACAGAATCAATGCCATCCGAGGAAGGCAAAACTGAATCAGCATTGTCTTCCGGATCGTCCTCATCAAGGCATAACGGGCTGCTCAGCGTGCCCAGCTTTTTCAACTTCTCGCTGGCTGCAGAGTCGAAATGGGAACGGGTCCTCTTTGCCGGCCCGGAGCTCTGACTCGCACTCGTCGCCTCGCTACCGGTTTTCCTCTCCTCCTCTGACGTGGGTCATAAGAAAAGAAATTTCGTACCTCTTCTTCACATAAACATCATTGCCGCCTTGTACTCGAGCCTCCTCGTCTGTGACGCTATCCAACTTTTCGGTGCCTACATTGTCACTCGAATCTTCCCTTCGACTCGTATCGTCCTCTTATTCGCCTGTCTTTTGCTCCCTGTCTTGCAATCATCTGCTATCACCGCCGTCTCATTCGACTCCTTCTTCGATGACTCCGAGGAGGAGGAGGAAGACTCGGAGAATGAGTCGAATGAGTCGGCGGTGATAGCAGATGATTGCAAGACAGGGAGCGAAAAGACAGGCGAATAAGAGGACGATACGAGTCGAAGGGGAGATTCGAGTGACAATGTAGACACCGAGAAGTTGGATAGCGTTACAGACGAGGAGGCTCGAGTACAAGGCGGCAATGATGTTTATGTGAAGAAGAGGTACGAAATTTCTTTTCTTATGACCCGCGTCAGAGGAGGAGAGAAAATCGGTAGCGAGGCGACGAGTGCGAGTCAGAGCTCCGGGCCGGCAAAGAGGACCCGTTTCCATTTCGACTCTGCAGCCAGCGAGAAGTTGAAGAAGCTGGGCACGCTGAGCAACCCGTTATGCCTTGATGAGGACGATCCGGAAGACAATGCTGATTCAGTTTTGCCTTCCTTGGATGGCATTGATTCTGTAGAGCCGGGGGAAGTGGCTCCTCCTCGGCAATGATGATACGACAACCTATCACTATATCTTATATAGTAGTAGATGACGTTTTAGTATTACATTATGTGAGTTCATCTTGATTCTGTTACATTCTTCAGATACTACATTCGATAAGAACATATACTACACCATATGTACATAACATAGATGATTCACACTAATGTATGCTAGAATAAATTTTGGGTTGTGTTCTGAGCCATCCGTTCTGATCAAGCATCTTCCTTCTCCTCTCCTCCACCATGGCTCTGAACCTATCTGCTCCTCCCTACTTCCCTTCTTCTTATTTGACTCTCTCAGCCGCATATGATATCCAGCTCAAGTGTAGAGTCGGGGGAGAAGAAGTGGACAGGAAGAAGAGGGGGAAACAGCACAGCCGGCGGCATGACCCGGAGGAAGTACAGATGTTTTCTTCAAATTCGTAGGAGAACTATAAGGATATATCTTTTAACAATATGTCATCTTGTCAAAGACCTTTAATGTGACAACCATGTTACCGCGGTGTCGGAAGACTAACATGTCATAATTTTCTAAGCCGTGTGTTTTGACATAATCCTCCCAACTCTTTCCTCCTATGTAGTAATCTTGTATTATTACATAGAACTGAAATCCGGTTGGAGGATTATGTCAAAACACACGGCTTAGAAAATTATGACATGTTAGTCTTCCGACACCGCGGTAACATGGATGTCACATTAGGGGTCTTTGACAAGGTGATATGTTGTAAAAAGATATATCCTTATAGTTCTCCTACGTATGTTGAAGAAAACCTCTGTACTTCCTCCGGGTCATGCCGCCGGCTGTGCTGCTTCCCCCTCCTCTTCCTGTCCACTTCTTCTCCCCCGACTCTACACTTGAGCTGGATATCATATGTGACTGAGAGAGTCAAATAAGAAGAAGGGAAGTAGGGAGGAGCAGATGGGTTCGGAGCCATGGTGGAGGAGAGAAGAAGGAAGATGCTTGATCAGAACTTGAGGTGGAAAAGTTGTGACGTTGATAGCGTGAGAGAGGGAGAGGGTGGAAAAGTTCTTCTCCCCCGACTCTACACTTGAGGTGGATATCATATTTTGGTTTCTGTATTTTGGCTCCAGCTCCATTTGCATTAATCTACGGTACGACATCGTGATCAGGACATAGTCCCTGCAGCCATTCGACTGGCGAGGCAGAAACTATGTAGCCGTAGATAAAGTTGACTGTCCTCCGACCCTCATCCTACGGCAATGATGATACGACAACCTATCTCTATATCTTATATATATAGTAGTAGATGATGTCTTAGTATTACATTATGTGAGTTCATCTTGATTCTGTTACATTCTTCAGATACTACATACGATAAGAACATATACTACACCATATGTACAGAACATAGATGATTCACACTAATGTATACTAGAATGAATTTTAGGTTGTGTTCTGAGCCATTCTTTCCCATACTTGGCAATTAAGTTGTGGACCATTATGTTTGACATTGTTGTTACAAATTTTCATATATCTGTGTTGATTGATGAGATTGTGTTTCAAACGTGTTCGTGATTGTGTGTATCTGTGTTGTTTGATACTGTGTTCGTGATACACACCGTTGTTGCTGTAACAAATGGTGTGGGGGATGCTGCAAATGATGCAGGGGATGCTGCAAATGCTGCAGGGAATGCTGCAAATGCTGTATTTTTTTTATTTTTTTAATATTAGCGACGTTCAGCGACGATTTTCGACGTTCAGCGACGAAAATAACGTCGCTATCAACGTCGCTAACTGTGAGGAATACCGTCGCTGATCGTCACTAAACGTCGGTACTGTAGCGACGTAGAAAAGTCGTAGAACGTCGCCATATGGCTCTCAAGCCAGGTCAGTATCGATGCATGTCAAGTTGCTTAACGTCGCTAGTATACGTCGGTAAATGATGACGTTTTACGTCGCTGGCAGTCACTGAATTAGCGACGTAGCAGCGTCGCTAAAGCTCGTCGCAATAGCGACGTATTGCGACGTTTTCTTGTTTAGCGACTAGGTTAATCGCGACTACGTGCATACGTCGCTAAATACGTCGCTAATAGGAATTAGCGACGTATTTTCCCTATTAGCGACGCCTTGAGGCGTCGCTGATTTGACAGATTTTAGTAGTGTTCTAACATAAACTAATATCCTAATCTAAACTAACCCTTTAACTAAAACTAATACCTAAACAATGCTAATCATGAACTAACACCCTAACCTGGAAGTCCATACTGCTCAAGCACAGGCCAAGTTATAAGGCAAAATGCAGGCAACTACCTGTAGCTACAAGGCAAAACCAAATGTTGACGGTATATATACCGTCAACATTTAAAAAGTTTACTTGTCTTGACAAAATGAGTGAAGTAACTCTTATAGACCAAAAGGATACTCTATATACTCTATGTAATACGATATACCAATCATACCTACACTTCTAGGATATTCTATACACTGTAGTAATGAATTGCCCTTACTAATGATGCTCTTAGGTAACATATTTAACAGATAAGATTTTCATGTTGCACTTACGCATTTGTAGCTATAAACTGCTTGAGCAACAACATATAGGTATGGGAATCGGTATCGGACTATTCCTATGAGTATTGGTATCGACGATATCGGTAGTAGACTTACTAGCTAGGATTTTGGTCAAATTCTAGTCCACAAGTTCAATTAGCCTATTGGGTTCATTTCTAGGTAATCCTATAGATATCTCAGGGTATAGGCTAAGGTACACTAGGTCAAGCACATATGTATACCATATATATACAATAACATATATATATATATATATATATATATATATATATATATATATATATATATATATATATATATATATCCTCTCATAAATATAGTATAACTCATATCCCAACATACACTCTCATATATGCAAGCCTACTTATATACATAACTCAACTGAACCTATCTCAGAAAACTAAACCAAGGCAAACATACATATGTATCAATGCATATGCTAACCTACACATAACATGAAATCTGAACTCACTGCACTTAGACAACACACGCATGAGAAAATACCTACATATACATCATCCTTATATGACAGTAAACAATACCTACATATACTATATATATGAAACTGTAAACCCAAACTTATCCCAAACTGGTATGTAAACCCACAAACTGAAATGAACTACAACCCAAGCTAACTCAGAGACTCACAAACTCAACTTGGGAATCAAACTCAAAAGCAAACCCTAACTCAGAACTCACCCAAACTCCCAAACAACATACAACATTCAATTATATAGCATATTTATATAAATACAGAAATAATGTAAGAATCGTATCAGTCATGATCAGGACTAACATTTATGTTAGGGTTTACCTAGTCGGGGTCGGAGGAGCGGGTCGTCGAGGGGGCAGGGGGTCGCCGGTGGGGAGCTGGAGATGAGGGTGAGCGGGGTCGCCGGTGGGAGCAGGGTCGCCGAGCGGGGTTGCGGAGGGTCGGGGGCCGAGGGGGGAGGGTCGCCGGAGGCTGAGGGGGGAGGGGGTCGCCGGAGGCCGGGGGGGAGGGTCACCGAGGGGGAGCGCGCATTCATTTAGGAAAATTTTGATCAAAAAATAATGGGAGGGGGGGGAATGAAAACTGAAAGCCCTATATTTTCAATTTAGCGACGTTACAGTAGTTACGTCGGTAAACGTCACTAATATTAGTGAAATTAGCAACGTTACAGTAGTTACGTCGGTAAACGTCGCTAATATTAGTGATATTAGCGACGTTCGCCGACTTATCCGTGACGTATGTTTTCTTATACACAAAAAAGTCACAAAACGTCGCCGATCATCGGAATAGTGACGTATTGCGACGTTTATAGAGTACGTCACTAATTCCTTAAACGTTAGCAACATTTTAATAAAACGTCGCTAATTGCGTCGCTAATATGACTTATTCTAGTAGTGTTACTAGATTGATCAAAGAAGCTAATATAGAGAGATGTTTCCAGTTACAGGATATCCTGTTATCTGGGCGCCTTGAATGGACTTGTAGTCTGCCGTCGAGTATGGCACATTTCCAGCCCACTGTCATGTGGGGCACTTCTTGAAACAAGTAATATGCACACTGTCATGTGTTGCACTCTAAGTCACCTAATAATTCTTGATAACTCTTACATGAACCACGCCTGGATAACCTGGATAGCTGCAGGGCTTGTGGCTGTTGGAACATCTCGTTGCATCTTGCTAATAACTAGGCTTGTGATAACCCTAGTTAGTTAAAGTATCAAGCCGTACTCTTTACTTGGCCGTGATTGATGAATGGAGTCTAGTCTTGTCTAGACTATGCCAGTACATGGTTACTTCTGGACATTTTACAGATTATGTCTTACTTGTCGATAATTGATTAGAGACTAAGTTCTGTTCAGGCGAAGGGTTACAAACCCGGTCCTTATTTGGTTTACGGGTTGTAACTTGGTTACCAAAATAGTTTCTTAGTTATCTTATCGTTTATCACCCTACTTTCATATTTCTGGTTTCTTGTTATTATTATGCTTTATGTTCTAACTTGCTGGTTTTAGTTCCTAAGTGAAGCCTCCCTTGGGGCACTTGCACTTTCTGGGGTCTGACCCAGCTGGTTTTGCATGGCCAGATTTTGGAGCAGCTCCCGAGGATCTCCCGGCCTTCCAGTCCGGTGGTGAACACTAGAAGAAACCCTGGCAACGAGTGGGTTATTTTGCTCTCCTAATCTAATTGTAAAATTATTCTTTTGAGGCGTTTAGCCGCCGAGTAAGTGTTAGCTCGTGTTGAATACTTATATTTCTTGTCTGCCTAAAGGCTGTAACATGATTGACAAATCCTACGGTTGATCATGTATGACTGAAACTCTTGCTAGTCCTCGCATTTTGTACGACTAGCTTCATGATCATCTGCATATGAAATGTATGGGACACCTTACTATTGAATTTCTGATGGTCTAACATCATGTAACTATTACTAGTTGCTTAAGATTGAGACACCAGGCTTGTTCTTGACCATAAGAGACTGATGACTTGTAGATAAACCCTGATACATCTAGACAGCCATGACCGTATATCGAGGTGGATTACAATTCTATATACATAGCTGGTTGTGTCCGCCCCCGCTCTCCAGTATTCTGGTTCTGGGACGTAACAAAAAAGTGATAAAAAAACTATAAATATTGAAGAAGAAGAAAATTTTTTCGAGCAAAAAAACTACCCACCTATTCTTAAGGGATAAAATTCACATGTTTTGTGGGTTTATTTGGGTATTCATAATTTTCGAAAATATATTTTTTGACTTAAACCAAACATAAGAGTAGGTTTCCCATAATGGATTTGTCTGGAATATTTAAACTATAGGTCTCCATATTCTCGGACATATTTATTTTTGAAAAATACGATTACATGGACAAATTTACTCCCACAATAAATTTATTCCAATCATTTTTTCTTTTCATTTTTTTATTTTTCTATTCTTTTTTGTTTTCTTGTTCGTTTTTTGTTTTGTTTTTATTATTTTCCAGCATTTTTTTTTGTCTTTTAGTTGGATTTTGACAGTCAATCGTTAGGCCAAGACCCAAACACTAATTATGTCTATTATGGAGACCCAAACATAAATATTCTAACTTATTTGAGACCCAAAATATATATATATATATATGCTCAATTAAGAGCATCCATAGTGGGACTAATTTTAAGTGCTATATTTGGTCTTTAGCCAAATTGTATAGCACTTGATGGCTCCAATGGACTATTGTCCACACTTGAAAAATGGTAGAAAGCTAAGAGAATCTCCAAATTTGGAGAGTCCACTAGTTGAACTATATTACTTGCGGGCCCACCATATTTACTTTTCTCCTTTATTCTTTTTTTGGAGTGTTGGCACTTGTCAATTAAGGCTTGTTTGGTAACCGGATTTTACTATTTGGATTTGGATTTGGAAATCCTCCAAATCCAAATCATGGATTTTACTATTCAAATCCAACTCCAACCAAACATAGAATTTGATTTTATGATTAATAATTAAATTATAGTCATGATCAATAATTAAGCTATTAATTAATTATGATTAATTATAGTTATTATTATTTATAAAATTAATAATTAACGATTAGTAATTAATAATTGACGATTAGTTATTATTAATTATAAAATTAATAATTAATGATTAATTCATTTTTAAATAAATAACGACTAATAATTAAAGATTAATAATTAATAATTAATGATTAATAATTAATAACTATAAATTAAATAATTAATAATTAATGATTAATAATAGTAATTATAAATTAAATAATTAATAATTAATAGATTAATAATTAATAATTAATAATTAATAATTAACGATTATAAATTAATAATTAATAATTAACGATTATAAATTAATAATTAATAATTAATAATTAATAATTATAATTAAGTAATAAATAATTAAGTAATAATTAATAATTAACGATTATAAATTAAGTAATTATAATTAATAATTAAATAATTAACGATTAATAATTAACAATTAATAATTAACGATTATAAATTAAGTAATTATAAATTAAGTAATAATTAAATAATTAATTAATTATTAATAATTAATGATTATAAATTAATAATTAATAATTAAGTAATAAATTAATAATTAATAATTAATAATTAATAATTAATGATTAATTAACTATAAATTAAATATTTTAAAAATAGTAATTATAATTAATATTATTATGATTAGTAAATTATTAATTAAATTATTATAAAATATGATTCTAATTGTGATTAAAATATTATTAATTAAGATTATAATAAAATAGTTATTAATAAATTATTAATTAATATTATAATTAACATGATTATAACAAATTAACTAATTAACTAATTAACCAATTTTTTAATTAATAATACTAAACATAGGATATGATTATTAATTAATATTATAATAATACTAATAAATTATTAATTAATATTATAATAATAATATAATAATACTAGTAAATTATGATTATTAACTAAATAATAAAATATTATTAATTAATATTATAATAATACTAATAAATTATTAATTATGATTATAACGAAATTAACTAATTAACTATTTTTTAACGAAATTATTAAAGATTAACTAATTTTTAACAAAATTATTAAATAATAAATATTTTAACGAAATTATTAAAGAATAATTATTTTTTTCCTCCAAAATTCAACCAAATCCAAGTTTTGGATTTTGTCATACTTTCCATATCCAAATCCATCTCCAACCAAACATAGAATTCCATGAATTTGTCTCCAAATCCATAAAAATTCAAATCCCACCTCCAAATACGGTTTACCAAACGGGCCCTTATGAAAGAAAAAAAAGGAGGAAAACAAATGGAGTGTTGCCAGTTGTCAATTTGGAGTGTTTATTTAGACTATACCATTTTGTACCAACATAAAGGGAATACTCCAAAATTAATTATTGGAATATGGTTTGAAGTGATTTGGAGTATGGTTTGGAGTGTTAGAGCATCCACAATGGGACTAATTTCAAATGCTATATTTGGTCTTTAGCCAAATTTTGTAGCACTTGATGGCTCCAATGGACTCTTGTCCACACTTGTAAAATGGTAGAAAGCTAAGAGACTCTCCAAATTTGGAGAGTCCACTAGTTGAGTTATATTACTTGCGGGCCCACCATATTTACTTTTTTCCTTCATTCTTTTTTTGGAGTGTTGCCACTTGTCAATTATGAAAGAAAAATAAGGAGAAAAATAAATAGAGTGTTGCCACTTGTCAATTTGGAGTGTTTATTTAGACTATACCATTGTGTATCAACATGAAGGGAATACTCCAAAATTAATTATTGGAGTATGGTTTGAAGTGATTTGGAGCATGGTTTAGAGTGTTACTACTGTGGATGCTCTAATGATTGAAAATTTGTTATGTTGAGCAGGTCCTCGCTGGCCGATGATATCGTCAAGAGAGTGGTCGGTCACACTGTTCCGGTGCTTGCTGGCGAGATGCTCTCATTGAGAATAATGGTGAGGACGACCTTACCATTTTGTAGTTGTAACCTAAATTAACCAAACATATAGAACTATTAGTGGCCTTGGAAAAAAAAAAATCTTGAAAGAATACAAGTGCATATATATATATGAAATGAATTTTGGATTGCAACTAACAAATATATTACTTGTCTTTTAACGCAGCTGATGACGTCGTTAATCTCTCTCATTTATATAGTGATACTATAGATTTGTGACACCGAGTAACTGAATCACAAATTAACAACTCTTCTTGTGAACCTAGGTGGATCATTCGATAGTCGAGAGCTTCGCTCAGGACGGACGGGCGAACGTGACATCTCGTGTGTACCCAACCAAGATGATCTACAACGACGCACGAGTTTTACTCTTCAACAATGCCACCGGAACCTCGGTCACCGCCAAAACCCTCAAAATTTGGGAGAAGAAATCCACACACACTAGTCTCTATCCCCTCCACCAAAGCCTGCACTCTCCGTGAGAGAGAGAGAGAGAGAGAGAGAGAGAGAGATGATGACACACGAATTATTGTTTTGGCTTGCTTCATTTGTCGAGCCCGTTTATTTATTTTTTTTATAAATTTCCGATGTACACACGTTCGGAATTTGTACTACACATGTTGTATTGCATGTCTATCGGCCAGTCCGTTGGAGTTGTAATTAGGTTTGTATGGTTTGCTATGATTTAGAGAGGCTTTTTGTTTAGGGTTGTAGTCATGGTGAGTGTGGGTGTGTGTGTTTGTGATCTTTACCGTATTTGTACGCAAAGCGTCTATTGGTATCCATCACTTTCAATTATATATTTTTGTTACCTTTTTTTTTTTCCTAATGAAAGGTCCACGTTCCTTTGCATTTTTTTTTTCTCACTTATTGTACCTGAAAAGTGGAAAATAAGAAAAACTTGAACAAGCCTAGCTCGACACGGTTTGGCCCACGATGCCTGTTAGGATTATTTTGTTGGGTTTGAAGGGAAAATTTTGATTTCAAATGCAGAAATTTGCCTATATTTTGGTGCCAATTAAGTTTGAAGAAATTCAAGAATTAGAATACCACCAACAATTTTCATAATTTTGAACTCTTCTATACAAAGGGATAGAATTGAAGTTCTCTTGTAATATGTGCGAAGACAAATCCTTATAACCTTAGGTATTGTTTGGGAAGAGATGAAAATGGGGGAAGGAAAATTTTGAGAAAAAAAGGGAGAAAAATTAAAAGTAGTGGTGTTTGGGAAGAGGGAGGGAAATTGAGGTAGAGGAACGTGGGAGGAAAATTCATGTGGGTCTCACTCAAAAAAATTTCTCCCAAAAGTGGGAGAAAAATGGAGAGAGATGAGAGGATTGTGAAATAAATTACCCAACTACCCTTCAATAAAGTAGTTATTAATTATGATTTGAAAAAATTAAGGACTAAATGGTAATTATATCTTTCTCCATAAAATTTATGAAATGCCCAAAAAACGAAAAAGTTTTATGAAAAACCCACCGCGCAATAACATTTCATCGCGTGCCCAGAATTAGAAAAAAAATATATAAAGAGGGTTCCGATTGACCGTTTTGCCCTTCCTTCTAATTTATTGAAAACACCCACGAAACTACTCTTAAAAAAAAAGTTTCGATACTTCATCTTCTTCCATACGCTGCTCACTTTCGAATCTAGGTTTTCTCCTCAAAGATCTTCAAAAACTCGTGGAAAAATTTCGGAAAGACCGAGACAAAAGTGCTAAAACGGAGGTCCAAACATTTTTTTTGCGATTCTAAAATTTCGGAAGCAGTTAATCTCAGGATCCTCGAAGATACGCTCATTTTGCGACAAACGGGACCTCGTTTCGACCTCCCAGTCAAAAGTTATAGCCCTCCAAAGTTTCAACTGATCATAAAATACAGGAGAATGACCATTCTCCGTATTAGAACACGAAGAATGTTAATTTCGCATGAGGGTGACCATTCTCCGTGTTAGTAACACGGAGAATGACATTCTCCGTCTTAATTTACACGGAGAATGGCCATTCTCTGTGTTAGTAACACGGAGAATGACATTCTCCGTCTTAATTTACACGGAGAATGGCCATTCTTCGTGCTAAATTACACGGAGAATGGTCTTAATTTACACGGAGAATGGTCATTCCAGTGTTAAAACGCAGGAGAATGACTGTCACGCCCCAGTACCGAAATACGGAGACGGACTAGGCCAGCTACACCATATGAGGTACGTAACGTCATACGGCGATCGTGGCTGTCGAGAGACTAGGGGGTACATGCTACAATCAAGTCTCCTATGGTCCCACAGAGTTCTATGTCTCAATCAATCGAATCACATCAGCAAATAAATGAACATTAAAGATAAAGCAGTAAGGCGTCCCCGACGCTTTATCAAAATGATCATGAGAGACTAGCTTTATAATTTAGCTATCTCGGAGAGTCAGGAGTACAAAATTATACACAGCTGCAGTCTGTTTAATTACAATTATGTACTGACATAAAATATCAAGTAATCCGGCTAACAGGTGCCGGTGGCTAAACGTCGCAAAAGTATAAGCAGGAGTGGTAGAGAAGAAACCCACTCGAGTCCCCGAACCGCCATGCTCCTAGTATGCACCATGGAGGTCAGGGAGGAAGATCGTGTCCTCTGGCTCTGCTACGAGATCTGGCCAAACAAAACCAGCGGGGTCAGCCCCGAATAGCAAGTACCGCCAAAGGGGCACAAGAGTTAAGATTAAAACCCCAGTTAATAAAATGATTGATAATAGTAATACTTATGCTACTATTATAGGGTAGCGCAACATCCTCGAACCTATATGGCACCCTTACAACCAAACAAGGACAAAAGGTGCCGCATGGAGTCGGGACGTGTCGTACTCTATAACTTTCACATAAGTTAAAAGGTATAAACAATAAAATCTCCTGATCGTGACTTCGGTCGATAACCTATCGCACCACAATAACCAACCCAACAATCAAACAAGAACATGGGTTGGATCATGTACCGTGATAGACCATGTTCCTCAGTCATTCACAGAAGTAGCACTCCACAATCAGAATAAGTCTTCCGTTCATAACTTCGGTCCACAGCCTGTCATAGTACGATAACCAACCCAACAATCAAACAAGAACATGGGTTGGATCACGTACCATGACAGTCCGCTTCCCTCAATTATTCACAGAAGGTAATAGGGTACAAGCAAGTCGTTTTTACGGCCAATCAAGTCTACGAGTTTCTAGTGGGACGAGGTTATCCTCGCATCATGTTAATAGGAAATCCTCAGATCGTATCTTTCCAGCAAGGCTAGCCAACCCAGGGGTTCGCGTAGACAGGTATGATTGAGCACAGGTCCCTCGTAAGGCCACCTTGCTAAAACATATAATATATAGCAGGAATTAATCGGATACAGTCATCCACTCGTTGCAGATGACACAGTATCCGTGGAGACCAGCCGGCGCGTCAAGACAGTATCTCAAGGCGGCTGGTGTAACACGATCTCGGGATTTTGCCCTCCCCATGCATCTAGTATATTTAGTTGCCTAATTTAATCCTAGGTGAAATCTTGGACTTTCATGCTGTGGCCTGCATGATTATCCTCCTAAAGTCGTACTTTAGTACGAGTACCCCAAAGAGGATCCATGTCAATCAGTATGTCAACATGTTCTACCCTCCTTAGTGTAATGTATCATTGCAAATACGCCACGTGGAGTTACGAGTTATTTGTCGAGCATGAACAAGAACTGGGACATTCAGGTACATGTATCAGGTAGGAACACTTTGTTCTCCGGGGTCACATTAGTGCTCATATCATGCTCGGGACAAAAGATGTAAGGATATAAAATGGGCATATAATATATATATATAATAATAATAATAATAAGGTAACAAGATAGGGCACAAAAGTCCATGCGGCTCAAGGGGAGTGGGTCCATGCGGCTAGGTCAATACAGGTTCATGCGGCTGGGACTGCACGCTCATGCGGCTAAGGGAGCCCAAGGCGCATGCGGATGGAAAGGCGGGTTCATGCGGACGAAGGGGTGTCAGCGTATGCGGCTGCGAAGGGAGCAATCGCCAGGCGGCCGGGGTTCAACAGCATATGCGGCTATGATCAGACGAAGTCCTATGCGGCTGAGCATGGGCGATACATATGCGGCTGGATGATGGATGGGCCTTATGCGGCCCAAAACATTAGCGCATATGCGGCTGAGTGCAAAAGAACTCATGCGGCTGAAAGCTAGCCGCATGATGTCCATGCGACTCATGATAACAGGGGCTCATACGGCTGAGTCTGAACAAGGCTATGCGGCTCAATGACTTGCCGCATGAAGATTCATGCGGTCAAGTACTCAAGCAAGTCTTATGCGGCTAGGAAGGACTTTCCATGCTGCTGAGCTCGAACGAGTCTCATGCGGCTGGAAAGGCCATGCGGCCAGAAACTTGCCGCATGAGGATTCATGCGGTCAAGTACTGCTCTTCTTCTCCACTTGTCCGAGAAGAGGAGCCAAGCAACCATGGCTTCCAAACTACACAAAACCTTCATCCGGAGCCCAAATCGGAACTTCCTTAGGTCAAAATGGGGTAAAACGAGATCCTCTACAACATGGAACCATCAAAACTAGGAAATAACAAGATTAAGTAGATCAAAACCCAAGAAATCCGAAAATAAAGTAAACCTAGATCTACAAAAATCAAAGCTTCAAAATGGAAACTTCCAAGTTCTAAACTAGTATAGGTTGAGGAGAAGAACATGTTTTGGCAAATAGTTTTGTAAGAAATTATTGACAAAATTATGGATCCATCTCTTGAGCAAGTTGGTACTTGCCTTGGTTGATGGAGGAAATATTTGGTTGGTGGAGGAAATAAATGAGAGGAAGTAAATGAGAGGAGAGAGAATGAGATGAGTTATATATATAGATCTTGGACCCATGGGTTCATGATGAACCAAAGGGTTCATGATGAACCATTGGTGAACCAAGAATAGGTTACCCAAATGAGCCAAAACTGTAGGCCCAAATGCAGAAAATAAATTAGAAAATAATATTTTGTCGAATATTTTTGGGAAATACATGAAGAAAGACGGCATAATAAATATAGTATAAATATAAGGTAAATACAATTTGTCGGTATACGTATTAAAATACGTATTCCAGGATCGGGGAGTTATATCTCTACCCTTCTTAGAAAAATTCCGTCCTCGGAATTCCAGCCAAGACAGGATAGTAAAATCAGGGCAAACAAGGCTCAATCATATACAAGTTAACTATCATAGCAGTTATTATCATACATCACAAAGTGCTAAACAAGCAGGTGCAGATAAGCATGGAATCGTGTCAATAAGGTGCAAAAATATACCTTATTAGTCAAACAAATGCGGATACCGAGATCTGATCTCGTCATCGCGCTCCCAGGTTGACTCTCCCGGAGAATGATGGTTCCAAGAAACACGGACAAGGCTTATCGTCCGATTCTTGAGTACCTTCTCTCGCCGGTCTAAAATAGATACGGGTTGTTCTTCGTAAGTTAGGTCGGTACCAACGACTAACTCAGAATGATCGAGGACATGACTCGGATCCGGGACATACCCACGTAATTGGGATACATGAAACACATCATGTATGCCAGTTAACGAAGGTGGAAGGGCAAGTCGATAAGCCACATCGCCTACCCGAGCGAGAATCTTAAAAGGACCAACGTATCTTGGACTAAGCTTTCCTTGGATTCCAAATCTGATGATACCCCAAGTAGGCGAAATCCGCAGAAACACTTGGTCGCCAACTCTGAACTCTAGGGGCCTACGATGCTGATCTACCCAATGACGATGTCGATCCTGTGCAACTCGAAGGCGCTCTCTGACCAACTTAACTATCTCCACAGTCTGCGTGATCATCTCTGGTTCCAACAACTTCCGTTCTCCGACGTCGTCCCATGCCAAAGGGGACCTACACTTCCTTCCGTACAATGCTTCGAACGGGGCCATCTGAATGCTAGCCTGATAGCTGTTGTTATAGGAGAACTCCACTAGATGAAGGTGGTCCTCCCAAGATCCGCCAAAATCCAAGATACACGCCCGTAGCATATCTTCTAACGTCTTAATGGTTCTTTCTGATTGTCCGTCAGTTTGTGGATGATAAGCAGTACTGAATCTTAACTTGGTTCCCAAATTTTGGTGTAAGCTCCGCCAAAAATGGGAAGTAAACCGCGTATCCCGATCTGATACTATACTAACTAGAATACCGTGCTGCCTTACTATCTGCTTCATGTACATTTCTGCTAGCTGCTCAGTAGTCTGCCCAACTCGGAAGGGAAGGAAATGAGCGACCTTCGTGAGTCGATCTACTATTACCCAGACTGCATTCTTACCAGTCGGGGATCTAGGTAAACCGGTCACAAAGTGTCACGCCCCGATTCCGTAGAATCGATAGTCGTCCCCCGGGCGTGATGCCGTGCGAACCTAAGTTGCGATCGCACAAGGCGTATACATAAGGTTATCCGAAACACAACATCAATTTTGAGTACGCAGAGAAATTGAATAACACATTTGAAATGGAAATAGACTTTTCATTGATAATATGAACTTTACATAGACTTCTTTTTACAATCATTGCCGCGCGGGCTACAACATGACTTCGACTTACAAAAATGAACGCCGATGAGATAGTCGTTCCATACATTACACCCTTTTATACAAGCAAAAAAACCAATACATATTTCCACCTGCTATGGCGGGAAGTCGAGTCGTCATTTTTCTTTGGACTGATGTGCGGGTCTTCTTCAAAAGGAAATCCAGAAAAACAAGCCTTCACACGGACGAGGCTTCAAAAGAATGCACGCCGCCTTGAGCTTTTAGTTGGCACGCCCTTCGTAGTTTGGGGTACCTGCGTGGAGAGCGAGGATCAGTACATTACACTTGTACTGGTGCGTGGCTATTTAAATTCCAAGCTCTCATTTGGTTGAAGAGTTTATATGATATTAGAGTATGAATGTTTCTAACCATCCTAATGGATTACAAACAAGTAATGACAAGCATAGTGAACATTTACGTTGAAACTTACCCCGGCGGACCGCGCCGCGCCTTTAGAACTTACCATGTTCTTCCTTGTCCATTGTTATCATTTATATTCCAAGTGCAACATTTCATGTGTTTGGTCACTGGCATCACAAGCCATCCTGGACGTATAGCTTTGTTAATCGGGATCCTTTCAACGCAAGTAGCTAGCTCCGTTGCAAGTCCCCGCTTAACCTGTGCTGAAACCTTATGCACGACTATACCCTGTTTCCTCCTAGGCCGAAACGGTCCCGTGGCCTCGGGTTGCCGCTCGAGGAAACTATCGCCTTGTCGACAAGTTGTCCATAACCGTGTGAAGACACATTTCCTTTTTAGTTATTAAGACATTAGCCTACATTCTCTTTGAAAACTCAATCCTTTTTCCCGTGTTCGTGCCCTTGCATTTATCCTTTCCTTCGCAACAACAATATTGATTTTGCCTAAGAAGAGGGTCGAGAAGAGAAGGGTCAGCCACTCACCTTGAGTTTACCTTGGCGAGGGAACTTGTTGGTCGCGCTAGACGTCGCCTACGCGATTACCTGAAATCGCACAAGCAACCGATTAGAACACTGCATTATTCAAGAAGTTCGATAGGAAATGCGAGTTCGAAATGCAAGCCATGAAAACCATCGAAAACATTCGCGAAAACGCATTCAGAAAACAAAGCCAAAACCAACGCAAGCGGCGTGAAAAGCAGAGCAACGGGAGGTCTCTCCCGACTCAGCCGCAGAGCCAATCCTCGAGGCGCAACCCGCTGAATATGGGACTTGGTTCCGAAGAAGACATTCCATAACGAGGAATGGATCTTAATTCAACCGTTCCCGTTCGATCGACTCGGCCGGTCCCGACCTATCGGTCCCGATCGAATCGATAGCGACAGTGTTCCTTTCTCGCGCACCCCGTGGACATGTACGGGGCACGATGTAGGGACGGGGCACTACACCATAACCAACTAAGAAAAAGTTTCGTCCTCGAAACTTAAAATAGAACCTACCTCTACGAGAACAATGAAGGGAACTTCTCCTTCATTTCTGACTCAAGCTCCCAAGTCGACTCCTCGACGGAATGGTTTCTCCAGAGAACGCGGACTAGTGGTATAGCACGGTTGCGGAGAAGTTTATCCTTGCGCTCCAAGATTTGCACCGGCTCTTCGACATATGATAAGTCCGCCTTCAGGTCCAGCTTACCCAAATCTACCACATGCCCCGGATCGTGCACGTACTTCCGCAATTGCGAGACGTGGAAGACGTCATGTACCTCTGACAATGCAGGCGGCAAGGCGATCTGGTAAGCTACCGGGGCGACTCGCTTCAATATTTCGAACGGGCCAACAAATCTTGGGCTCAACTTTCCTTTCGCACCGAACCGGGATACTCCACGCATAGGCATCACCTTCAGGAATACATGGTCGCCTTCCGAGAACTCGAGGGGGCGTCGGTGTGTGTCGGCATAGCTTTTCTGCCGGCTTTGTGCTATCTTCAATCTTTCACGTATCAACTTGACCTTCTGCACAGTCTGCTCCACCAGCTCCGGACCAAGTATCTGCCGTTCCCCGACTTCATCCCAGCAAATGGGCGATCTACACTTCCGGCCGTACAAAGCTTCATACGGTGCCATTTGGATGCTGGACTGATAGCTGTTGTTGTATGCAAACTCGGCCAGCGGTAGATGGACGTCCCAACTTGACTTCAAGTCGATAGCACAGAGTCGCAACATGTCTTCGAGAATTTGGTTCACCCGCTCTGTTTGGCCGTCAGTCTGAGGATGATAAGCTGAGCTGAACTTCAACTTGGTCCCCAGTGCTGAATGTAGACTACTCCAGAAACGTGCTACGAACCGTCCATCCCGATCCGAGACGATAGAAACTGGGACCCCGTGCAGCCGAACTATTTTATCAAGATATATCTGAGCAAGGCGGTCGACGCTCCAAGTAACTTTGATGGCGATAAAGTGCGCTGACTTGGTTAGTCGATCGACGATGACCCAGATGGCGTCATTTCCCCGCGGCGTCCTCGGCAAGCCAACAACGAAGTCCATAGTGATGTGATCCCATTTCCACTCTGGAATGGCAAGGTTCTGCATCTTCCCCGCCCGGTCGCTGGTGCTCGGCTTTGACTTGCTGACAGGCCATACATTTTGACACAAAGAGCGCTACGTCCCTCTTCATGCCGTGCCACCAAAAGACAACGCGGAGGTCCTTATACATCTTGGTGCTGCCAGGATGCAAGGAATATTTTGCATAGTGTGCCTCCGCCATTATCTCCTTTCTGAGTTCTACGTCGTCCGGTACGCATAGCCGTCCCTTCACGCGCAACACTCCCGACTCGTCCTCTGCAAAGTCAGACGCTTTCCCTGTCGATATCAGCTTCCGCATCTTCTCCAGGTAGGGGTCGTCCTTCTGTGCAGACTTGATCCTCTCCAGTAGGCTCGGTTCCACCCGCAGTTGCGCCAGTTTCACGTCTCTGAAACGAACTCGAAGTTCAATGCCCATTCCTTCTAAGTCACGCAGCAGTCGATCGTTGATGCATAATGAAGCTAAGTACTTTCGGCTCAGCGCATCCGCTACCACATTTCCCTTGCCCGGCGTGTAGTCGATTGATAAGTCATAGTCTTTGATTAGTTCGAGCCATCGCCTCTGCCGCAAATTCAGTTCTTTCTGGGTGAAGAGATACTTGAGGCTTTTGTGGTCCGTATAAATCCTGCACGCCACGCCATAGAGATAGTGACGCCACAGCTTCAACGCGAACACAATTGCCGCTAGTTCTAGGTCATGCGTGGGGTAGTTCTTCTCGTACGGCTTCAACTGCCGGGAAGCAAAAGATATCACCTTATCCCGCTGCATGAGCACACACCCCAAGCCCTGGCCAGATGCATCGCTGAAGATTTGAAATCCCTCCGTCCCTTCAGGAAGAGCAAGTATCGGGGCCGAAACGAGCCGTTGTTTGAGCTCCTGGAAGGAAGCTTCACAGTCGTCTGACCACTTGAATGCGACTCCTTTCTGGGTGAGGCGAGTCAACGGCGATGCAATCTTCGCGAAGTCCTTCACGAAGCGTCGGTAGTATCCCGCCAAGCCTAGGAAGCTTCGAATTTCGCCAACTGATGCGGGCCGTTTCCAATCAGCAACTGCCTCGACTTTCTTCGGATCGACTGCGATGCCCGCGGCGGAGATGATGTGCCCTAGGAATGAAACGCTGTCCAGCCAGAACTCGTACTTGCTCATCTTCGCATACAACTGATTCTCTCGAAGGGTTTGGAGTACCGTCCGCAGATGCTCTGCATGTTGCGCTCGATCCTTCGAGTAGACGAGGATGTCGTCGATGAAGACTACTACGAACTTGTCAACGAACGGACGGAACACCCGATTCATTAGATCCATAAAGACGGCAGGGGCATTGGTCAGTCCGAACGGCATTACCAAGAACTCGTAGTGGCCATAACGAGTGCGGAAGGCAGACTTCGGCACGTCATCTGGCTTGACTTTGAGCTGGTGATAACCCGATCGCAGATCAATCTTCGAAAATACGGTTGCACCTTGGAGCTGGTCGAACAAGTCGTCGATGCGGGGCAGGGGGTATTTGTTTCGGACGGTGGCTTTATTCAATTCCCGATAGTCGATGCAGAGTCGCATCGATCCATCCTTTTTCTTTACGAACAGCACGGGCGCACCCCACGGCGAGACACTCGGACGGATAAACCCTCTGTCGAGCAATTCCTGAAGTTGTGCCTTCAATTCTTTCAATTCTGCAGGAGCCATCCTGTACGGAGCCTTCGAGATCGGCCGGGCGTCGGGGAATGTATCGATAGTGAACTCTATCTCTCGATCGGGCGGCATGCCAGGTAGCTCGTCCGGGAACACGTCTGGGAATTCTGCCACAACGTCGGTATCACCCGCGTTTGCACCATCCTGCCTCGTGTCACGAACGGACGCCAAGTAGCCTTCGCATCCAGAATGAAGTAGCCTCCGAGCCGAGATTGCCGAGATCACCATGCACGTCGGCGATGCTTCACCACACGAATAGCAGAATTCGGGCACTCCAGGTATGCGGAAGGTGACCCTCTTTCCTGCGCAGTCGATGTTGGCGTTGCAAGGACCGAGCCAATCCATGCCCAGTATGATGTCGAAGTCCTTCATATCTAGAACTATCGCATCAAGACCGATCTTTTGACCCCCAATACATATGGTTCCTCCCCCGCAAGCTAAATTTGTGAGTAGTGGCACGCCCGAAGGCATACTTACGCTAAGATCAAGATCTAACAATTTTACAGGAAATTTGTGCTCGGCGGCGAAGTCCGCCGATATGAAAGTATGCGATGCGCCTGAATCAAATAACACACGAGCAGGTACATTATTGAAATTCAATATACCTGTCACGACCGTGTCGGAAGCGAACGCCTCGTCTCGAGTCAGAGCAAAGACACGCCCCTGGGCATTAGGGCGTCGGGCTTGGTTATCTGGTTGAGTGTGCTGAGGAGGTCGGGGCGCCTGTCCCCGATTCTCTTGACGGGGTGGTTGGGGCGGGGTGTTACGATTTCCTCTTCGGGGGCAATCTTGTTTGTAGTGACCCTTTTGTCCGCAAAAGAAGCATCCCCCCTCGGCGACCAAGCAGTTGCTCGCCTCATGCCCAATGGAACCGCACTTGGCACATCGTGATGATGAGTTATGTCCATGGTAACCGCCATGGTTCGGACGCTTTGATGCGTGAATGTTGCCTCCCGTATGGCTAGGACGTTTGTGATTAGAGTGACGCACAACGTCGGCAGCGCCGGAAGGATGTAGACTCTCAAGACGGAGAGCTTGGTTTAGAGCCTCGCCCGTGGTCTTATACTCCGGGACGCCGACATGCGCACCAATAGAGTGTCGCAGTCCCACTTCGAACCGTCGCACGCGGCACTCTTCAGTAGGCAGAAACGCACCAGCGAACTTGGACAATTTATTGAACTCTGCGGCGTACTGTTCCACCGTCCTGCTCCCCTGCTTCAATGACATGAATTCATTTTCTTTTGCTTGGCGAACGGCGGACGGAAGGTACTCGAGTTCGAAAGCCTTGCGGAACGTGGCCCAAGAGATCGGCGCGGTAGTGTTGTCCGGTCGAATCGCTCGCTTGCGCACGGCCCACCAGTCGTGCGCGTTCAACCGTAGTTGAAGTTGTGCGCAGGCGACTTGCTTTGATTCTTCGATGCCGAGAAGCTCGAAGTGGTCTTCTAGTTCTTCCAGCCAGTCGATCGCAATGGAAGGGCCCTCGGTGCCGCTGAAGGAAGCGCGACACGCCTTCTTGAATTCTGACACTTCAAAGTTGTACCTTTTCGGTGCCGCTGGTTGAAGCTCGAGCTCCGCCGTGCCGACTTCAATGGGTGGATTCGCCGGCACGGTGGTAGTAGGCACGGTGACGGTAGGTGCCGTCGCAGAATTTCCATTGGCCGCAAACGTCTGGACGATCTGCTGCAGGGTCTCCATCTGCTTTTGTTGAAGTTTGATGTGCGCGTCGAAGCGAGCTTCGAACTGGGCCTGTCGTTCCTCTACTCGTTGATGTCGGTTCTCGGACTGGTTCCGCTGCGCCTCCATCATGCGCAGCATCCTTTCGATGGTATCGTTAGAAGGTCCGGCCTGCGGACGATGCGAGCTACTAGAGCCGCTGGAAGCGCTCTGTTCTTGCTCGGCCGTGGGTTCCGCCACTTCTGCGATACGAAGGCAATGCATCAGTCTCAAATTATTACGGACTCATTGTATGGAACAACTTATCTCATCGTTGCGTGGTCAAAGGTTTGAAACTCTAGACGCGAGGCCAAAGGATGTAAAGCCGTGCTCTGATACCATTATGTCACGCCCCGATTCCGTAGAATCGATAGTCGTCCCCCGGGCGTGATGCCGTGCGAACCTAAGTTGCGATCGCACAAGGCGTATACATAAGGTTATCCGAAACACAACATCAATTTTGAGTACGCAGAGAAATTGAATAACACATTTGAAATGGAAATAGACTTTTCATTGATAATATGAACTTTACATAGACTTCTTTTTACAATCATTGCCGCGCGGGCTACAACATGACTTCGACTTACAAAAATGAACGCCGATGAGATAGTCGTTCCATACATTACACCCTTTTATACAAGCAAAAAAAACCAATACATATTTCCACCTGCTATGGCGGGAAGTCGAGTCGTCATTTTTCTTTGGACTGATGTGCGGGTCTTCTTCAAAAGGAAATCCAGAAAAACAAGCCTTCACACGGACGAGGCTTCAAAAGAATGCACGCCGCCTTGAGCTTTTAGTTGGCACGCCCTTCGTAGTTTGGGGTACCTGCGTGGAGAGCGAGGATCAGTACATTACACTTGTACTGGTGCGTGGCTATTTAAATTCCAAGCTCTCATTTGGTTGAAGAGTTTATATGATATTAGAGTATGAATGTTTCTAACCATCCTAATGGATTACAAACAAGTAATGACAAGCATAGTGAATATTTACGTTGAAACTTACCCCGGCGGACCGCGCCGCGCCTTTAGAACTTACCATGTTCTTCCTTGTCCATTGTTATCATTTATATTCCAAGTGCAACATTTCATGTGTTTGGTCACTGGCATCACAAGCCATCCTGGACGTATAGCTTTGTTAATCGGGATCCTTTCAACGCAAGTAGCTAGCTCCGTTGCAAGTCCCCGCTTAACCTGTGCTGAAACCTTATGCACGACTATACCCTGTTTCCTCCTAGGCCGAAACGGTCCCGTGGCCTCGGGTTGCCGCTCGAGGAAACTATCGCCTTGTCGACAAGTTGTCCATAACCGTGTGAAGACACATTTCCTTTTTAGTTATTAAGACATTAGCCTACATTCTCTTTGAAAACTCAATCCTTTTTCCCGTGTTCGTGCCCTTGCATTTATCCTTTCCTTCGCAACAACAATATTGATTTTGCCTAAGAAGAGGGTCGAGAAGAGAAGGGTCAGCCACTCACCTTGAGTTTACCTTGGCGAGGGAACTTGTTGGTCGCGCTAGACGTCGCCTACGCGATTACCTGAAATCGCACAAGCAACCGATTAGAACACTGCATTATTCAAGAAGTTCGATAGGAAATGCGAGTTCGAAATGCAAGCCATGAAAACCATCGAAAACATTCGCGAAAACGCATTCAGAAAACAAAGCCAAAACCAACGCAAGCGGCGTGAAAAGCAGAGCAACGGGAGGTCTCTCCCGACTCAGCCGCAGAGCCAATCCTCGAGGCGCAACCCGCTGAATATGGGACTTGGTTCCGAAGAAGACATTCCATAACGAGGAATGGATCTTAATTCAACCGTTCCCGTTCGATCGACTCGGCCGGTCCCGACCTATCGGTCCCGATCGAATCGATAGCGACAGTGTTCCTTTCTCGCGCACCCCGTGGACATGTACGGGGCACGATGTAGGGACGGGGCACTACACAAAGTCCATCGTGATGTGCTCCTATTTCCATTCTGGGATAGGAAGCTGTTGTAGAAACCCTGCTGGTCTCTGCTGCTCGGCTTTCACCTGCTGACATACCAGACACTTGGATACAAATCTCGCTATCTCTCTTTTCATGCCATTCCACCAAAAGTACTGCCTGATATCTCGATACATCTTCGTTCCTCCTGGATGAATGGAGTAAATAGAACTATGAGCTTCGGACATAACTTCTTGCCGAAGGTCTCCACTCGGTACACAGAGTCTGTTCCCAAACCTGAGCGTACCATCTTCATGAATCACTAACTCCTTCCTACGGCCTAATTCACACTCCTACCGCAACTTCTGAATCCGTGGATCTCCTGCTTGTGCTGCCCTTATCCTCTCTACTAAGGTTGACTGAATCTGCATACTGGTCATTCTTCCTATATCCCTTGGCAAAACTACTTCGATTCCCATACTCTGAAGGTATTCTAAAATATGCTTCTGCGAGGTCAGAATAAAGGCACTGTCTCTCCTACTCAGTGCATCTGCAACTATATTCGCCTTGCCTGGATGATACTGAAGATCTAAGTCAAAATCCTTCAGTAGTTCTAACCATCTTCTTTGCCTCATGTTCAAATCTCGCTGCGTTAATACGTATTTCAAACTCTTATGATCAGTATAGATCTCTACCCAATTCCCGTACAAATAATGCCTCCACAACTTGAGTGAAAACACCACAGCTGCTAACTCAAAATCGTGAGTCGGGTAATTCTTCTCATGGTCTCGAAGCTGCCGAGACGCATATGCTATCACCTTTCCGTGATGTATCAATACACATCCAAGACCCTTCCCAGATGCGTCACAATATACTGTAAAGCCTCCCGCTCCTACCGGAAGCGTCAAGATCGGGGCTGAGATCAACCTCTTCTTCAATTCTTCAAATGATGCCTGACAGCTAGCTGACCAAACAAACTCTACGTCCTTGTGCGTCAAACGCGTTAAGGGCGCAGAGATCCTGGCAAAGTCCGCCACGAACCTTCTGTAGTAACCAGCTAGTCCTAAGAAACTTCGCACTTCTGCAACCGTTCTCGGGACTGGCCAATGCTCTACGGCCTCAATCTTCTTCGGATCCACTAACACTCCTGCCCCAGAAATTACATGCCCCAGGAACGAAATGTGATCTAACCAGAATTCACACTTGTCGAGCTTCGCATAAAGTTAATGCTCCCTCAATGTCTGCAAGACAGTCCTAAGATGTTTCTCATGCTCCTCTTCACTGCTGGAATAGACAAGAATGTCATCTATGAATACCACCACAAATTTATCCAAATACGGCAGAAAGATGCGGTTCATTAAATCCATGAATACTGCGGGGGCGTTGGTTAGCCCAAAGGGCATTACTAAAAACTCATAATGTCCATATCTAGATCTGAATGTTGTCTTCGGTATGTCTTGCTCCTGGACTCTTACTTGATAGTATCCCGACCGAAGATCGATCTTGGAAAAGACACTGGCCTTGCTCAACTGGTCAAACAGGTCATCAATCCTTGGTAGCGGGTACTTATTCTTCACTGTTACTGCATTCAGCTTGCGGTAGTCGATGCACATCCTCGTTGACCCATCCTTCTTGGGAACTAGAATCACTGGCGCGGCCCAGGGCGATTTACTGTCTCGGATGAATCCCTTAGACTTCAACTCTTCCTCATGTTGATACAACTTATCCTGTTCTGACGGCGACATTCTGTAAACTCTGTCTGCAATAGGCCTCGTTCCAGGGTTCAACTCAATGCTAAATTCTACCTCTCTGACTGGCGGTATCCCTGGGAGCTCATCAGGGAAGACGTCGAGAAAATCTTCGACTACTCTCGGAATCTGTCCTGGCTCTGACACTGCTGCTGAGATGACACCTCCGGCCTGATTCTTCAAGGTTCGAGTAAAGATGAACTGCTCCATCCCAGGAACGCTGAATATGATCCTTCCTCCTCTACAATTAATTGTCGCATGACTGTCTCTCAACCAGTCCATGCCAAGAACGACATTAAAATTCCCCATAGGGAATTCAATCAATGATGCGGGCAGTAAATGCCCACACACCTCCACCGGACATGAAAAGCGTACTCTGCTAACTTCTACGAGCCCATTGCCGGTGAGTATATCCATCCTCTCCGGCAATGCCTCAAACTCTAATCCAATCCGTGTAGCATATTGTGCAGAGATGAATGAATGAGTAGCGCCTGAATCAAATAATGCTACAGCGGGAAATGAGGTGACGAGAATTTTACCTGCCACCACGTCACTAGACGCTAGAGCCTCTCCCAAGGTCAATGTGAGAGCCTGGCCCCGCGGAGCCCCTTGTTGCGGCCTTCCTCGACCATGCTGTTGCTGCCTCTGAGGGCCTTCGGCTTCCTGTGCCTGGCGGAACATCTGAGCCTGCGTTGGTAGACGCTGGGCTAGGGGCCTTACTGCTAATACTGGCCCTCCACTCGGGGTTGCCACCGGAGCTGGCAATGCTGGAAACTGCTGAGCTAGCCCTCCTGGCCTCTGCATCATAGGACAAGTGGAAATACGGTGGTCTGAACTACCACACCTCAAGCATAAGCCATTCGCTGACCGGCACACCTCCCTCGTGTGCCCTGCCTTCCCACAGAATGTACAGCCCTGGGGTGCTCCCTGACGCTGTTGCTGGTTCCTCGGCTGCTGATGCCGAACTGGCGCTGTATTAGTTGACACGGCCGTCCTCCGCGGTGCTCCTGCATCATGAATACGTACACCGGGTGCTGGTGCCGATGTTCGCTGCATTGCTCCTCCTCCAACCTGGGAATGAGATCTCTTCTGACCTCCTGCCCTCGATGCCAACCTCTGCTGGGTAAGCTCGTGCCTCCGGGCTGTCGTCAAAACAGCGTCAAACGTCTGGTAGTCGTGTCCCTCCACAAGCTGTAGTAGTTCCAAATTAAGTCCCTGCTGGAACCTTATAGCTTTCTCTGGCTCCGTTGCCACCATTGCTGGTGCAAAACGGCACAATCTGCAGAACTCTGCTGCATACCCATCTACGGTCTTGTCTGCTTGCTTGAGACTGATAAACTTCTGCTGGAGCTCATATCGAGCTACTACGCCAAAATACTTGGCCTTGAATCTATCACTGAAGGTGGTCCAACGAACAGGGCGTCTTGTACCAACTTCTTCTGATGCCCACCAGTCGCGGGCAAGATCCTGAAGTACCAGTTTGACCTGATCAACCTTCTCATCGTCTGAAACCTTGGCTGCCACAAGAATGGCTTCGATGTCTTGAATCCATGCATCCGCAGTGATGGCATCCTCCGTGCCATCAAAATATCTCGGGTTCAAGCGACGGAACCTTCCTGATGCTCCCGAGTCAACCCCGGCACTCCTCTTAAGAGCTAACTGAATCCCTTGGTTCAGCAACACGTTCTGCTCCTGCTGCCGAGTCTGTTGCTGTTGGTTAGTGACAAGAAACCCCCGGATGATCTCCAGGAGTGCTACGGCGTCTGGTACTGCCGTCGCTGCTGGTGCTGCAGGAGTTTCAATAACCTGCGGCTGCACTGCCTCTGGTTCCATTTCTGCTCGTGCCTGCACTGGAGAAGGTTCTTTCCCCTGTTGCTGCCCAGTCGAGCCATGCTCTTGCTGCTCTTCCTCATGGGCCTCTCCCGCTACTGAGAATGAAGCACCCCTATAGAGAAGAATATAAGATTATTAAGTCCGGACGAGGAAGATTTCGAGGATGCAAGTCAGGTTAGAGATCAAGGCAAGGACAGAGAATTCGAAACCGAATTTCAAGGGGAACAAGTTTTGATTGAGACTCCTAATAATTCGTAATACCCCACAAGTCTGAAAATCAGACCTGCATGGGCCACCACTAAAACCTTGTCACGCCCCAGTACAGAAATACGGAGACGAACTAGGCCAGCTACACCATATGAGGTACGTAACGTCATACGGCGATCGTAGCTGTCGAGAGACTAGGGGGTACATGCTACAATCAAGTCTCCTATGGTCCCACAGAGTTCTATGTCTCAATCAATCGAATCACATCAGCAAATAAATGAACATTAAAGATAAAGCAGTAAGGCGTCCCCGACGCTTTATCAAAATGATCATGAGAGACTAGCTTTATAATTTAGCTATCTCGGAGAGTCAGGAGTACAAAATTATACACAGCTGCAGTCTGTTTAATTATAATTATGTACTGACACAAAATATCAAGTAATCCGGCTAACAGGTGCCGGTGGCTAAACGCCGCAAAAGTATAAGCAGGAGTGGTGGAGAAGAAACCCACTCGAGTCCCTGAACCGCCATGCTCCTAGTATGCACCATGGAGGTCAGGGAGGAAGATCGTGTCCTCTGGCTCTGCTATGAGATCTGGCCAAACAAAACCAGCGGGGTCAGCCCCGAATAGCAAGTACCGCCAAAGGGGCACAAAAGTTAAGATTAAAACCCCAGTTAATAAAATGATTGATAATAGTAATACTTATGCTACTATTATAGGGTAGCGCAACATCCTCGAACCCATATGGCACCCTTACAACCAAACAAGGACAAAAGGTGCCGCATGGAGTCGGGACGTGTCGTACTCTATAACTTTCACATAAGTTAAAAGGTATAAACAATAAAATCTCCTGATCGTGACTTCGGTCGATAACCTATCGCACCACAATAACCAACCCAACAATCAAACAAGAACATGGGTTGGATCATGTACCGTGATAGACCATGTTCCTCAGTCATTCACAGAAGTAGCACTCCACAATCAGAATAAGTCTTCCGTTCATAACTTCGGTCCACAGCCTGTCATAGTACGATAACCAACCCAACAATCAAACAAGAACATGGGTTGGATCACGTACCATGACAGTCCGCTTCCCTCAGTTATTCACAGAAGGTAATAGGGTACAAGCAAGTCGTTTTCACGGCCAATCAAGTCTACGAGTTTTTAGTGGGACGAGGTTATCCTCGCATCATGTTAATAGAAAATCCTCAGATCGTATCTTTCCAGCAAGGCTAGCCAACCCAGGGGTTCGCGTAGACAGGTATGATTGAGCACAGGTCCCTCGTAAGGCCACCTTGCTAAAACATATAATATATAGCAGGAATTAATCGGATACAGTCATCCACTCGTTGCAGATGACACAGTATCCGTGGAGACCAGCCGGCGCGTCAAGACAGTATCTCAAGGCGGCTGGTGTAACACGATCTCGGGATTTTGCCCTCCCCATGCATCTAGTATATTTAGTTGCCTAATTTAACCCTAGGTAAAATCTTGGACTTTTATGCTGTGGCCTGCATGATTATCCTCCTAAAGTCGTACTTTAGTACGAGTACCCCAAAGAGGATCCATGTCAATCAGTATGTCAACATGTTCTACCCTCCTTAGTGTAATGCATCATTGCAAATACGCCACGTGGAGTTACGAGTCATTTGTCGAGCATGAACAAGAACTGGAACATTCAGGTACATGTATCAGGTAGGAACACTTTGTTCTCCGGGGTCACATTAGTGCTCATATCATGCTCGGGACAAAAGGCGTAAGGATATAAAATGGGCATATAATATATATATATATAATAATAATAATAATAAGGTAACAAGATAGGGCACAAAAGTCCATGCGGCTCAAGGAGAGTGGGTCCATGCGGCTAGGTCAATACAGGTTCATGCGGCTGGGACTGCACGCTCATGCGGCTAAGGGAGCCCAAGGCGCATGCGGCTGGAAAGGCGGGTTCATGCGGACGAAGGGGTGTCAGCGTATGCGGCTGCGAAGGGAGCAATCGCCAGGCGGCCGGAGTTCAACAGCATATGCGGCTATGATCAGACGAAGTCCTATGCGGCTGAGCATGGGCGATACATATGCGGCTGGATGATGGATGGGCCTTATGCGGCCCAAAACAGTAGCGCATATGCGGCTGAGTGCAAAAGAACTCATGCGGCTGAAAGCTAGCCGCATGATGTCCATGCGACTCAAGATAACAGGGGCTCATGCGGCTGAGTCTGAACAAGGCTATGCGGCTCAATGACTTGCCGCATGAAGATTCATGCGGTCAAGTACTCAAGCAAGTCTTATGCGGCTAGGAAGGACTTTCCATGCTGCTGAGCTCGAACGAGTCTCATGCGGCTGGAAAGGCCATACGGCCAGAGACTTGTCGCATGAGGATTCATACGGTCAAGTACTGCTCTTCTTCTCCACTTGTCCGAGAAGAGGAGCCAAGCAACCATGGCTTCCAAACTACACAAAACCTTTATCCGGAGCCCAAATCGGAACTTTCTTAGGTCAAAATGGGGTAGAACGAGATCCTCTACAACATGGAACCATCAAAACTAGGAAATAACAAGATTAAGTAGATCAAAATCCAAGAAATCCGAAAATAAAGTAAACCTAGATCTACAAAAATCAAAGCTTCAAAATGGAAACTTTCAAGTTCTAAACTAGTATAGGTTGAGGAGAAGAACATGTTTTGGCAAATAGTTTTGTAAGAAATCATTGACAAAATTATGGATCCATCTCTTGAGCAAGTTGGTACTTGCCTTGGTTGATGGAGGAAATATTTGGTTGGTGGAGGAAATAAATGAGAGGAAGTAAATGAGAGGAGAGAGAATGAGATGAGTTATATATATAGATCTTGGACCCATGGGTTCATGATGAACCAAAGGGTTCATGATGAACCATTGGTGAACCAAGAATAGGTTACCCAAATGAGCCAAAATTGTAGGCCCAAATGCAGAAAATAAATTAGAAAATAATATTTTGTCGAATATTTTTGGGAAATGCATGAAGAAAGACAGCATAATAAATATAGTATAAATACAAGGTAAATACAATTTGTCGGTATACGTATTAAAATACGTATTCCAGGATCGGGGAGTGACAATGACCATTCTCCGTGTTAAATAAAACGAAGAATGGCCATTCTTCGTGTAATTTAGCACGGAGAATGGTCATTCCAGTGTTAAAACGTAGGAGAATGGCCATTCTCCGTGTTAAAACGCAGGAGAATGTCATTCTCCGTGGTAAATAAAACGGAGAATGACATTCTCCGTGTTAAATAAAACGGAGAATGACATTTTTCGTTTTAATTTACACGGAGAATGGTCATTCCCAGTGTTAAAACGTAGGAGAATGATCATTCTCCGTTCTAAATTACACGGAGAATGGCCATTCTCCGTGCTAAATTACACGGAGAATGACCATTCTCCATGTTAAATGACATGGAGAATGGTCATTCAAAGTTAAAACACAGGAGAATGGCCATTTTCCGTGTTAGTAATACAGAGAATGACATTCAACATGGAGAATGACATTCTCCTTGTTAAAATGCAGGATAATGACTATTCTTCGTGTTATATCGACGGAGAACAGTTGACAGAAACCTAATTTTTTATTTTTTTTTGTTTTGTGAAAATAAATTTGACATGAATAAAAATTCAAGAGTTTTCGTTCTTCTTTCAAAACGATGCTAACTCTCAAAATTGACCTAATTGTCGGAAAAGAAGAAGTAGAAGAAGAAGTATAAGAAGAAGAAGATGAGCGATGATCGGAATTCGACTGAAAAAAAGTATGAGAGTAATGGAATTCAGATCTCTCGTGAAGATGAAGAAGAAGAAGACGAAAATCGCAATCCAAATCTGAGTTTGTGCGGAGGGGTAGTTATGGTATTAATTTTGTAAATACAGAGCATCTAAAGGGAATCTTAGAATACTTAACGTGGAAATATATAATTCTGGGCATTTCATAAAACTCATCCTGCGGGTGGGTTTTTCATAAAAACCAACCCCGAAATTGGGTTTTTCAGCAATTCCCAGATAAATAAAATATTGTTTTTAAAATTTTCCTTTTCCTACTTTTTGTTTGTCCAAAAAAGTGAAAGAAAAATTAATTTTACCTTCATTTTATTCTCCTCCATTTTTCTTTTCCTCAAATTTTTCTTCCTCCCCTCCTAGGTTTCCAAACACAGCGTTAATGATTATCATGTGTCGTATTGAAATTCTCTAATACACATAGGAAACTGTAATTGTCATTGTCAATGAAGCTTTTACAATATCCACAGATTTTAAAAATGGTTTACCTAAATTATCTTTAATTCATAAGGGAAGCTATAAATTTTAGTTTTAAAAATTGTAATATATTGTGTGTAGTTTTGATAAACCACTTTGAAAATCCATGAACTTTTAAAATGTGTTCTTGGCAATTACAATTTCCTTTTATATACACTTTAATCTAGTGATTGTTATGTAAATTTTGTCAAAACTTGAAAATAAATTCCTTAAAAATATCGAACTGGAGTGACACTTGTGGTTACTGATGAGAGATATAAGACCTATCTGGATGTCGAAAGATCAGTGGATCGAGCTACGAGAACGTATTATTTATTCAATTTATTTGGTGAGAGTTGGAGATAGTGGGTCCAACAGACATGTAATACAACATGCACAAAGTCCCCACGTATTATTTTCGTCACAAAAAGAGTATATAATTTCATACACCACGAAAATTTTACTGGTAGTGGTTTCGGATGGATGTCCGGCCAATAGATTGTGTGAAATAAAAATCCTTCCAAAGAAAATAATGTAAAGTAATTAATTTTTTTAGAAATGTGATGGGGTTAGGCTTGTTTTGGGTTTACTACTGTCTTTTTACAACCGTCTAGTTTTGATCATTGTTAGAAGACTCTTGTAAAAAATTATTCTCAATTAGAATTACCTCTTGATTTTTTTCCCCATAAATTATCGTTATCAAATCTTTTTTACCAAAAAAACAATTTCAAAGCTACCCTCAGAAAATGATGTCAAATCTGTCATTATTAATCTATTCGGAGAAAAAGATGGCAGAGGGCATTGGTGCCACATGAATATGCTGAAGGTTTCCGTCAAAGGCAGTGCTACGTGGACCGATTTTAGCCCTCAGTTTTGATCTGCGGTCCACGTGATGACTTTTAATTGACAAAACACATCAACGAATAGGTCCCACACGAATAGGAGAGACAAATGGGATTGCAATACCTCAATCCGTGGTTCCAGACCGTGGACTATTTAGCATTTTTTCTTCCGTAAATTTTTCGTTTTCCAAGTTTGGTTATAATAAATGACAAATTATCGTTTAGATTTTAAATTTTATACTAGCTTAGAGTTTAAGATCTGACATATCTAATTTAAAAAAATTAGTTCGTAAATTTTTATTTTTTATTATACCCTCATTTCCAACATGTGTTAGTCGTTGATATTTACTCATGTTTATGGTATAATGGAAAAAAAATGAAACAACAAGTAAAAATATAGGATACAAAATTTTCAATTGGACATGTCTGGAGTTAAATTTTAAGATGATTATAGAATTCCGAGTCTAAACACTAGTTAGTCCTCTAAAGAAGACATCAAACTTACAGAGATCCTGACTCACATAGTCACATTGAACAACATATTATGGTTGCGAAATGGAGGATTTTTTTCCAGCGCGTCTACCCAGACCGAGGGGTGGGGCCGCGATTTAAATTCGGTGCCACATATCTCCCCTTGGTCGGGACCGAGTGGCCCACGTTGGCAGGAGGGCTGGACGTGTGGACCTCCGGTCCCGACCAATGAGGGGAGGACACCTGACACCACGGTTTAATCCACGTTCCCCCATTGGTAGGGGTGCAACTCGGACGGGTTGGGTCGGGCTTGAGGTCAACCCGAGCCCAACCAGATGAATCATAAGCCTAATCCGAGCCCAAGTCCGGCCCGACCTCGGGTTCAACATATGAAGCCCAAGACCGAGCCCAGAGGATCGGGTTGAACTCGGATTGGGTCGGGTCCATCGGGTTTATCGGGCTCTAATATAATATTTGAAATAATTTTAAACAAAAGTAATATTAAACATAACCAAATAGCAATCAAGTATTGGTCATTACAAAATACAAACTGAAATAAGATTAAGGATAATGAGTTGAAGTGTTTGTGTGGAGAATTTAGATTTAAATTTTTTTTTAAGAAGTATGAAACTATATATATATATATATATATATATATATATATATATATATATATATATATATATATATATATATATAAGTCGAGTTTCGGGTTCGTCGGGTAATCCGACACATGAATCCGAGCCAAATCCGATTGTTGATCGTGTTCAAATATTTTAATCCAAATCCGAGCCCGAACCCGAGTATCTTCAATCATAACCCAACCCATTAACGGATTTATCCGATTTGGTTCGAATTTAGCCCGTCCAAATTGCACCCCTACCCATTGGTTTGAGAAGATTTTTCTCTCTTTATTTTACGGCAGGAGCTTGTTTAAAACTCGAGAAGGAGGGATTGGATTGTTTAGGCAGTGTTTGGTTACGTTTTCCAAACCTTTTTTTTGAGTTTAAACGTTACTCCCCCCAAAAACTGCGTTTGGTTGTCAATACTTGGAAAAGTCTGCTCCCAAAATTTTTTCTGAGACAAGTGTTTAAACAGAACATTCGGGAAACAGCTGAAAGCTGTTTTCCAAACTTCATTTTCCGAACCATTGCGGGTCCCACGCCCCATCCCCACCCCCAAACCCCCAACTTTCTCTCTCTCTCCTTATTTCCATTCTCATTCCTTCTTCCTCCTCCGGAGAAAGCTCGAGAACGGAGGCTCTCGCCATGCCCTCGCCCGACGGGAGGGCCCCAGCGAACTTCGACAACGGACGCGGAGGCCCGACGAACTTCGACCACGACGGGAGTGCCCCGGCGAACTTCGACCATGACGCGGAGGCCCTCGCCATGCCCTCGCCCGACGCGGAGGTCCTCGTCCGACGCGCGGCGGCCCTCTGGCGGCTCAGGCGGCGAGCTCCTCCGCGGAGAGGCCGCAAGTTCGTCGTCGAGGCGGCTCAGGCGTCGAGCTCCTCCGCGGCGAGTTCCTCCGTGGCAAGTCAGCGAACTCCTCCCTCGACGCGCGGTGCAGTGGCCCGCCTGATCTTCGTCGACCTAGGGTTAGGTCGAACTCCTCGGGTGAGGTGGCGACCGAGGAGCTCGACCCCTCAGAATTAGACAGCTCGGCTCCTCCGGTGGCGGCGGCGGAGGAGCTCGACCGTGCCTCGATCTTGGAATCTGGACACAATGAAAAAAAATGGACATAGTTAGGCAGGACACAGAATAATATGAACAAAAAAAATACTTTCTAAAAATATCTTACCAAACAAAATTTTTATTTTTTGTTTCAAGAAATCATTTTCTAAATAAAACTAACCAAACGCAAACTCTGAATTTCTATACTCAGAAAACAGTTTTATAACTTACTCTCAGAAAACTGTTTTCATGAAAAAAAATTCAGAAAACATATCCAAACGGACCCTTAACTTCCGAGACCTGGAATATTTTTACTCTATGGGGTATATGCCGATGGTACCCCATCAGATGACCATCGTGAGCTCGTCCGCTTGTCTCAGAAGTTATCCCTTTTTGCAATAACAACACTAGAATATTGTGTATTTTTCTTTCCTTTTAGGTAAAGAAAAGTTCTTCACAAATTTGAAAAATATTTTTTTGATAGAGAGAAACTAGGACGAAGATGCATATATCATAATCCATGTATTGATTTTTTTTTTCCTCATCTTTTTTCCAATATTTATTATAAAAATCTCCGACGACAATAATCTTGCTCAAAATATGTTATTTTTACTTTTAAACACAAGAATATATGTGAAAACCAAATAGTCTTTTTTCACTCCTGTCACACACACACATGGTGGTACCAAGTACCAACAATAGTGTAGTGTGAGTGATTAATTAATTGATTGAGAAGGATGGCTTCACTCCTGTGTAGTGTGACGTGCAGGAGGGTTTTCGCCCACTCCTGTCACACACATGGTGTCATATGTGGTTTGGTTGTGCACAAATTTGTGCAGCAGAGCACAGGAAGCCATACATGCACACAGTTTTAGTTTGTTTTTTTTTTTTTTTAACCCACCAAAACTAGGTAGAATGTTTTCCTTCCAATAAAAATATAACATGTAGTACAAAATCACTTTGGTGGATGAATAAAACCACTTAGAACATCTCCAACACTATTGTGAGTTTAGAAAAAATACTCGTCACATAGGAATGACAAGCTTTCATTAATTCAAAAATCATTCTCCAATACAAATGTAGAATAGATCATGAAGTTGGTTGTCTAGATCTAGACAACCAACTTCACAATGACTTTGTCTCCCACATCATCAATTATGAATAGAAATATTTATAAAAAAAAGGGGGAGGAATTGTCCTAGAAGTAGGAAAAAAGTACTTTTTATTGTCTCCTCAATACTTTCCTATTGGAGAAGGCTTTTCTATCTCAATAGTTTTTGTGAGTATAAACTTGTCACCTAAGACTCACATTGTCTTGTGTCTAATGCTACCTAAGAATCACAACACTTAACAAGACAATAGGGTTGGAGATGCTCCTATAAGAGCATCTCCAATCCTATTGTAAGTTTAGAAAAAATGGTTGTCACATAGGAATGAAAATCTTTCATTTCAAAAAAAAAAAAAAAAAAACTTCTCCAATGCAAATATAGAATAAATCATGAAGTTGACATGGCAATGACATGGCAAGGACAATATGAAGTTGGTTGTCTAGATCTAGACAATGCACTTCACAATGTTTTTGTCTCCACATCATCAATTATGAATAAAATATTTATAAAAAAAAAAACGAAGAAGTGGAGTTGTCTTGGAAGTTAGAAAAAAAAATTTCTATTGTCTTATCAATACTTTTAGGCCTCGTTTGGTTCACGGATTCAAGGAATTCGGAAAGGAAACTTGTTCCTTTCCTTTGTTTGGTAGCCACAAATTTGGAAAACACTTTCCTGACATCGAAAAAATATATGAGGGAAAATGGTTCCTCTCATGACCCATGGGATTCATTTTTCCTCCTCTTTTTCCAACATTAATTACCAAACATTATGACAAAAGTAGCCTTGATTTATTACATATTTTACCAATTAACTCTTTATTATAATTATGTTGACATTGGATATTGTTGGAACAATGATATATTTTTTCTTTCTTTTCCTACACCAACCAAACATAGGAAAGAAAATTTGACAGGAATTCTACTTTTCCATCCCCATGGAAAATACATGGGAATTGATTTCCTTTCCATGAACCAAATGAGGCCTTGTTGTCTTGTGTGAATATCATCTTGCCACGTAGAACCCAAAACAAAACAATAGGGTTGGAGATACTCCTATAAAGTGGTTTGTGTTGGATAAAAATACCGCGTGTTATATTTTTATTGAAAGGTGAATATTTTATCTAATTTTTGGTGGGTGTACAAAAATTGACTCCATACGCACACCTACCCCGCCCATTGGAACTGTATAATTAATTAATCGACTACTATCCCTGTCAGAATCCAAAGCTCATATATTGAAATTGTCTCATGGGCCCACGGACCCTGGTACCCGCACACTTGGACACCACCACCACACTCATCCTAGCTGGCCATCCGGAGGCCCGGTGCTACGAGTTAATCGACTGTTCCCAATAACGAGACAAAAACTCATGATTCCTTGCTGCAACAAACAACGTGTTACCATTTACATATTTGGTTACCACTCCAACCCCCTCGTAAGTATGTAAGTATTACAGAAACTATTTATATTGCAAAAATAATTATAGCGACCACCCTCTTCTTTATAAAATTTATCAGTATTGTTAGTTTATATTAAAAAAATAAAGCATATGGATGATCCGTAATTAGTTTTAAAGTATAGATAATTTATATAATATGTATAAAATATAGGGATAGTTAACACAATTTGTCTTTTGATTAATTTAAATTTGACATAAACAATTTTAATATCTAATTTTTGTAAAAGAAAAATTTACAAATAGATAATATCATATATGTTATCATCAAAAAGATAATATCCAAAATGAAGAAAAATAACATATATCACTCTTTATTTGATTTTTTTGGTATTATTTAAATTTCTTCTATGGGACAAAACCTGTGATATTACATGTACAATTTTTATATATTTAGTTAATTTAAAATTGACATAGAATATTCTAGTATCATTTAAAAAAAAAAATATCCTACAAAATATAAATCCAATTTTTTTGGGAGAAAGCTAATAAAATAAAAAAATTAGATTTAAAATTTTTAATAAATAATTTTATTTGGTATTATTTGTACTGTATTTTGATCTCACTAATAGATAATTTATTATTTATACACAACATTTATTTGCTTTAAAAAATATAAAATAAAGAATTTAATATATACAAATTTTAAATACATATTATATAGATAACAAATATATAATTTGGAGGGTAACAAAATAACTACAAATTACTTTTTGTTATCTATATAATATATATTTAAATTATATATATAAGAATATTTACTATATAATATCTTTTAAATTCTGTATATAAAGAATTATTTATTTATTTATTTTCTTTTTACATAACAAATTATTTGTAAAATTTAAATAATAAACTATCTATTTTATTTAAATCAATAATTTTGAAAATTGATAATAGTAATAATAAATTAAACTTGGGTGAAGAATTTTTATTCAATTGCGTAGAACACTACAATTTTTACCAATTTACATATAAGGGAACGAGACGCTAGTGCAACTGACACCGAACGTTAAAAAGAAGTACAAATTTAGCACCAATTACACCGGTGTCGAACATTAGGAAAAAAAAATGGCACTAGTCGGACAAATTGCATGGGTGTTGCATGTGTTAAGTTTTGTTTTGCTTCAATTGTATGTGTTTTGTATTGCATTGGTGCATGGTTTAGTGCTGCATGGCTGTTGCATAGATATAGGTTTTGTATTGCATGATTGTTGCATGGCTATGGATTTTGCATTGCATGACTATTGCACTTTTATTTTGCTTGGATTGCATGGGTGCGTGGGTTTTGCATATATTGCATGAATATATTTTTAATGTTGGGCGTCAGCATGATTGACGTTAATTTTTTTATGGGAGATTTTAGCATATACTCTTATTCTAAATATTGATAATAGCATATATTTATACTTTTTTTTTTTTTAACTACCAAATATTTATATTTTTGATGTTTTTCATGAGAGTGGGGATATTTGATAATTAACAAAAATAATGGAGGCATATGCTAGTTTTATCATTTGGAATGAAAACATTTGCTAAAATATTTTATTTTTTATTTTTATTTTTTAATGTTCGACGTTAGTTGTACCGACGTCATGTTTTGTTGCATGCAAATAGACAAAAATTATTTTGTTCTACGTAATTAAATGAAAATTCTTCACCCCAACTGAAAATATCTCTAAAGTCAAATAACAAATTCTCCTAGTTATTTACACCAAATTAGTTTTGAATACGAATAAAAAAAATATATTTGATATTTTTAAAAAGTAGAAATTTGGGGGAATCTTTCCTCCTTGATTATTTTTTTCAAACTTTTTTTTTTATAATTTATTTCTTACAAAAGCATTTCGTCATATAAAATTTTCAAATATAAATACCCCTCCCGTCCAACCGGAACCCAGCCCCATTCCCGCAAATATCTGTTTCTCACTCCCTATTCTCACTGGCGGGTGACGACACCGCCATGCCGACACCCGACCTCGAGTCCCGTCCTCCGCCGCTCCCCCACTCCTACGCCCCCCTCCCCGACTCCGACACGGACACGTCCGCGGACACCGTGAGGTCCAGATCCCTGCCCGTGTCCCTCACCCTCTCCTTCGTCTTCCTCTTCGCTCTCGCGGGCCTGCTCTCCCGCGACCCGAACCCGGAGATCGTCGTTCCGGGTCGGGTCTCGGATCGGGGAGTGGCGGATGGCGTCTCGTCGAAGCCGTCCGGCTCCGCCGGACCGGACTTCCCGCGGACCAACCGCGTGCTGCCACGGCAGCACACCGGCTTCCACTTCCAGCCGGAGAAGAACTACATGAACGGTCAGGATTTAACTCTATTTCTACTCTTCTTCTTTGTTATTATTATTTTTTCTTCTTTCTAATTGTTTTGGTTTTTTATGTGGAATTAATTGCGAACGGGCATTGTTGGTGGCGGCGGTTTTTGCAACAGATCCCAATGGTAACTTTTTGCACTTACGCCCTTTAAAATCTATATTATTTTAATACTATGTGTGTACATGGATAGTGCCAAGTTTATATTACTTTGGAGCACAGAAGAAGTAATTTTTTTGTAATTGCAACTTTAACCTTATGGAATATGGCCTGCCGACACCAACCTGGCAATGCAAATGTGCAAAAAACTTACTCTTCTTTTGCTAAAAGATTTACAGTCAGTTTTCTTGCTTTGTGATCATTTGCACATATAGTTCGTTATTTGCATAAAAATCTATTTACTAATAAATAAAATAAGTTCACCTGCAAGTTCTAAAATAGTGACAGGTGTATTCCAACAACTCTTAACGTAGAAATAGAAAGAGTTATTTATATTTATCTACCATTTGCTACTGTAAACTGAGTTACTAATTGTAGGAAAATGAAAGATATTAAATTTTAAAGTAGGGGGAGTTAACTCTATTTTTTATTAGCAAATGGGAGAGTAAATATAAATAATTTAAATAAAAATTACTGCATATATTCTACTATATGATGAGGATTCAAAACGGCTCAAAAGTGAGTCGTCTAAGTTGTATGTACATCATGGTCCATTTTATTTAAAAAATTTAAAGTATGTAAAAAAAATGTTGAAAAAAGTTTAAATTTGTTATATATATTCAACATGGGAAATCAAACTCAATCAAACAAGAATATGACCTCCTATCTTAACCACATGAGTTAGAAAAAATATTTGACTATAATTAAATAATAATTTTATTATATGTTATTATACGTGAAAAGTACGTGCATTTAGGGGTGAGCATTCGGTTTATTCGGTTTAAACCGAACCGAATAACCCAAAATCGAATTGGACCGAAACCGAATAAGCAAAACCGAAACCGAACCGAATTGGCCCAAAACCGAATCAAACCGAACCGAATTAAATCGGTTCGGTTTTCGGTTTATTCGGTTTATTCATATATATTTGATTTTTTTGAGCTTTTTTTGTTAATATATATAGTAACTAAATATACATAGACATATTTAGTATATACCTATATATATTTAGTATATACCTATATATATTAATACTTATATATATAGTACACACACACACACACACACACACACACACACACATATATATATATATATATATATATAAATTAATTAATTAAAATTTCTTATTCGGTTTTCGGTTTTGGACCGAAACCGAAACCCAAAACCGAAACCGAAACCGAAACCGAAACCGAATAAGAAATTTTAGTATTTTCAAAACCGAAACCGAACCGATTTTTTTTAAAACCGAACCGAACCTCTTATTCGGTTCGGTTCGGTTTTCGGTCCAAAACCGAATAATGCTCACCCCTACGTGCATTTACTAGTAAATTTAATCCCCTTGTACAATAATGATTGGGATTTTTTTGACTTTCATCCCACTTATTAATATGAATTTGTACTTACATCCCACTTTTTAATTTTATTTGACTTACATCCCATTTTTTGTCACGAAAAATATTTTTCGTGACAAAAAGTGGGATATAAGTCTAAAAAAAATTAAAAAGTGGAATATAAGTACAAATTCATATTAACAAGTGGGATGAAAGTCAAAAATTCCCATAATGACTCAAATCCTGACATACCTTGCATGAATGATGGCCCTCATGTCAGTGAACCGGATCTCAACCGGAGTTATACTTCTCTTCTATTTATTTTTTTAAGGATAATCCAAAGGGAGTTTACTTGTAAAATTGGTATAAGTAACTTGAGTAGTTAATTTGGACTCTATTACAGTATTATGCACGTTGGAATAAAGATTCTTTTTTAACCTTATTGTATTTACAGAAAATTTACTGTACAATAAAAATTTTAATATAAATTGCTAATAACGATAAAAGTTGTTGAAATTTACATATACGATAAGATCCGACAGACGAACTGTCGGAATTTGGAGTGATGCCCAAATTTCGACAGACGGTCTGTCGAAAATTGGACGAAGCCCAATTTCCGCCAGACGGTCTGTCGGAATTTGGACATCACCCCAAATTCCGACAGTTCGTCTGTCGGAAATCCCCCTCCCCCACCCCGCGGTTCACTTTGGCTGGTTGGCGGTTCACTTGGTTCGGTTCAAGGGTGAAGGGTGGTTCAATATTCAAGATTGGTTGGTGGGGTGGTTGGTTGGTGGAGTAAAAGTTGAAAAAATGTTGCTGTGAAGAGTAAACCGAGAAGAAGAAGAACTTCAGAAGAAGAAGAAGAAGTAGTGATTAGTCTTTTTTTTTAAAAAAACCTCAATCCAACATACAAGAAATAAACCAAATCGAAAAAACCAACCGATTCAAACATAAAACCAACATCACACAACTAAAACATAAAACAAAAAAAACCAAACCAACTCAAAATAAAAAAAAAAACCAACCCACCACACAACTAAACCCAGCATCCCCCAACCCATTCATCTCAATTTCCAACATACCATTTGTCGGAATTTGGACATTGTCCATTTTCCGACAAACCGTTTGTCGGAAATTGAGCGTGCCCAATTTCCGACACACCGTTTGTCGGATCATATCGTTTTCCATAATTTTTCTATCTTGTATCGTTTTACACAATTTTATATATTTTTCTTATCGTACAGTAAATTTTCTGTTGTATTTAAGGAAGTGGAGTGATTTGTTTGGAAAGGATCTTTTCTTAAAGATTATAAGTTAAATCTAACTTCAATCTTAAATTATTGGACTAATTGCAACCAAACCAAACTATGGTTGTCTTTTCCGTGAGCTGAATTGTTTTTATAAGAGATATTTTAGCAAATGTCTCCGACTCTCCGTTAAATGTTAAAACTAGCATATATCTTTATATTTTTGTTGAACTACCAAATATCCCCTTTTAGTTAAAATAGTGGGAGCATATCGTAAATTTCTTTTTTGTTGCATACAAAATGATTGAGGTATTTGTTAGTTTTAAAAAAAAATGAAAGTATATGCTAATTTTTATATTTAAAAAAGAGACATTTGTTAAAATATTCCTTTTTATAATGGCGAGCTAAAGCTGAAGTTTTAGCTCACGGGCCAGGCTCAATCATTGGCAACATCTAATGTATAAAGATTAAGGGATTATTAGAGGCACTGCATTTTTTGGTATGGTAATACATTATAATTTTTGCAGTATTATGACTGTTAAAATTTTGAGTCCTAGCTATTATTTTGAGTCCTAGATATGTAACATAAAAAATGAGAAAATTGTCAAAATTTTGGTAGCTCTATGTATATTCAAAACTAGCAAAATTGTGACAATTCTGAAAATAAACAGTTTTTGTACAGACTTCAAAATTTTACGGTCCTATCAAAAAATACAATGTCCCTAGTAATTTCCTAAGATTATTGTAAATAAAAATATTCAATTGAGATTAACTAGCTCTTCATATTATTTATTAGTTATCCAAAAATGATCTTACCATTGTTATACGTATAGCCTTATCTATTTTTCTTTATAATGTTATTGTTGTAATACTTTATTATATCAAATGTCCATTCTTATAACATTTTGAAATATCTTTCGTCGTGAACATAAATCTAATTTTGGAAAGGAAAAAAAAAACATAATATGATCTGATAGCTAGGACAAAAAAAATCAATAATTTTGAGAAGATTATACCTGGTTTGATAAGAAAACTTAATAGAATGTCAGTAAAGTTATTAGCTACGTTAACTAGGTATTTTGATTCATACCATTATGCACAAAACGTGCACTTACCTAATATATCACACAATCAATTAAGTTGTCGGTGTCGCCTAGTATCATGCTTGATGCATTCATCTAGACATGCTAATAAGCTTAAAGATGGCACAAAAGTTGTTGAATTTATCAAAATTAGTCTATAGAAATGGTTTCATATTCATGTGACAAATTTTAAGTGTCTATTTCAATTTAAGTTTTCTCTTTTATTTTTTTTGCACAAATGGAGAGTAGTAGTCCATATGATTGGTATGGTGGAATATTTTACTAGAGAGCAATGATGAAATCCTCCAATAAATATTTATTTTGTCATCCATTTATTGGAGATTTTTCGGGGCCTAGCGACCCAGACTTGAGCGTGGGCGAATAGCGCAAAGTTGCGCTTTAATGACACACTTTGCACGTACGTATCAGACGCTTCATTATGTCACGTCCCGATTTTGTCGAATCGATAAGACATTACCGGACGTTATATCGTACAAGTCTTAGTTGTGCATGTACAAGGTGTGTTCATGTACATTTTGAAACATTGACGTTTATGCAACTTTGCACAGAGTTTAAGCAAAGACATTGAATAACGCAACATGGCATAGAAATCGGATAACTTTTCAATGATAATTCACACCATTACATAAGTTGGACCGTGGAGTAAAGGGTGTCGTACTGACTTACAACTTGACAACAAAATGAGATTATATTGTTCCATACATCTGGCTCATGTCTTGCATGACGTACAGTTATCGTGGGAAATGTCCAGCCCATATAGTGAAATATGTGGAGGTTGTTGGGGTTTATTAAAATTATTCTCTAGAAATTGTCCCACATTCATGTGACAAATCCCAAACGTGTATTTCAATGTAAGGTTCCTATTATATATTTATTTCATTGTCATGCACACATGGGTAGTGGTAGCCCATGCGGTTTGTATAGTGGAGTATTTTACTAGAGAGCAATGTTCAAATCCTTCAAGAAATATTTGTTTTGTCCATCCATTTCTTGAGAATTTTCATTTAAAGCTAGGCCCCGGCTCGGACTCGGTCGCGGGCGAAGGGCACAAAATACTGCTTTGTTGGGGCACTTTTTTCTTTGCATCGGACGCGAGATGGCACTTTTGTGCTGCTCTGCGCTCGTTCTTGCGGGATTCAACGGGGTCACACGGGAGCGACGTTCTGCGCTTATTCCCATGCTTGTTCTCGCGGGGGTCCCATGTGACACGCAGGTTCAACAGGGGTGCGTAGGGACAACGGGGTCACGCAGGACTGCACGGGACTGCGATTCCATGGGAGGATGCTTAAGCGAAACTTAGATTTTAGCAGAAAATCAGCTTCTACAGAACCTAGGTTCCAGTGGGCCTGTGTTCCATAGGGCAACCACCCATGCCATTTGGTTTTATTAGGACCCGTCCAACCCAAATCCAAATTAAACCTATATATATATTTTAATAGGGGTGGGCAACCAAAATTAGCTCCAGCTACCCCCCCCCCCCCCCCCCCCCCCACTCTCTCCTGGATGCTCCCTCCCCGCCCTCTTTTTTCGTGTGTAGCAGTGGCAACAACAGCATAAGGAGCATCGCGGGAGGGGGGGGGGGGCGCAGGTGGGGGAGGGGGTGTGAGTGGGGCTGCCGGGAGGCGGGGGTGCAGCAGCGACTGGGGAGGGGGGGAGGGAGGGTTAGGATGGCAGGCCAGTTGGGTGGGGGGGGGGGGGGGGGGGGGGGGGGGGGGGGGAGTGATTGGGGGGATTAACAAGGGTATTTTTGTCTATTTTTTCATGGTATTAAGTCGTACAAAAAAGTGCTGAAAAACTGAATTAGTTGATGGTATGAAGTTAAAATTAAGTATATATATATATATATATATATATATATATATATATATATATATATAATTTCGGATATTCGAAATTTGTAATTTAAAATGGGGATCGGATATTAACAAATTCGAATACCTTAATATCCGAATTTGTATCCGAAAAAAGCTAATATCCGAAAAAGATTCGATTTCCGAATCGGATACCCGAAAGTTTGAATAATTTTTGAAATTTCAATACGGATTCGGATTTTCCACCATCCATTGACGTCTACTTCTCTTGCGTGACTGTGCTCCCGCGGAACAGTTGTTCATGTGCTTCGAGGGCGTAACTGATCACTTGGTTGGGGTTAATGGTGTAACCGTCTACTTAATGGTGAGTTACTATGTTGATTTACTGTCCATTATAGATAGTGGACTGCCAAGGGGTTGACTCCCCTATATAATTTTTAGTCTTTCTCTTTTGGAGTTAGACACTTAGAGAGAATAAATATATGCTTCGATAGTAGAATTAGCAGCACTCAAAAGTAATGAAGTGATGTCGGAGAGTCCAAGTATTATTAAAGGGCGATAGTAGAAGTTAAATCATTGAAGTTGCTGGTTTTCTTTGAGCAGATTGACGAAAAAGGATCAAATCTTGTTTTGAGCAACGGTAATCGTCATCACTTCAGAAACATGTCTTCTTTCAAGTGTCTCCATTTATCTCTCTTCTTGTTGTTGTAGCACCTTGATTCAAGTGTTCGTTGTTGTTCTTAAAGATTGTTATTTCAGCAACTCAGTTTGTAATCTCTCTTCTTTGCAAGTTCTTGTAATCTTCAATTGTATTTTGTTTTCCTACTAATTTTGTTCTTTCCAAAGCAACTGGATTTGATTATATGCATGCAATTGATCTTCTGATGAATCAGGTCCACTCTACTACAAGGGCTGGTACCACCTCTTCTACCAGTACAACCCTGACAATGCATATTGGGGCAACATCACCTGGGGCCACTCGGTGTCCCGCGACCTCGTCAACTGGCTGGACCTCCCCCTCGCCATGGTCCGGGACCATTGGTACGACATCCAAGGCGTCTTGACCGGCTCGGCCACCTTCCTCCCCGATGGCCAGATCATCATGCTCTACACCGGCAACACCGACGTATTGGCACAGGTGCAGTGTCTGGCGGTCCCTGCCGACCTATCCGACCCGCTCCTGCTCAATTGGGTCAAGTCGGAATCCAACCCCGTCCTGCTGCCCCCGCCCGGCATCGGCCTCAAGGATTTCCGAGACCCGACCACTGCTTGGTAATGCTCGCAGCATACTGCTACTACTCTTTCTAAATGTGGTCTATGTTTGTTTGTGTTCTACTATATTTTGGAGTGTTAAAGAAAGTGTCAAATTCCAATAGGTTCAATCCCTCCGATTCCACGTGGCACTTTCTTATTGGCTCGAAGGACAACAACAAGCACACTGGCATTGCATTGGTCTACAGGACCAAAGACTTCCTCACCTATGAGCTCCTCCCGGACCTCCTCCACTCGGTCGAGAATGTCGGCATGTGGGAGTGCATGGACTTCTACCCGGTGTCCACCACCGAGCCCGTGGCACTGGACACCTCGGTGCCACCCGGGGACAATGTCAGGCATGTCATCAAGGAGAGCTCCGACGACGACAGGCACGACTACTACGCGATCGGGACCTACGATCCGGCTGCCAGTGCGTGGACCCCTGACGACGCGGAGAAGGATCTGGGGATCGGGCTGAGGTACGACTGGGGCAAGTTCTACGCGTCCAAGTCTTTCTTCGACGGGGAGAAGAAGAGGCGGGTGGTGTGGGCTTATATTGGTGAAACGGATAGCCGGAGGGCTGACATTGCCAGGGGATGGGCTACAGTTATGGTACTCTTCTGCCGCCTGCTCTTTAACTATCGATTTCGGATATTTTAGCATATATCGTCATTTAAAATATAGAAACTAAGCATATATCTTCACTATTTTAAAAAATTAAAATAATATTCTTATTCTTTCTCAATTAGCCTTTAAAGAGTGGGGTTATATCTTAAAATTTTATTTGTTCTATACAAGAAAATGAGGGTATTTGTTAGTTTAAAAAAAACGAAAATACATGCTAGTTTCTATATTTTAAATGGAGAAATTTGCTAAAATATCTCATTTCTTAGTAATATTTCGGCATGACACTTGATCAAATGACGGTCACCTTGCCTGCCATGGGCCAGGGCCGGCCCTGCAATTTGCTTTGTGCTATAGCTCTGATAAGTTTACATGTTCGAGAAGCATCATCCCAATTTTACATATGCCTGGCATCAAAATAAAGGTCCAGGTGTTTGTGCATAGGGAAAAAATATATTCGAATTCGGTTTTAAAATAGTATAAATTTCAGTTTCCACTGGTTTGGATTTTGGTCAAAATCGAATAAGACTTATGGAATTATATAAATAACTTAAATTCTACATATGTTTTATGATTAAAAATGTGTATATTTTGAAAACAATAATTTCATGTATGTATATACAACTCTAACTTTGAACCCAATTTTGAAATACAACAATTGGATGTAAAAAGTAGTATTTTTTAATATAATTTAAACACATCTCAATTTTGGGTCGGTCCATGAAACAATAAAAATAGTCCAACCGAAGAAGTTGAACAAACCGAATATATTATATCAGTTTGGTTTCGGTTAAAGCTTGATTATGGTTCCATTTTGTTTTGGTTTGAATTTTAAAATTTTTCGGTTTATTCAACTTTTGTTATTTTGATTTGGTTGAAATCGAATAAAATGGATTGCTCGTCCCTTATATTTGTGCATATTAAACTAATTTGACTTGTGAATCATTTGATCATTATTTTCCATGGCAGGGTATCCCGCGAACAATATTATTCGACGCGAAAACTGGCAGCAACCTCCTCATTTGGCCCGTGGAGGAAGTCGAAAGCCTGAGGAAGGGTAGCAAGGATTTCAGCGGCATCACCATCGACACAGGATCAACATTCCAGCTAAATATCACCGGTGCCACCACCCAGGTTAGTAACTACAAGATTACATGCCTGAAGAAAGAGGAAAAAAAAAGGAAAATGCTATTTGCCCGACAAAATATGACCGTGCGTCACGTGTCAGTATTTCATTGGCCCTCCTGTATTTGATTGGGTCGCCATTGGTTGAACTGTCATTGGGGCACTGACACGTGGGGGTGGACATGCCAAAAGTGTGGGCCAAAACCGCGGTCCAATTAGTATAAAAAAAAACAAAACAAAGTAGCTATTATTCTGTAACTTGAACATTTGGGATGATGCAGCTGGACATAGAAGCTGAGTTTGAGATAAACAGCGAGTCATTGGAGGCAGCAGTTGAGGCCGATGTCGGCTACAACTGCAGCACCAGCGGCGGTGCAGCTAACCGGGGCAGGCTTGGACCGTTCGGGCTGCTCGTCCTCGCGAACGAAGACCTGAGCGAGCAGACCGCAACGTACTTCTACATTAGCAGAGGAGCAGACGACAGCCTAAGGACTCACTTCTGCCAGGATGAATCTAGGCATGCACTTCTTATTGTGACATATAAAGTTTGGGATTATATATATATATATATATATATATATATATATATATATATATATTTGCTCAATTAATGTTTGAAAATTTGTTATGTTACGTGCGCAGGTCCTCACGCGCCGATGATATCGTCAAGAGAGTGGTCGGCTACACTGTTCCGGTGCTTGATGGCGAGACGCTGTCATTGAGAATACTGGTGAGGACGACTTTACATCTTGTTGCAAGCTATTAATTAACTGTAATTGGATTTGAGCAAAAGACACCAGAAAACAAACTATATTTTTCTTAAAATAAATCCATGCATAATTATCTAGTTATTTTTGTTAAATTTGATGAACGATCTTAATTAGTTAAATTAGATAAGGATATATTTAGGGAAAAAAAAATTTACGATGAAACCATCTTTACATGGTAGTATAGATTAACCTTTGGTACTGCTAGTGGCCTTGGAAAAAATCTTGAAAGAATAAGAGTGCATATATGAACAAATTTTGGATTTGCAACTAGCAAACAAATCTGTGACGGTCTACTATGTCATTGGTGAGCGTCGCTAAAGCTTAGCGACGTTTTTAGTAGTCGCTAATTCCTTTTATTTCTTTAGTGATACAATAGGGTTTTTTTTGCATAAATATCCTTTTGCATAAACACATGCATTATCGAATCTTATGTGACATTGAAACACAAACAACTCCTCTTATGAATCTAGGTGGATCACTCGATAGTCGAGAGCTTCGCTCAAGGAGGAAGGGCATGTGCGACATCTCGCGTGTACCCATCAGAGGCGACCTACAACGACGCACGAGTCTTCCTCTTCAACAATGCCACCGGGGCCTCGGTCACCGCCAAAGCCCTCAAGATTTGGGAGATGAACTCCACACACAGTAGTCCCTATCCCCTCCCCCAAAGCCTACACTCTTCATGAGGAGAGACGACGAGCGATCATATGATCGAGTCGCGCTAGCTAGTATTAGCTCTCTATCCCTACTCCATAAGTACGTGAATTAGTGGTTGTTGCAATTATTGTTTAGGCTTGCTTCATTTGTCGAGCCCGCTCGAGTTATATATTTTTGTGGAAAGCTTCTATGGGTATCCAACATTGTCACAATTATATTTTTGTTACTATTTATTCTTAATGAAAGATCTTTTATTTTTATTTTTTCAATGCCCGATGTAATGTATAGAACTTTGATTGACACACCGCATTGTATGCTATTTGGGCTTACTACGCCCAGTTTTCACACCCACACACTCACACCACCTCCGTGGTTCGATCCGAAATCGTCTGCCTAGTCAAGGAGGTTATAACTCTCGTCGCTAACCACAAGAACCAGCTGAGCTCCTAATGAAAGATTCATAATCCTTTATTTTCTTTTCTTTTGTACTGCTTTGATTGGTAAACTACTAGTATTGTACCAGGAAAATAAAAATGCTTGAACAAAGACTAGCTCCACCCGGTTTGGCCCATGGTGCCCATTAGGATTATTTTGTTTAGTTTGAAAGTAAGTTTTTGATTCTAAATTAAGGAATTTGCCTATATTTTTATGTCAATTAAGTTCGAGTAAATTCAAGAATTACAATACCACCACAAACTTCCAAATTTTAGAACTTTTTTTTACACAAAAGGTTAGAATTGAAGTTCCCTCCTAATATGTGCGAAGAAAAATCTATACTCCATAGGAAAAATTGAGGCATCGCCATGAAATTTTTTGCTCAAAAAATATTCTTATCTATGTTTTCTATTAAAATTGTTCATTAAGTTTAACATAAATAATTACATAATTACATATAGAAAAATAAACTAAGAGAAATTGTTGTTTGTTCTTTCCGAATAGCATGAAAACATGTAAAGCACCTAAATATATTACTAATCATTGTAACCTTGTTTTATTGAAATTCTCCAATTCTCTCATGAAATGTGTTTACACATAAACTTAACTTAGTGATTATTATGTGCATATTATTGAAACCTGAAAAATAATTCTTTAAACAGAACGACCATCTCATAAAATGTGTGAAAACAATTCCTTGCAAGTAGAGGAGTTAAGGACGCAGACATGTTTCCAAACCCTAAAGGTTTGCTTCTGCTCAAACCCTAAAGGTTTGCTTCTCTGCTGGCGGCCCTGGGCAGCAGCCGCCGTCTACCCCCCACCCCCCCCCCCCCCCCCCCCCGATCTCTCCTCCCACCTCGTCTCTTGTCCTCCTCCCTCAACCCCACTCGTCCTTCTCCACCATCTCCTTCATATTCTGATCGTCCTCGGCTGGATGGCTTCCTATAAGGAAGTCGTAGAGAAGATGGCGAACCTTTTTAGCCTCCAAGGCCCGGCGAAGGCGATTTCGCTCACTGCTAGGGATAGTGTGATCCAGGAGCATTGGGCTTCTTCCATAGCCGTGAAACCTGTTTCCACACGTCATTTTACTCGCGCGGCGCTGACCTCCATCCTCCCAAGGCTGTGGAGAACTACCGCCCCTGTTCAAGTCTCTGATCTGGATGCGGACGCGGGCTCTTTTCTGATTCGCCTTGATTCGCCGAGTGAAGTCGACAGGATCTTATTAGAAGCACCATGGAGTATCAATGACGATCTCCTTGCAATCGAGAAATGCGACCCGGGGAAGCTCCCTGAAGACTACCTATTCCAATTGGCGGATCTCTGGGTCCAACTGCACAAAATTCCCCCTAAATTCCTCAACCTAGTCGCTGTTTCCAGGATTGTAGAGGCAATAGGATCGGCAAGGACTATATCGAAGATGGATGAACTCCAGTGGAAAACTTATGCTAGAGTTAAAGTCCTCGTAGACATTACCAAACCTCTAAAGAAGAGGATCTCTACCATGTTGGATGGCAATGCGGTAAGGGAGATCGTCGTTAAATATGAACGACTACCCCGCATGTGTTTGTTTTGTGCCAGGGTGGGGCACACAATCAATGGCTGCAAAGAACGAGAAACTTTCCGATCTCTCATCAATGAGGACTGGACTGAAGAAGAGAAACAAAGAATCAACATCCTCCTCGCACCCAGGATTAAAGAGGAAGATTACAGAGTTGAGCCATATCGAAGCACGCCTCGTCGAAGTGCGCCTGTAGTTAACGGGGATGATGATCCTCCTAGTGATAGGACAGGCGATGTCACCGGTGTAGAGCAGACGACGAACGGACCACTGACTCAAGGCTTCTCGCCGAACTCTAGACTTCCGGCGTCGGTGGATGTTCCATCTAGTGATAATGCCGCCACGTGGCATAACAGCCTTCCTATCACAAAATACCAACCTCCCCAGAGAAGAAGATTTGGAGATATATTGGGGCCCCTGAATACTGATCAAACATACCAAGAAGTTACCCAACCTAAGTGCATACATAACCACTCTGTTCCTGAGTCAGGTGGTACTTATTCCCTCTAAGGTGAAAGCCCGAAATCGCCTGGCAATGATTGTAATGACACCGTGTGGATGGAGGCAGATGACTATGGTGTTCACGACACGTCTTCTCTGAAGCAGCTGCATAATTACTCATGCAATGAAGACGTAACGAATAATGATGATCCTGAAGCCCCTTCGTCTTCTCCATTCCCTTACTTCTTGCCCCTCAACATCCCAGGCCCCAACCTGACCATCATCTCGTCCTCATCCTCCATGCCACCATCCATCGCTTCCATCCAGAGAATTGAGGAGCTCAACGCGGGTGTAATTTCCACTCCGCTCTCGATTATGTCTGGCTCCATCACTCGGCCAGCCCAACCTCGCAAACCGTCATGGAAACGACGAGCGCGGAAGAACATTCAAGGTCATTTCTCTGCCTCATCCTCTGCCAAGAGGCCGGCATCCCCTCCAGAAGATCCCCAACCAAGGAAAAAACTCCTCACAATCACTCATGCTTCAAACCCTACTAATATGGTCGTGGCGGCTGACCTTGATCAGCCGCTGGACCAATGTTAGTCCTCTCATGGAACTGTCGAGGTTCGAGAAATGTCTCGACAGTCCAGACACTTAGATCATTCCTCACCGCCACCGGCCCCAACATCTTCTTCATCTCTGACACTCTCTCCTCTCCACATCATACTTCCCAAACTCTTCCAACATTTGGCTACCCGAATTTTCATTCAGTTTCCCCCAGCGGACGCTCTGGAGGCCTATGGCTTGGCTGGGATGATACAATAAAGGCCTCCATCTCCTTTTCTTCTAAGAACCTTTTAATTCTTTCAATCGATGCGTATGGCGGCTTGCCGGCGTGGAACCTCCTCTGTGTTTATGGCTACCCCAAGCAGAAGGACAGACCCAAACTATGGACGAGGATCAAAACTTTATCAGATGACTTCACTGTGCCATAGTGCAGCATAGGAGATTTCAATGCAATTCTTGAACCAAGGGAGAAATATGGGGGTCGTGCTTTCGACACACACGCTGCTTCATCCTTCAAAGAAATGGTGGCCCAGTGCGGGCTTGTCGACCTCGGTTTCATTGGGCCCGCGTACACTTGGTCAAATGGCAGGAAACTCAACCACAACATCCGTGAACGTCTCGATCGGGTGATGGGCAACTCGGAGTGGTGCTGTCTCCACCCCGACGCTATAGTCTCCATATTACCACGCATCAATAGCGATCACGCTCCAATTCTCCTGAATACATGCAATGTGCTCCCTCACAGAAAGCGACCATGCAGGTTCAAAACTTTCTGGATGAAAAATTAAGCTTTTGCGGGATTTCTCAAAGACACATGGCAGGAAGCCAATCTTAATGGATCCCATACTTTCCCACAAAAATTGGAACTTACTCTCAGCAAGCTCAAACGTTGGAGTCGCTCAAAGTTCGGGAATGTTACATCCCGTATCAACGGATTGAAGGATCAACTCCATACTATTCAGTCTTTAATTCAGACGGAGCAATCAATGTGCAGAGAACGGGAGATATGCAACAAGATTAACGACCTTCTTTCCATTGAGGAGGCCTACTGGAGCCAGCGCGCTAAGTGCGCATGGATCAAGGAAGGCGAGCAGAACACAAAATATTTCCATACCAAGGCTACGATCAGGAAGAGAAAGAATGAAGTCCGGACCCTACTTCGGAGTGATGGCAGCTGGGTGTCTGATCACAATGGTATTGCTAAAGAGTTCATCGACCACTTCAAATCAATCTTCTGCAACGACGAGGTACACCCTATGGACCCTTCCTTTATAATTTCCTCCAATCCTATATCAGAAATAGATAACAGTGCTCTGGGAAAACTCCCTGATGATGAAGAGATTAAATCAGCACTATTCAGCATGGGGCCGCTTAAAGCTCCTGGGCCAGATGGATTTATGGCGGCATTTTATCAGAGGAATTGGGAAATCATTGGCAGAGAACTCACACATGTAGTGAAGCACTTCTTCACTGATGCAAGCTTCCCTCCAAACCTCAACCATACATACATTGCTCTGATCCCGAAGAACAGGAGCCCGACCAGTGCGGTCGACTTCAGACCGATCTCTCTTTGCAACGTGGCCTACAAACTCATATCAAAAATTTTGACATCACGCCTCCGTCCCCTTCTACAGCAACTTGTCTCTCAACATCAGAATGCATTTATTCCTGGAAGGCAAATAACAGACAACATTGTTATTGCCCAGGAAATTTTCCACGGCATGAAGTTCCTGTCAAAGAAGAAAAGTGCGTATGCCCTGAAGATCGATATGTCCAAGGCTTACGACCGACTGTAGTGGCCTTTCATTCAAAGGGTTATGCACGGTATGGGAATTAAAGGGCACACCAATGATCTATACATGAAGTGCATTACCTCGTCTTCCTTCTCTATTCTTATAAATGGGATACCTGAAGGCCATTATTTGCAAAAACAAAAGTATGAAGAACTTTATTAATACAAACTTTGTAAAAGATTACAATTTGAATTCTGGGAATGGTACAACTTTAGGAATCCAATCTAGATGACGATTGCTTTATCCCTTAGACGATGTGAACTCTGAAGACGAAGCCTCTGAAGTTGAAAACAACTCTGGAATTGAAGGCAAAAGCCTCTGAAGTCGAAGGCAAAAGTCCCGGAAGAATGCAGCAGCACTTGGGCAAGAACTTCTGAACTCTCTGATTTCTGAAGTCTGATCTGTGATCTCCCTGAATGAAGACTTGAAACTCTATTTATAGAGTTCTGAGAAATAACTAACTTTTAGTTATTCTGGACTGCGTATGATGGATTGCGCAGTAATGGACTGCGCAGGCAGTTGCTGGATCATGGGTTAACTGTCTTGGACATATGGCATCATTTGATTGAAATGCGCATGATCATGCATAGGCAGTCGCCACGAAATGAGCAATTGATGGCATGAATGCCACGTGTACTTTATCAGTTGTGTTGATAGAATGCGCAACTTGAATTGTGCTGACATTGGATTGTGCCAACATGGACCGCGCAGGCTTTGGTTTGCGCAGGATTAGACTACGCAGGAAATGGATCGCGCTGCCAGCTGTCAGCCGTCCTCGAGCGTTGTGTGGCACAATAAACGAACAGCCTCCTCAATATCCATGCTAACAGTTGTCAGAGATTTGATTTGGTTGTCAGGTAATGATGACTCTTGCCACGTCAGCCTTGCGCAATCAGATGTGTGCGCAGTCTGGCATGCGCAATCTAAGAGCTGCGCAATCCATTGTCTGTGCAGTTCACTTGGATGATGTATATCTTGATTCTTTGACTTTGTTAATTGATGCAACTTGATTTTTTAGGACCTACAAGACCCCCTTCAAAGTTTTCGAAAGTTGATATTTATTCAAAGTTTCGAAATACTTTGAATTATAAAATTTAAATCAAGTTGCGCATGATGGTGAGCTGTCTGCGCAATCGAAGAGCCTCAATTTCAGGCGCAATCTGAGGTAGCCGTTTCATGTTTCGAAGACTATAAATAGTCTCTTCAAATGTAGAAATATTTTTTACTTGCATTCACTTGTGCTTTTGAGAGAGAAAAACTTTGAGCTCTTCGTTTTCAGCCCTCCTCTCCGACGACCAATGGCTCCTCGACGCTCCTCCACCGCCGCCGACAAGGGCAAGGCCTCGGCCGAGTCATCAGACAGAATTGCACGACGAACTTCTCGTCATGAATCCGCGCACCCCGCTCTGAGAGGTTGTTCAACCGATCGAAAACCCTTTTTAGGGTGATTCGACTTCTTTTGATCTTCGAAACTCATCTCTTTTTAGAGATGAGTTCATATTGCGCCATCCCTTTTTAGGGTTTTGGTTGCATCAACTGTCAGTCTTCATTTTTATGAAGGTTGCATTCCTGCGCAATCTGTTGAATTGTGCTGACAGGAAGTTAGCACAATCGACTGATTTGCGCAAGAAGTCAGCGCAAACTGTTACTTTGCGCATCCTGATGAGATGCGCAATCTGATATTTGCATGATCTGAGCCAGCGCAATCTAACGTTTGCGCAAGCTATGCCAGCGCAATCTGAGGATTGTGCAATCTAATATTTTGTGTAATCTGAAAATAGAGTCTTTGAATTGACTTGTACTGATCTTTATCTGTTTTGATGCAGTTGAGACTAGAGAAGCTCCAGATTATGAACATTTTGTGGGAACTCTCTTAGAGTCTGAGTATAAAGAGGATCTCTCTCATGTACATTATCCTCAGTATGATCTGCCGACCTCCCGTCAGGCGATTCTGATATCTCAGGACAATGAGACTCTACTGTGTTTAATAAATGGACAGCCCTTGGAATCAGCAGACGCTGTTATTCATAAGAAACCGGCATTCTTGTTTGGTGAGGCTTTTGAGAAAAGCTCGCAACCAAGGCCGAAGATGGAGGAAAGAATAGTCCATCAAGAAGATAGGTCTTTCTTCATACCAGATATTGCCCGCTGTCTTCCTTTATTCCGGTATGCTCATGCGAGCTACCCAAGGAAGATGGAGTGGAACATCACTCTTTTTCAAGACGCCCGTGCAGGAAAAAATTTCGTGAAGAAGGGGCCAAATAAGAAAGATATGTTCTACAGCTCCTCTGATAGATACAGTGTCTTGTTGAGAGGCTTGAGACCTAGTTGCATTCCAACAGAGAACTCCACTATGTTGATGCCTGTCAGAACACCGATATTTGCAAACGAATTTGCGAAAGCTGAAGGAAAGTACCCCGAACAAGATATCAGAATGACTGGATTAGTGAATCCCGATTACAGGAGGTGGAATTGTATTGCCAATTGGATCCTGACAACTTTTGAAGACAAACTTCAACATATCAATCTGTACCAAGCAGTGCACGCCAATGTTTATGGTTTTGCACCCAATCCACACATGTTCTTGGCCTTGGCTGAAAGATACAATTATAGAACGGAAACTTTCATGACCCCTGGTGGAGAAATTGGGTTTGCACTCCACGAGATGAAATATATCTCGTACTTGCCAATGGCAGACGCTCCATATGAAGAGTTCGTGCCAACAAATGATGAGTTGGACAAACTTAGAAGGGAAAACGCAGCGATGGTAGCAGTATTTGAGAAATTGCTATGCCATTACAAGATCTGCTCCCTGTTTTATAAGAGTGCCACAGCCAACACCTGTTATTCTTCGAAATGGTTACCCTATCTGTTCCTCAACCATATAGAAGAGAAGAAGACCAAGGAAAATGACAAATGCTATCCCAATTTCTTCAAACCTTTGAGCAATACAGAAGTTATGAAGCTGATGGATCAGAGTGGTAATTTTGATAAACAAGTGAAAGATGATTATGAATATCCTCCTTTGAAGACAGGGGACACTCTGGAGAGTTACTTGAGAATGGGATATAGACCCATGTCAAAAGAAGCCCAACTGGCAGGGTTTCTGACATACTGGCTTCGGCGGTTTGTGGTTCCCGGATCCAGTGCTGTGGATCGCTTTCACCACGGCATTCTTTTTGCAGCGGTTATGTTAGTCTTTGGCTACAAAGTGGACCTGTTATCAGCAATGACTTGCAGATTAAATGCCAGTCTTCGTTTGTATGTAGATTTGATGCTGAAAGCAAAAGGAGAGAAAGAGTTCCCTCGCCTAGAATTGCCATACATATATCTATTTGGATGGTTACTTCTCCATTATCCTACTTTAATGGACCCCGGCATGGGACCGATTGATGGCAGTTTTCTGCGAAGGTACTCTCAGCGTAAATGGAAGTACACTTCTTTGAGCGAGTGTAGATATATTTTGAATCTGAATAGAGGATGGAACTTTTGTTGTGCTCCTCTCCCTGCTGGACATGATCAGATGCCAACAAACATGGTGGACTCAAAGATGCAGCCTCTAACCCGTGCAGCCTTTGAATGGTTGAAGACAATTCGGCCATCTCATCTGGTATACCGGTTTGAAGAGGAATGTTACTTAGAACCATACCTCCCCAGCCGATTTGCTCGGCAGTTTGGATACGATCAATTTCATGTGGGGAATGCAATCACCTGTCTCCAAAGCAAGGGTTATTTGATAGACGGGGCCCGAGCCTGGGCTTACTATAATGCCCGTGATACGAAAGCCATATTCTCGATGCCAACAAATAGCACTCATGGTCCCTGGATGTTATTTACTTATTCAGTATTTTATACATCCGCAAATACTTTTGCTGAGAATTTTAACCTTGCAGATAGTTTCGCTACTTCAACGAGATTGAAGAAAGGAAGAATTGCTATGTCAATCCCTATAAACGATGAGGTGCACGAGCCGGCAGATGCACCTTTAGAAGTCTCGAGGTATATTATATTCCCTCAAGAAGTAAACGCAGCAATGCGTATCTCTCTGAAGGTGGGTAGATCCCCTGCCAAAAGGAAAAGAATAGAAGATCATCCTGTCCCAGCAGCTAAGAAGAAGTTGATCCTGGATCACTCTTCTGAGAAGATCACTACCCGATCTCAGTCTCGGCAACTGGTCGAGTCAGCTCAACAAGAAGGGGCTGCAACACCAACTTCCATACAGAAACAAGTTGAAACTGTTAATATAGAGAGCCCTGATAGACCATTGAAAAGAAAGAAGCTAGCCCAGAGAAGGAATCGGGCTCCATCTTCAATAGTGATGGACGCTGCAGCTGGATTAACTTTTCCCTCTCCTACTCCTGTTTTAGAGCCTAGGAATAGAACTCCTAGTCCTGAACATAGAGAGGAGGTTGAGCAAAGGACAGATCCTGCTCCGGAAACTGAGGCCGAAGAGCCTAAAAGAAATACTATGGAGGAAGCGAGGGAAGAGCAATTACAGCTTGTTGAAATTCCGTCTACTCCGAGAACCCTTCGCGAAGAAGAAGATCGCGAAGTCATTGCAGCTTTAGAAGATTGTCTCTACAGTCCTCTGGAAAACTATGATAACCAAGCTGCGACTACTAGTGAAAAGGCACCGGAAGAAGACGAGGATGAGGAAAGCTCTTCATCTGAAAATGTTGATGACTACATGCAAGATCTAGAAGATGATGAAGTGCACGCATCTCCTGCTGCTGTCCATGATGTGAATGATGAGAATGTTGAAATCCTAGAGAATGCTGTTGAGACCTCAAGTCCTGAAAAGGATGTTGAGGCTCCCAAGAATGCTACCGATACCTTAAATCCTAAAGAGGATGTTGAGGTTCCGGAAAAAGCAACAGATGAAGAGAACTTGGAAGAAACTCCTGCTAATGATTCTCAAGGTATAAAAATAAAATTAGCAATCGCCTTTTGAATGAATTGATAGCTAACATCTTTATTTGTATTTCCTGTAGATCATGATACTCCTCTAGTACCGTCGACATGTACGGATATAGTGCCCATAACGACGGTGGTTGTGAGTAGTAGTCATCATTTGTCTTGTGGTTCTGAAGCTGGTAGAAGCCAAGCTGTGATAGCTGAAGTTACTTCTGCTCTGCCAGAGTCTACTCCTGCAGGGGATAAACTCATTGCTGGATCGAACCAAGGTAAGGCTGCTTTCATTTGATCTTTTTGGTTATTTTGGCAAACGACTAGCAAAATAACAATTTTACTTTTGCAGAAGAACAAACAGGAGGGGCGAATAGCTCTACTTTGGCTCCTTTGTTTAAAGAGCCTGCCATCCAGACACAACGGATCGAGCATCCTGCTGCTTCATCTTCAACGGGAGTAGCTGCGACTCCTGGAACTCTGGCAATTAACCAACAAGTTGTTCAATCATTCACCAGATGTTTCTTTGAATCGTTGAGACCCCTAGTCAACAGAATGATGGACAAAGAGGGAGCTGATTTCTTCATGGTTAGAAACCCGACTTCTCTTTTAGTGAGGGCTGTAAGGGAGCAAGGTGATGAAGCTCAAGCTACTCTCCTTGAGCATATACTGGATGAGTTAGAAGTCTCCATAAAGAAATATAAGGAACTCAAATAGAAGGAAATAGAATCCCTAGTTCAGGCTGAGTTCGAGAGAATGGCCCAAGCCGCTGATATAGAAAGGATGAATCTTCAAAATCTTCTGGAGGCTTATTCCGCAAAGTCTGCTGAATATAATTCTAAACTAGAATCAGTAACTTTGATGGCTGAAAGACAAAGAATTACTGAACTGAGAGCAGAAATTGCTCGTCTCCAGCAAGAATTAGAAGAAGAAACTGCTAATCATCAACTTGTGGTTGAACAGTTCAATGCCTTGATCCAGGAGAAGGCTGAATACGATGCAGCTCATGGTGCAGAGATTACTCGCCGGACTGTAAACATGCCCATTTTTAATGAAGAAACCGGGATGGAAGAGGCTAGAAGGAAGGTAACATCCACTCATGAAGAAGAGCTGCAGACTTTGAAGCAGCAGATTGACAATTTGATCATTCCTCCTTCTTAATAGAACTTTTTGTATCTTTTGTTTTTTGAAGTATGTGTAATGTTTTATATTTCAATCAATAAAAGACATTTTTGCTGTGGCTCTATTATTTATCGCATATCTTGTTCAGATATAAATAATAGAGATAGAAAATATATTCAGAGGTACAAGACATGATATATTTCTTGATAATTTTTATAGAAAATAATTATATTCGTTATATCTGCTCAGAGGTAATATGGACATGGCAGAATATATTGAACATTATTATTTCAATTAACAACTTAATCGAAACGACAAGCTGTTGATATGGATGTGATATGAACGGGAAAACCGTCAAATGATAGAACGAACGGATAAACCGTCAGAACGGATGAACCGTCAAGTGATAATAAATGAACGGGCGAACCGTCGGATGAATGTGATGAATGGACGAGCCGTCAAGTGATGATGGATGAACGGGTGAACCGTCAGATGAATCTGATGAACGGACGAACCGTCAAGTGAATTAAATGAACGGATGAACCGTCTAATGAATGTAATGAATGAATGAACGGGTGAACCGTCGGATGATAATGAATGAATGAATGGATGAACCATCGGATGATTTAAATGAATGGATGAACCATCGGATGAATGTGTCGCTTCGTTGTTTAAGAAATCTCTGCATATAAATAGAACAGAAATCTGACAAGAACAAGCACTTTCACTTTTCAACATAAAAATGTCGTCTGAAGATGTACTCAAGAAGACTGAGCTCGCTCCGAAGGTTGAAGAAGACGTTAAAGAACGTCCTGTCGATCCATTTCAGCCAAAAGAAGCCGAAGCAGGCGAAGGTTCATCTGCACCCAAGCCACCGAGAGACATCCTGGACTTTCTGCTTGAACCAGGAAGGACGGAAAAAGAAGAAGCCATGAGGATGGCTGCCTGCAAGTTCCTCATGGGTTCTAGCAAAGAGGTTCTCGGTTCTTTCGCTGACCGTGTTTTTGAAAAGGACGGTAGTGGTCCGCGTCCAAATGTAGAGAAGGATGATAGTGATCTTCCTTAATATCATGTACAATCATTCATGATTAAATAAAATTTTATAAAATATGAACTTGTCTTGATGATTTACAAGTATTTACATTTATACATAGTACTTTTTAAGGAATTTGCCATTGATAGGCATCATTGCAATTCGTCCATCCATTTTCGAGAGTTGATAAGCTCCATTTGAGAAGACTTTGCTCACAACGTATGGACCTTCCCACTTTGCGTCGAACTTGTCTTTGCTTATATGCATCATAGTCATAGGACGTCTGACCGTTAAAACAAGTTCTCCTTGCTGAAAGGCTCTGACCTTCACTTTACGATTGAAAGTCTTCGAGATGCGGGCTTGATATAGCTCAATACGTTGCTGAGCCATTAATCATTTTTCGTCGAGTGCCTCCAATTCTTGAAGTCGAAGAAGGTCATTATTCTCTGTAGTGAGCTCGTTAGCAATGGCAATCCTTAAAGAAGGAATTTGAAGTTCCAGAGGAAGAACAGCTTCACAGCCATATACCAGGGAGAAAGGTGTAAAATCCGTAGGATTGCGGACCGTAGTTCGGTAGGCCCATAAACATTCGCCAAGCTTTTCACTCCAATTCCGTTTGTTAGTAGATACAAACTTCTTGAGGAGTTTGATAATAGTTTTATTGAAGGCTTCGGCTAAACCATTAGCAGCAGGATTGTAGGCAGTCGAAGCGATGTTGTCAATCCGATGATCATCACAGAATCTAGTAAATTTCTGGCTGATGAATTGCGGTCCATTGTCATGAATAATTCGTCAAGGGATACCAAATCGATAAATGACATGGTGTTTGACGCAATTGATAACGCTACCAGTCTTGACTTCAGCCAAGGGTATAGCTTCAGCCCACTTAGAGAAGTAATCTGTTATTGCTAAAATGAACCGATGTCCTCTAGAAGAAGGAGGATTAATAGGACCTATGACATCCATGCCCCAAGCTTCGAAAGGCCAAGAAGCGGCTGTCGGATGTAGAAATTCCGAAGGTTGATGAATGAAGTCTGCATGGATTTGACAACCTCGACATTTCTTTGCATATTCGATGGCATCTGATACCATAGAGGGCCAGTAGTAACCCATTCTTCGGATACGATCCTGTAGCTTAGGACCGGGCTGATGTGCTCCACAGACACCATCGTGAGCTTCACGTAATACCAATTTTGCTTCATCACCAGCTAAACAGCGTAGAAGAAGACCATCATAAGTCCGTCGATAGAGAGTCTTAGTGTTTTGGTTGTAGTAGAATCGTAGAGATCGTCGTCGAATACTTGTAGCCTCCTTAGGATCTTCGGGGAGTATGTCGTGAACCACGAAGTCGATGAAAGGAGTTCTCCAATCTTCATCGATAACATTAATTTCAGCAAAATTACTGAACTCGATGTTACGATTGTTTTCGACACAAAACAATTCTCGATTAGAAATAACCACCACTTGTTGTCTTCGGATGGGGACAACTAAAACTGCTGCAAGATTGGCTAGGACATCTGCTTCAGTATTACAAGCTCGGCGTACATATTCAATAAAGAAAGCTTTGAATGATATAGCCATGTTGATTGCTGCTTCAAAGTAAGGCACCAGATCTTGATGACGGACTTCATAAGTTCCTCTAACCTGGTTGACAACCAGTTTAGAGTCGCCGTAAACTTCCAGATATTCAATATTCAATTGCTTGGCTAATTGAAGACCAATAAGTAGAGCATTGTATTCTGCTACATTATTGGAACACGATTCATCTAGAGAGTAAGCTCTTTGGATAGTTGATCCGTCTGGAGAAACAAGAACAACTCCGACTCCTGCTACAATAGCACCATTGGGTCCGATTCTGGATGCTCCGTCAAAGAATAGACGCTAGGTTGGAAATTCTTCAGAGATCAAGTTGACTTTCAAAGTCTCGTCTGGAATTTTATCGTAAAGCTTGGATGTTTCTGGTACAGGATGAGTCGCCAAGAAATCTGCCAGTGCTTGACCTTTAACAGACTTTTGAGGAACATACACCATGTCATATTGAGCTAGAAGAATGGACCATGTAGCAAGCCGAGAGTTGAGTGTGCTAGGTTTCATCATTAGTACCCGAAGAGGATTGACTCGGTATATGACATGAATGGTTTGACCAATGATGTAATGTCTTGTCTTTTGAACGGCGAACATAAGGGCTAGGCATTCTTTTTCAACCGGACTATAATAGTGTTCAGCACCAATCATAGTACGACTGAGGTAATAGATAGCCTGTTCATGACCTTCTTTGTTCTTTTGGGCAAGTAAAGCACCCAACGAATGATCCATAGCACGGACATACATTAAGAATGGAATGCCTGAGATTGGTGGCACCAAAACTGGTGGGTTCATGAGATATGGTTTGATGTCGTCGAATGCTTGTTGACATTCTTCAGTCCAAATAAAAGATACACCCTTCTTCATTAGTTGAGTGAATGGTCTGCAGCGTCCGGACAAGTTCGAAATGAATCGCCTGATGTACGCAAGTGGGCCTTGAAATCCTCGTAGCTCTTTTAAGTTGCGTGGAGGACGCATCTCTTGAATGGCTTTGATCTTCTCGGGATTCACGTGTATACCTGTAGAGCCCCGAAATTCGTAATACGTATTTTATACTTGTTCGTATTTCTGACCTGTATTTTTCATTTTTCTTGATTAGTTAATTATGGTTTATTTCATATTTAGCATTGTGGTTTAATTGTCATTTATTATTCATGAATTAATTCTGATTAATGGAGCTTAGTTTATTGAGTATTTTCTGGTCCATCCTGGCATTGCATTAGCTCGGTTTGGCCTAGCTTGGTTCGGGTTGGGCTTGGATTGGTTTGGCTTGGTTTGGGTTAGCATGAACCACTCCTACCTACCACCCTCTTCTCCTTTAATAGCAGCCACCAACCTTCTCTCTCCTCCCTTACTCTCATTTATTTCTTCTTCTTCTTCCTTTCTCTCCTTCTTCCACCGACACCACCATAGGCAAGTGCATCTTGCTCTCACTTGAGAACTCATTTTGATGGTTCTGATGGCTTCCTAGCAGGATTCTAAACCACTTTAGAACTTGAAGATTTTCATTTTGGTGCATGAGTTTTTGTAGATCTAGGAAATGCTTTCTTGGAATTTTGAAGTTTTGATCTAGATAACTTCTTCATTTGCAAGTTCTGATGGTTCCATGTGGTTGGGAATTTCCTTCTACCCAATTTTGACCCTGGAAACTTGGATTCGGACTTGTTTTGACCAAGTTATGAGCATTTGAAGTTTGGGTTCATCTTTGCTGTTCTTGCTGTTCTTGCTCTTTGGAGAAGACAGTGAGCAGTGTGCATAGCTGTTTAGCTTACGCACACTGAGCTACGCATGCTCTTTAGCGCTGCGTACGCAAACTTGAGTACGCTCCCTGTTGGAAGCGTGTCTCCTTGAGCGTGCGTGACTTTTCACGCAGCTGCTCCCTTGAGCGTGCGTGACTTTTCACACACACTGTTTCCTTGAGCGTGCGTGACTTTCACGCAGCTGCTCCCTTGAGCGTGCGTGACTTTCACGCAGCTGCTCCCTTGAGCGTGCGTGACTTTTCATGCAGCTGCTCCTCTTGAGCGTGCGTGACTTTTCACGCAGCTGCTCCCTGTAGCGTGCGTGACTTTCACGTTCACTGCTCTCTCAGCGTGCGTGACTTTTTCACCTATGCTGCCCTCAGCGTGCGTGACTTTCACGTACACTGCTCTCTCAGCGTGCGTGACTTTTTCACCTACGCTGCCCTCAGCGTGCGTGACTTTCACGTACACTGCTCTCTCAGCGTGCGTGACTTTTTACCTACGCTGCCCTCAGCGTGCGTGACTTTTCGTACGCTGCTCCCCTGACCCCTTGCTTAACCCTTGGCTCTTGGAGTTTTGGTTTTATTTCTTTAAGCTTGGCTTTTCTATGGTCCTGTTTATTGATATTTTATTAGATATTTTACGTCCATTTTATATCCTTACGTCTTTTGTCATGAACTTGATTTTACTTAATATGTTTGGAATGACTATTGTACATGGCATGATATGACAAGAACTTGCATAACACAACAGTGACCCGTAGTGGTGCACTCCTGACATGACCAACCTGACTTGATAGTGGCCGTGGCGGCGCACTCCTGACTTGACATGACTTGATAATTTAACTTGACCTGCCTTGACACCGTGGGTGGTTCTTCTTGCTTGCTTGTTAAATCCACTTGTCCTGTCTTGCATCATGTCTAGGAGGGGACTCCTGAGTACCACGGTCAAGAGTACCTACTAAAATGGATTAAGGTTAATAACTAGAATAACACAGTAGTCATGAAGAGATGACACAGCTACAGGCAATCCCGTTACCTTGGGCGCTCTGGGGATCTGTAGCCTGCCGTCGAGTAGGGCACATTTCCAGCGCACCGTCGAGTGTTGCACCCTCTAAGTCACCTAAGGGTACATTTGTCTCCTGGGCGATGTACCCACCTGAATTCAACCCTAATCTTTCGTCCTGGGTAGCCTGGATGGTCTGCAGGGCTTGTGGCTGTGGATCAATCTCATTGCATCTTGCTAGTAACTAGGATTGTGATAACCCTAGTTAGTTAATGTAGAAAGCCGTAGGCAATGATTGGCCGTGATTGCTTGGATGGAGTCTGGTCCAGTATAGTATTGTCTAAAATTGATTGATTATAGGATTGTACCAGAATGATGGATTGATTGTCACTCCAGATTGCCAATATAATGATTGCCACTCCAGATTGTTACTTGACCTGATTTCTTATATTTATCTTGCCGATAAATGGTGAGAGAAACCAAGTTCCGTTCAGACGAAGGGTTACAACCCCGATCCTTGTTTGGTTTACGGGTTGTAACCTAGCTATCTGAATAGTTCCATGGTTATCTCATCGTATATCATCCTGACATGCTTCTCCATATGTCCTGTCTTTTAGTGATTCTATGCAAGATTGTCTTTTATAATTACCCATCATGCTTTTTCTTAAATTACTGTCTCTTATTATGTAATTATACTTTTGTGCTAATTGCTGGTTTTAGTTCTTAAGTGAAGCCTCCTTTGTGGCACTTGCTCTTTCTGGGATCTGACCCAGCTGGTTTTGTATGGCCAGATTCTGGAGCAGCAGCAAAGGATCCACCTGCTTTCCAGCCCGATGGTGACCGCCAGGCGTAACCTGGGCAACGAGTGGGTTTCTTTTGTCCTCCCACTGTAATTGTAAATTATTCTTTTGAGGCGTTTAGCCGCCGAACAAGTGTTAGCTCGTTTGCAACTTTATTTACTGTCTGCCTACGGGCTGTAAGCATGATTGGCAACTCGAGGTTGATCATGTATGACTTAAACTCTTGCTAGTCCTTATATTTTGTACGACTAGCTTCATGATCATCTGGATATGTAATGTTTGGGACGCCTTACAATTGTATATTTGGTGATCTGATATCTTGTGATTGTTATTAGTTGGTTGAGATTGAGACAATAGGCCATTTTGACCCTAAGAGACTGATGGATTTTAGTAAAACCCTCACATATCTAGACAGCCGTGACCGTATAGTGGAATGGTTGCCATTTCATTATACGTAGCTGGCTGTGTCCGCCCCCGTTCTTCAGTATTCTGGTTCTGGGGCGTGACATGGTTTAAGTGGTGGCCCATGCAGGTCTTGTCAATCAAGAAATGTGAGGGTTTACCAGATAGATGTCTCAATCTGTACTATCCTTTGATCTCCACTAGTATCTTCTTATCTCTTGGATCCCTGACTTGATAACATGCTTGCATCATTGTTCTATCCTGGTCCTTCCTTAATATTTCTGATGTCATTGCTTCAACGGCACCGTTCCTGTTGATCAGCCAGAAGGAGTTTAGCCGGCAGCCCAGCAACAGTAAGAAGATCAAGACCAGTCCTCAGCAGCCGCCTCCCGAGCCATGCCTTCTAGAGAACCAGTGCCCCCAGTCCAGTTAGTTCAGCCAGTAGGGTCAGAGGATGGAGTCTTGATAGGGCTTATTCGTGAGTTGCTTGCGTCTCAGGGCCGTCGAGGTGATGCCTTGCAGCAAGCAGTACAGGATGCTATGAGCGGAATTGGTCCTCGAGGGAACAGTACGGTCAACAATTTTAAACGCCTGAACCCTCCCTTCTTCGATGGCAGCGAGGATGCTATTACTGCAGATGCCTGGCTACAGGACATTGAAGTTATCTTGGAAGCAGCTAGGACCCCTGAAGCAGAGAAGGTGGCAGTGGTGCGCCTGCAGTTACTAGATCTAGCCCGCGGCTGGTGGGCTATGCAAGCAGCGAGTTTAGGTATGCCTGTCATGTGGGCAGTATTCAGTAATATGTTTCAGACCAAGTACTTCGACGCAGTGGCTAGAGTTGACCTGCAGACCAGGTTTAGTAATCTCAGGTAGATGAATAGGACGGTCGACGAATATGCGGCCGAGTTTTCAAGGTTGAGTCGGTTTGCTCCCACCTTGGTGGCAACCGAGCTAGACAGAGCACAGCGATTCTAGCAGGGGCTCCATTTGGAGATCATATTGGCAGTAGAGCAGTTTGAGCACAGAACTTTTGATGTCGTCTTGCGAGCAGCGAGGAGACATGAGTACACTTCCCAGAGGATAGTGGACAGGACCAGAGATCGGAAGCGGTCCCATAGTCAAATGAACCAGTCTTCCGTACCACCTCCAGCAGCCAGGACTTTAACTATTGGGACTCCGAGGCGAGTAGCTTCAGTTACGTCGGACCAGCACCCAACCCAGACGTACTCCCAGCAGAAACAGAAGCAAGCGCAGTCTTCCGTTATGGGCTGTTCTTATTGTGGTAAGCCTGGACACGTGATAGCAGAGTGTCGCAGGGCATTGGGATTGTGTTTATTGTGTGGAGCACCGGACCATTGGGTGGGGTCCTGCCCATTCAGAGTTGATTCAGCACCAGCCGTATCTAGTCCCTCGGTTATGGGACCAGCACCAGCACAGACACCAGAACCAGCTCCGGTTCACCAACCACAGCAGCTTCCGTTCCCAGGTCCATTGCCGTCTCAGGCCCAAGCTTTCCGGCAGCAGAGGCCTCAGCAGTTCGCCCTGGCCCAGGCCCAGATCCAGAGTCGGCGGAGAGGTATATGTATCCTATTGTCTTGCTTTCCGCCGTTGTTATGCAGGACACGTGTCGTGTTTCATGTGCCCTAATTACAACGGTATATCCCGGGTCCGAGCCATGTCCTAGATCATTCGAAAAGGTTACGGTTATTGGTACCAGCAACCTTTTCGTATGAGGGGAGGCCCGTGCCCATGTTTGACCAAAGAGAGAGACCTCAAGCGCAAGGCTATCACTTTAGTTCGTGTTGCTTGAGTTCATCGCTCCTTGGGGGAGTCAAACGTGGGAGTGTGAGGATGATATCCGATCACGTCATCCCAATCGGTTTGGCTCGTGAGGTGTAATTTCTTTCTTATACCTTGCACTTCGATTCCTTGCTTGCATGTATGATTGTATAATTGATTGGTAGCATAGATTGCTTGCGATAGTATAGCTTGTCCTTGCATCTCTAGTCTCTTGATTAAATTCCGAGGACGGAATTCTTTTAAGGTGGGTAGGATGTAGAGCCCCGAAATTCGTAATACGTATTTTATACTTGTTCGTATTTCTGACCTGTATTTTTCATTTTTCTTGATTAGTTAATTATGGTTTATTTCATATTTAGCATTGTGGTTTAATTGTCATTTATTATTCATGAATTAATTCTGATTAATGGAACTTGGTTTATTGAGTATTTTCTGGTCCATCCTGGCATTGCATTAGCTCGGTTTGGCCTAGCTTGGTTCGGGTTGGGCTTGGATTGGTTTGGCTTGGTTTGGGTTAGCATGAACCACTCCTACCTACCACCCTCTTCTCCTTTAATAGCAGCCACCAACCTTCTCTCTCCTCCCTAACTCTCATTTATTTCTTCTTCTTCTTCCTTCCTCTCCTTCTTCCACCGACACCACCATAGGCAAGTGCATCTTGCTCTCACTTGAGAACTCATTTTGATGGTTCTGATGGCTTCCTAGCAGGATTCTAAACCACTTTAGAACTTGAAGATTTTCATTTTGGTGCATGAGTTTTTGTAGATCTAGGAAATGCTTTCTTGGAATTTTGAAGTTTTGATCTAGATAACTTCTTCATTTGCAAGTTCTGATGGTTCCATGTGGTTGGGAATTTCCTTCTACCCAATTTCGACCCTGGAAACTTGGATTCGGACTTGTTTTGACCAAGTTATGAGCATTTGAAGTTTGGGTTCATCCTTGCTGTTCTTGCTGTTCTTGCTCTTTGGAGAAGACAGTGAGCAGTGTGCATAGCTGTTTAGCTTACGCACACTGAGCTACGCGTGCTCTTTAGCGCTGCGTACGCAGACTTGAGTATGCTCCCTGTTGGAAGCGTGTCTCCTTGAGCGTGCGTGACTTTTCACGCAGCTGCTCCCTTGAGCGTGCGTGACTTTTCACACACACTGTTCCCTTGAGCGTGCGTGACTTTCACGCAGCTGCTCCCTTGAGCGTGCGTGACTTTCACGCAGCTGCTCCCTTGAGCGTGCGTGACTTTTCACGCAGCTGCTCCTCTTGAGCGTGCGTGACTTTTTACGCAGCTGCTCCCTGTAGCGTGCGTGACTTTCACGTTCACTGCTCTCTCAGCGTGCGTGACTTTTTTACCTATGCTGCCCTCAGCGTGCGTGACTTTCACGTACACTGCTCTCTCAGCGTGCGTGACTTTTCACCTACGCTGCCCTCAGCGTGCGTGACTTTCACGTACACTGCTCTCTCAGCGTGCGTGACTTTTCACCTACGCTGCCCTCAGCGTGCGTGACTTTTCGTACGCTGCTCCCCTGACCCCTTGCTTAACCCTTGGCTCTTGGAGTTTTGGTTTTATTTCTTTAAGCTTGGCTTTTCTATGGTCCTGTTTATTGATATTTTATTAGATATTTTACGTCCATTTTATATCCTTACGTCTTTTGTCATGAACTTGATTTTACTTAATATGTTTGGAATGACTATTGTACATGGCATGATATGACAAGAACTTACATAACACAACAGTGGCCCGTAGTGGTGCACTCCTGACATGACCAACCTGACTTGATAGTGGCCGTGGCGGCGCACTCCTGACTTGACATGACTTGATAATTTAACTTGACCTGCCTTGACACCGTGGGTGGTTCTTCTTGCTTGCTTGTTAAATCCACTTGTCCTGTCTTGCATCATGTCTAGGAGGGGACTCCTGAGTACCACGGTCAGGAGTACCTACTAAAATGGATTAAGGTTAATAACTAGAATAACACAGTAGTCATGAAGAGATGACACAGCTACAGGCAATCCCGTTACCTTGGGCGCTCTGGGGATCTGTAGCCTGCCGTCGAGTAGGGCACATTTCCAGCGCACCGTCGAGTGTTGCACCCTCTAAGTCACCTAAGGGTACATTTGTCTCCTGGGCGATGTACCCACCTGAATTCAACCCTAATCTTTCGTCCTGGGTAGCCTGGATGGTCTGCAGGGCTTGTGGCTGTGGATCAATCTCATTGCATCTTGCTAGTAACTAGGATTGTGATAACCCTAGTTAGTTAATATAGAAAGCCGTAGGCAATGATTGGCCGTGATTGCTTGGATGGAGTCTGGTCCAGTATAGTATTGTCTAAAATTGATTGATTATAGGATTGTACCAGAATGATGGAATGATTGTCACTCCAGATTGTCAATATAATGATTGTCACTCCAGATTGTTACTTGACCTGATTTCTTATATTTATCTTGCCGATAAATGGTGAGAGAAACCAAGTTCCGTTCAGACGAAGGGTTACAACCCCGATCCTTGTTTGGTTTACGGGTTGTAACCTAGCTATCTGAATAGTCCCATGGTTATCTCATCGTATATCATCCTGACATGCTTCTCCATATGTCCTGTCTTTTAGTGATTCTATGCAAGATTGTCTTTTATAATTACCCATCATGCTTTTTCTTAAATTACTGTCTCTTATTATGTAATTATACTTTTGTGCTAATTGCTGGTTTTAGTTCTTAAGTGAAGCCTCCTTTGTGGCACTTGCTCTTTCTGGGGTCTGGCCCAGCTGGTTTTGTATGGCCAGATTCTGGAGCAGCAGCAAAGGATCCACCTGCTTTTCAGCCCGATGGTGACCGCCAGGCGTAACCTGGGCAACGAGTGGGTTTCTTTTGTCCTCCCACTGTAATTGTAAATTATTCTTTTGAGGCGTTTAGCCGCCGAGCAAGTGTTAGCTCGTTTGCAACTTTATTTACTGTCTGCCTACGGGCTGTAAGCATGATTGGCAACTCGAGGTTGATCATGTATGACTTAAACTCTTGCTAGTCCTTACATTTTGTACGACTAGCTTCATGATCATCTGGATATGTAATGTTTGGGACGCCTTACAATTGTATATTTGGTGATCTGATATCTTGTGATTATTATTAGTTGGTTGAGATTGAGACAATAGGCCATTTTGACCCTAAGAGACTGATGGATTTTAGTAAACCCTCACATATCTAGACAGCCGTGACCGTATAGTGGAATGGTTGCCATTTCATTATACGTAGCTGGCTGTGTCCGCCCCCGTTCTTCAGTATTCTGGTTCTAGGGCGTGACAATACCCTTAGAGGTAATAACGAAACCGAGAAATTTACCACTAGAGACACCCAAGAATGACTTGGTGGGATTCATCTTGAGCTGATGTTGACGCATGAGATTAAAAATAGTTCTCAAGTCTTGGATGTGATCTTCCTTTAGACGACTTTTGACAGCAATATCATCGACGTAGCATTCGACGGTCTTGCACAGATGATCTCGAAAGATGGTACTCATGGCCCGCTGGTAAGTTGCACCAGCATTCTTGAGACCAAATAACATCACTGTGTAGCAATAGACTCCCCGAGGAGTACGAAAATATGTATGTTTTTCATCTTCGGGATTCATCTTGATCTGATTATATCCAGAGAACCCATCCATAAAAGATATTCGCTCGAACCCACAGGTGTTGTCAATCATGACGTCCGTGATAGGGAGAGGAAATTCATCCTTCGGACATGCTTCATTAAGATCTCGGAAGTCGATGCAGACTCGAACTTTGCCGGTTTTCTTCAGGACTGGAACAACGTTGGCTACCCAATCAGGATGTTGTTCTTCTCGAATAAAGCCACAAGCGATAAGCTTCTTGACTTCATCATCTATCGCATCCATCATTTCAGGCTTGAATCGCCGTTGCTGCTGTTTGACTGGTTTAGCATTAGACAGAATGTTTAATTTGTGAGTAGCAATTTTGGGATCTAAACCTGGCATATCTTCGTAACTCCAAGCAAAGACATCAATGTATTCTTTAATGATAAGAATCAACTCTTGCTTATCTGCTTCCGGAAGATTCTTGCTAATAAAGATTGGACGAGGAGACTCGCTTTCTCCTACATCAACTTGAATTAGTTGATCTTCAGTAGGAGGTTCTCTTTGTTCAAATTGGAGTACCCACTGATTATCCATCTGTTGAGCCCAAGGATCTGTTTCAGAACTCTCTTCAATGTCTTCATCATATCCTTTCGGAAGTTCAGCGGAGACCATATTAGAAGATACGATTACACGATGGACTTCACCAACGCTGGTATCAGAATCCCATGATCTGGAATCAGAAGAGTTAGAACGTTTCTCACTATCAGAGTCAGAAACTGTTGGGGATAACATCGGAGGATAAACATATCCGAGACCTCTTTTGGCCCTGCTGTAATACATTTCTGACTTTCCTTGTGGAACAGCTGTACGAATGGGAGTCCTTCTGCCTTTACCATAGTTAAGGCCGCTTTTAAAGTCGTAACCCATCTTTCGGACGATGTCTTTTGATTGTTGACTGTAACGACGGAATTGAAGATGTTCCGTGTCGTTAACTTTGCTATCATCCATGTAGCTGAATTTTTGTTCCGGTCTTTTACTAAAAAGTATTGGACGTTCACCCTTTTTGCGAGCGGGAACAATACGATATGAATCTTTTGGGTGTTCACATGAAACTTCTGTTTGAAGAGATTGCACCACTCCCATTGTAAATGATTTGAAGCTATATAACATATCCAAATAGTATTTAGTATGATAAATAACATCAGTATACTGGAAAGTAGATGTTTTTTCATTGATATGTACATCTGTATTTACAGCAAGACCTTTAGCCTTAGCAGGCTTGGTCAGATTGGTTACAAGAGAGGGAGAAGAAGAACGTGGAAGAGACTTGTTACGACGAAGGTTGATAACAAGTGGCTCAGAAGAGGTGAGCTCCTTTTTTCCTTGTTGTGAGTTAAATCGACAACAAGAGGCTCAGAAGAAGTGAGCTGCTTTTTGTCCTTGTTACGACGTAAATCGATAACAAGTGGCTCAGAAGAGGTGAGCTCCCTTTTTCCTTGATCGTCATCAGTAGATTGCCGCTGAACTGGCAAGTGAATAGCCAGTGGTTTAGAAGACTGAGGGTGAGAAACACGCCCTTTAACAGGTATAATGAGAGTGTCATTGGACAGTGTTTCTTGATCTTCTTCAGTATCCATTGCCAATACCACCTTCATAAATTCCTCCTTGTACATACGAGCGTCATTGCAGTATGCTTCGACGTCCTTGAAAGGATAAAGGTCTGCAACTTCTTTGTGGACCTGTCCTTTGTCATCAACATATTTGAAATATTGATGCAGAGTTGATGGAACGATGTTGTGTTCATGGAGGAAAGGTCTTCCCAAGAGAGCATTGTAAGAACAACCATGATTGTCGATAATATAGAAGGTCACCTTTGTGCGAAGATTGCCTATTTGGAGTTTCAGGCGAATTTTACCCAACGGTTCACTCCTTCCTTGGTTGAATCCCATGATAATGGTGATTGTGCTAGAAAGACTATGCACTGGTATCTTTAATGCGTCAAGCATTGTCTTTGGCATGATACTGAGTGCAGACCCTGGATCTATCAGGATGCGATCAACTTTCATCGAGTCGACATATCCTGTATAGTAGAGAGGATGATCATGTCTATTATCCTCCAGCAACATATCATCCTGAGTGAAAGTGATGTTTGGAATCAACTCCAGGACACTGTGACAATGGTGGCAAGAAACTGGCTCTGTTTCCGGTTTCTTGAGGAGAGTTAGGTAAGTTTCAGCCTGCATTAGGGCTTCACTTAGAGTTTCTCGAGTCTCTTTGGAAAGACACAAGAGCTCGAAGATTGATAATCTAGCCGATGTATTGACTAGTTGAGCCAATATATCAAAGTTGTATGGCTTTTCAAGTCCTGTAGGAGATAATTTCTTCAGGGGCTTGTCAAAGCGGACTTGTTGTTTGCCTTTGTCAGCAACCACCGGCTTGGGAGGAATAGGCACTACAGCTGGTGAAGATGTAGAAGGGATCTCTTCAGTGGAAACAGGTTGTGCTTGAGCAGGTTCAGAAGAAGAAGCAGGATTCTCTTGACCTTCAGAATGATCTTTCAAATAGGCTTTCTCTGATCTGGTGCCTAACAAAATTTCTTCATCAAGGATGGGTTCAAAAGACACCATGTTGCAGGTCTTTACCTTGCTTTTGGAGCGGTATTTCTTCTTAGATGAAGAAGAGACTTGGAATTCAGAAACAAGATCTGGATGGACCCAGATAACTTCGCCGTTGTCAAGAGACAAGGGGACAAGACCTTCATTTGGTGGAGGCGAGAGATTTTCAATCTCAAGAATAGCTTTGGGAATTGGAATGACACCGTGTTGTACCATCTGCGGAGGAAAGTCACCGAATTGGACCAAAACTATGTTTGCAGTAACAGTCTTCTCATCTTGCTGCAGAGTGACTACACCAGCATTGACGAGCTCTTAAATTTTGCCCTTGAGCACATAACATGCTCGAGTAGGATGTCCAATAAACCTGTGGTAAACACAATATTTAGGATGATCTGTCTTACCGACTTCATCAGGTTTCTTTGGATCTGGGAGTTGAATCTTATTACTTTTGAGTAAACATTCAAAGATGCTCGCAGTGTCATTTTCATCGAAAGAATATTCCACTTGTGGACGAGGTTTCCTTGGTGGAGGTGCAGAAGGAGTAGGGGTAGAAGTAGGCGGAGCCACATTGACAGCTAGAGACTCTTTATTGTTGTTCAGATTGATGTTCAAAGTCTCTTTGGCTTTGCGGTTGTTCTGGCGGTTGCCACCACCTGATGTCTGGTGTTCATCCCGATCAGGGTTAGACATTTGTACCCTCGATTGTTTGAACTTTTCAGCACTTACTTCTGTAGCTTTGGCGTTGACAATAAATGAAGGCCAGTCTTGAAACTGGGTAGATCCCGTCCACATACTGATAATAGGCAATAGATTTGCCTTACAAGTATCAATAGTGGCAGCAGCTGGAGTCCTAGGAGGCATTTTCAAGGCTTCACGGCAGAACCGTTCGATAAAGCTCTCAGCAGTTTCATTATGTTTCTGTTTGATTTTATTGAGAACCGACATAGTCATATCATTGAATCCTTCATAGAACCGTTCCAAGAAGATTTGTTTGAGACCTGAAAAGGAAGTGATACAACCATCGGGCAAACTTCTATACCAGTCATATGCTACGCCGGCTAAACAACCGACGAACACTCTGGTAAGAAGAGCGTCATTTGGCTGGAGTTGAACGGTCATTACCTCAAAATGATTGATGAATTGACTAGGGAAAGTACTGCCATCGAACAAGGAGATTGTTGGGATTTTGTACTTCGGTGGGAACGGGACTTCCTTCCATTCAACTGGATAGGGCTGCTTGATTCATAATCTTTGCAAGTTGTCTTTCTCTTTAAAGGCTTCGAACTGAGTTCGTAAGAGTTTGACAGCTTCATTGGCATCTTCTGATGACGAAGAAGGAGCAGGTTGAGTTAGAATAGTAGGAGGAGGAACAGCATTGTAAGCACTACCCCCAGCTCCTGATTGACTTGGTGTAGTTTGAACTTGTACAGGAGGTATTTGAGTAGGTGCTACCCCCAATCCAGCATTGACAGGCACTGATGCTGCTATGATTTCAGGATTTGCAGATAGTACGGTAGGTGGTGTAGTATGTTGTGCTACAATGATAGAATGCATATTAGCAACCATTTCAGCCATGGTTTTTAGCTTGTCTTCAAGTGCAGCGATTCGCTGTTCTTGATTTGCAGAAGTTGAAGCATCTGGATCATCAGTGACAACATAAGCTGTCACTTCTCTTGGTACAGTAGAAGACACCGTCTGTTCAGAGCTTTCGCTATATGCATCGTAGTCGGAGAAAGTGTCATCTCCTGAATGAGAAACAGGAAGATAACCTGAAGGATCTTGAGGAAGATTCCTTTGACCGATTGTATCTCGGTTTTGAGAACGGGTATGTCGAAATACTCCTTAAGAGGATTCTTGGAGTAATTCTAAATACCGTTGACTTGGTTTACGGAGTCTACCGTGCTTAGAGCATCTTTTACCCCCAGTGTATCGGGAAGTCATGTTAACAGAAGCATACAAGACTTCGTCTTCATCTGACATAGGTTCAGATTTAGCAAAAGTCAAACGATCGAAGACAGATCGTTTTGTTGTTTGACAACAACATTGAATGATGACTTTGTGATTGCAATGATGATCAGATGGTTGAACTGGAGGTGTTGAGATGGTATCCCGCTTTTGTCTGAGATATTCTCGAAGATCGGGAACAGCAACAGGACGAGGAAAACTCTGAGGGATTTGTTCTTTGATAACATTCGGAACATGATTCTGATTCTTCAAATGTTTAGTCCCTTGAGTATATAGGGAAGTGCTCACTTCATTGGCATAAGTGTCGGGATTCTTGACCTTGGAGATTTGTTTCTGATGATGTTTGATCTTCGGCATTGGCTGTTTGCGTTTCACCGAAGTAGGTCTGCTAAGATAAGTTCTGAGATCAGCAAATTCACCCCCAGGGATTTCTGTCTGTGACACTAACAGTTTTTCCTATCTGGAACAGGAAATTTTGAGGGTCGGGAGATCCTGGAATTCTGCTACCGGAGTAGGCAGAATACCTCTTTGATCAGTACAAGTCCTCTTGTCATAAAGGAAAGAAGAATCCTTGTTTGAAAGAGTTCTAGTACTGATTGGTGCCGAGGCACGTTCAGATGGATCTTCTTCGGTAAAAACTGAAGAAGATTGAGAAAAGACCAAAGGGCCTTTTTCTTTGTTTTGTGATGAAGGGTTAGCTAAAGAGCGTTTCCCTCTGTTGTCTTCCAAGTCATGGGACAAGGAAGTTTGAGAAAAGACCAACGGGCCTTTCCCTTTGTTTTGAAAAGAAAGAGGAATAGCCAAAGGACTACCCCCAATGGATTGCGCAGGAGCAACAGTATGTTTGGGAAGAGGAGCAGAATCTTTCCCTTTGTTATGAGAAGAAGGGAGTTTAGCCAAAAGACTGTCACTCTTAGATTGCGCAGGAATGCTTTGCGCATGAGAGGATGGCACATTGGTTCTGGCCACAGAGACTATGGTTTGCGCATCAGGAGTTCTTGCCACAGAGTGCTTAGGTTGCACTCTGGTTGGTGGAATGTCAGTTTGCGCAGGAAGTTTGGCAGCCAATTGCGCCAGAGGCATAGGAGTTTTATACTTAGCCATGGCAGCATATGAAGTCTTCTGTGTACTGGCAATGGCAGATTGCGCAGCAGTGGCAGAGACAGATTGTGCACTAGGCTTAGTGACAGAAACTGTAGACTGTGCAACAGATTGTGCATCAGGCTTGTTGGCAGACTGGGCAACTGTCTTGTTGGCAGACTGTGCAGCAGTCTTGGAGACCCACACTGTGCGCACTTTGCTTGTGGCAGCAGTGTTTGCAGTACGAGGAGAAGTCTTAGAATTGATCATAGACTCATAGGCTGTCTGGTTGATCTTCACAACCAGTGTCTTCTGCGTCTTTCCGATAGACGCCACGTCACATTGAGTTGTCACTTCCTCATCGGAGGAGAAAGTCGTCCCCAGCAGAGTCGCCATTTTGTTTGCAAAAACAAAAGTATGAAGAACTTTATTAATACAAACTTTGTAAAAGATTACAATTTGAATTCTGGGAATGGTACAACTTTAGGAATCCAATCTAGATGACGATTGCTTTATCCCTTAGACGATGTGAACTCTGAAGACGAAGCCTCTGAAGTTGAAAACAACTCTGGAATTGGAGGCAAAAGCCTCTGAAGTCGAAGGCAAAAGCCCCGGAAGAATGCAGCAGCACTTGGGCAAGAACTCCTGAACTCTCTGATTTCTGAAGTCTGATCTGTGATCTCCCTGAATGAAGACTTGAAACTCTATTTATAGAGTTATGAGAAATAACTAACTTTTAGTTATTCTGGACTGCGCGTGATGGATTGCGCAGCAATGGACTGCGCAGGCAGTTGCTGGATCATGGGTTAACTGTCTTGGACATATGGCATCATTTGATTGAAATGCGCATGATCATGCATAGGCAGTCGCCACGAAATAAGCAATTGATGGCATGAATGCCACGTGTACTTTATCAGTTGTGTTGATAGAACGCGCAACTTGAATTGCGCTGACATTGGATTGCGCCAACATGGACCGCGCAGGCTTTGGTTTGCGCAGGATTAGACTGCGCAAGAAATGGATCGCGCTGCCAGCTGTCAGCCGTCCTCGAGCGTTGTGTGGCACAATAAACGAACAGCCTCCTCAATGTCCGTGCTAACAGTTGTCAGAGATTTGATTTGGTTGTCAGGTAATGATGACTCTTGCCACGTCAGCCTTGCGCAATCAGATGTGTGCGTAGTCTGGCATGCGCAATCTGAGAGCTGCACAATCCATTGTCTGCGCAGTTCACTTGGATGATGTATATCTTGATTCTTTGACTTTGTTAATTGATGCAACTTGATTTTTTAGGACCTACAGCCAAATCAAGCCAACGCGCGGAATTAGGCAAGGATGCCCTCTATCGCCATTCATCTTCATACTATGCTCGGAGGTTCTCTCCAAGTTATTTTTTCAATACGAACAGAACGATTTGTTCCGAGGAGTTCGGCTGAATCGGTATTCCCCATCCATCTCCCATTTATTTTTTGCTGATGATATGTTAATCTTTGGTCAGGCTAATAGCTTGTCACTATCCACCATGGCCGAGATTTTGTGTAAATTTTGCGCTTGGTCCGGTCAGAAAGTGAATTTTGCTAAGTCTAGTATTCACTTTAGCAAAGAAGTTACACTTGTAGACCAGAAAATGCTAGCAGCATATCTCAACCTTGCACTAATGGCAGAGGATGACAAGTATTTGGGCCACAAACTACTCCTTTCTAAAAGACTTAGCTTTACTCATACATCACTTATCAGCAAGTGTGCCTCACATCTTCAAGGTTGGAAATCAAAGCTCCTCTCTCACGCGGGAAGAACAACGCTCATCAAGTCTACATTATGTTCTGTTCCCATTTACTTCGCATCGGCGTACATGATTCCCAGAGACGTCCTCGACAAATTATCCAAGCAACAGAGGGGGTTCTGGTGGGGCCACGATGCTTCGGAGAAGAAGCTCCATTTCCTGAAATGGGACAAGATTACAAAACCAAAAACAGAGGGTGGCTTGGGTATTCGAAAGCTCAGCCTGGTGAACAAATCCCTGGTGGGCAAATTACTTTGGAGATTCATTAATAACCCACATCAACTCTGGGCTCGATTACTCCGTGGCATCTATCTGCAAGAGAAGAACTTCTGGGCGGTACGTAAGACTAGTCGAGCGTCTCCTACGTGGTCCGGCATCCTTGACTTGAGACGTGACATGGTGAATAGTATCTTCTGGAGAATCCGGGGTGGCTGGGTAGACATCATGAAGGAACCGTGGATTCCCGGAATCCCAGGCTTCAGAGTCTCCGAATGCACCTTACCTGACAATGGCCCCAAGCTAGTTCGTGACTTAATAGACCCCATAACGAGGAGCTGGAACCTACCACTCATCAGTTCTATTTTCACTCCAATGGAAGCACAGGCCATTGTTAACATCAAGCTCAGTAAAGACGATGGCGCTGACACTCTGATTTGGACTAGCGCCAAAAATGGTGTTTTTACAACAAAATCCCTCTATGAAGAACTCCGGAGGAAAGAACCAACTGGTTCTTCGAACGATTCAAACAATATACTCTGGAGGCTCCTATGGAAGGTAAAAGGCTTATCACCAAAAATCCAGTTATTTACATGGCGACTTCTCCACAACGCTTTGCCCCCATTTACGGCCATTGGCAAACGAGTCCCCTCCATAAGCAAGCTCTGTCCTCATTGCCTAATCGTAGAAGAGGATGCAAATCACTTATTTCTTCATTGCCGATTGGCAAAAGAAACCTGGTTTGCTAGCCCGTTGGGTCTCTGTATTGATAGTCATTTGGATATCCACAAACTGCTATCGACATGGCTCCAAAATCAAACATCCCATGAAGCATTCATATTAGGAGCTAATGTCCTCTGGGCTATATGGAAAGCAAGGTGCGATTGCGTATTCTGTCACGAAAATAGGAGTGTGCAACAACTTCTCAGTTTGGCAAACTATATGTACCATGCCTACAACGGGATGCTTGAGGACCGGCGGCTTGAATGGGTGGAGACGTTGAGACAGGATGCCACATCGCTGTCCCAATGGTCACCGCCTCCACCGGGTTCTATTAAAATCAATGTAGACGGGGCCACATCCAATTCCTCCATGGCAGCGTCTGCGGTTGCAAGGGACTCTACTGGCGCATTCATCGCGGCGAAGGCATGGCACTACTCTCCTATCTATGAGGATGATATGAGTCTGATTGCAGAGATTCAAGCCATCCATCAAGGCATCCTCTTGTCTAAGGAACTCGGCAATGCCATCATCATCATTGAAGGGGACTCAACCACTGCTATCAGGATATTCAGGGGTGATAAACATTTGATACCGTGGAAATCTGTTAAGCTGGTTAATGAGATTTTGAACATCGTTAAGGGTCTTGAGAGACAGCCGAGTTTCTGTTTTGTGCGTCGTACTGGCAACAGAGTTGCACACGAGCTTGCAGCTTATAGCCTTCATAACCAAATGCATTTGCATGAGTATTCTCCTCCCCATTGTATTGTTGGTATTTTTTGCCTTTGGACTAGAAAAGATAGTCCCACATCGGCTACACCAAATGGTGAGTATCTCAATATAATGCATTGCTTGTGTTGAGGTGTGCACATGAGGTATAGTGGGGCACAAGTTTGTGCCATGTGGAAGTATTTTTCTAGAAGGAAAAATGATTAAATCCAACAAGGATGAAAGTTAATTTTTGTTGTGCGGACTCGGACTCGGACACGGACTCCAGGATGTCTCGTACATGCACGGGAGTGTTCGGGGGGTAGGCGTGGACTGGCACACTTCTATGCTGATTGTGGGATGATCTAAAATATCAAACTCTATTTTTGAGTATTGGTATTTTAGTCCCACATCGGATAGGAGAAGAGGTGAAGTCTCAACTCCACTCTATAAATAGAGCCCCTTGGCCTCCTTTGAAAGAGGCACCAAGAAGAGAGTTGAGGGAGTCTGTTAAGTCCAGGAAGCCCGTTCAAGTCTCAAATATTGACTTACGAGCGTTCCAGAAGTTCTCCTGAACTTGCTGGTTCCTGGGAGCTTATCCGTACTGCGGGTATAGCTTTGAGCGCCAGTGTTCTACACCCCAGCGAGATCCGTTCTTCTTCTTCCTCCCTCTTTCTGTTGCCTTCGAGAATCTGAGACTCAACTGTTGTTGATCTTCTCTTGTTGCCTTCGAGAATACCGTCGCTTCTCTTTAGAAGTTATACGATTATGTTGCCTTCGAGAAACATTATGAAATAATCTTTTTAGATTCTCGTAAAACAACTTCACCTTCTTTAGGGTGTTGTTGCCAGAAACATTGTCTTTACAATTGTTTCTGAACTCGTATTTTTTCCATCGATTGTTCGTCAAGGGACTAACAATCTCAAAGCTATACGATTCGATGGAAAACACTCGTGCTTCGCTTGTCGATACCGGCTTTAACAAGTTGGAGAAATTCGACGGTGAACACTTCCAGATCTGGAAGCGAAAGGTGACTCTGAACCTTCAACTCGTGGATGTTGATCACGTGTTGGATGAGGAAGAACCAATCGTTCCAACAACAGGATCTGCTGCTGTTCTGGCCGCTGCTACGAGCAAGCAGACGAAGTGGAAAAAGGATAACAGCATATGCAGGCTGCTGATCCTGAATTCCATGGAAGACTCTCTGGCCGAGTCCTACACAAAGAAGACATCTGCCAAAGAGATCTGGGAGTCCGTGGGGAAGCTGTATGACGACGACGAGGCCCGGTCGAAGATGTTCATGGTTGAAAAATACCACAAATGGGTCTTTGAAGACGAGAAGACCATGCTGCCCCAAGTGAAAGAGTTCCTGAAGCTGTGCCAGAAACTGGAGGACGATAGCATGCCCCTCGTCGACAAGTTCGTCGTTGGAGGGATCGTGGCAAAACTTCCTCCAGGATGGAGCAACATCTATGCAAGGATGCATAGGAAGAAGATGGAGATTAGCCTGGATAATCTCCTCAGCGAGATTCATGTTGAGGACGAGATGCGCTCTCAACAGAAGTTGGACGCCCTATCCAAGCAACTAGCAACGGCAAATCTGGTTCAAGCCACCAGAGAGAACAAAGGGAAGCAGGCGGCTTCTCACCACAAGAAGAAGGACTTCTCGAATCTGAAAGTGAAGGGTCCAGGATTCAAGCAACAGAAGTCCAAGTCCCATGTGACTTGCTTCAACTGTGGCAAGAAGGGTCACTATAAAAGTGAATGCAAGTCCAAGCCCAAAGAGCAAGGTGAGCCTAACAAGGTTTCTTTGGTTACTAATCAGGTTGCCATGATAGCACAGGTTGCAACTGTGGGGGCAGACTTGGACTGGTGGATAGACACTGACGCGACATATTATGTCTGTTCAGACAAGGACTGGTTCGTCTCCTATGAGCCTACTTTCGAGAAAGTCATGATGGCGAACCAGGCACAAGCTGAAGTACTGGGGATCGGGACGGTGGAGCTGAAGCTTACATCGGGGAACATTCTGACGCTTCAAGGTGTGAAGCATGTTCCTGCAATCGCAAAGAACCTGATCTCTGGGAGCCTGCTCTGCAACGCAGGCTTGAGGATGGACATCAATGCTGGCCAAATGGTGATGTCCAAAAAGGGTACTTTCTTCGGGAAAGCATTTCAGACTGAAGGAATGTACAAAATTCAGCTTGTTGTAACCCAGCATGATAATATAAATGCTATCACTTTTTCTGATTATTCTCTTGAGTTGTGGCATAATAGGCTAGGACATGTTCATTGTAAAAGAATTAACAGAATGTCTAGTCTAGGACTTATCTCCAAGTGTGGGGGTAAGGTAGAGAAATGCGAAGTATGTGCTCAGACGAAGATCACTAGGAAACCCTTCCACAGGGTCCATCGAAGCACAGATCTTCTGGAGTTGGTTCACTCAGATATCTGTGACTTCAAACAATTCTCTACAAAGGCCGGGATGAAGTATTTCATTACTTTCATCGATGACTTCTCAAAGTATGCTTTCGTCTACTTGCTAAAGTCTAAAGACGAAGCATTCGAGAAGTTCAAGGAGTTCAGGGCCGAGGCTGAGCGGCAAACTGGACAACAACTCAAGAGGTTAAGAAGTGATCGAGGCGGGGAGTATCGGTCTCATGAATTCTTATCATTCTGCAAAGAACATGGAATCATCAATGAGACAACGGCTCCGTACTCTCCTCAATCCAACGGAGTAGCAGAAAGGAAGAACAGAACATTGACAGAGATGATGAACTCCATGCTGTTGACTGCGGGTCTTCCAAAGTGTTACTGGGGAGAAGCTGCACTAACGGCCACTTTCATTCTGAACAGAGTGCCATATGCAACTTCCGACGTAACTCCTCATGAACTCTGGTTCAAAGTCAGATCTAACTTGAATGTCATTCGAGTGTGGGGGTGTCTGGCTTATGTGAAGCTCCCGGATCTGAAGATTCAGAAGCTGGGGACAAGGACTACGAAGGCGATCTTCTTGGGGTATGCCGAGAAGAGTGATGCTCGGAGATTCCTTGATATCGAGTCAAACCATATCATCGAATCTCGCGATGCTGAATATTTTGAAGAAAAGTTTGCAAGGCACAAGAACATTGTTCTCGCGGACATTCCGAAGAATAATGAGGGTGCGAAGCAGACAGAGGTCTTTATCGAACCAGTAGTCCAAGATGGAGCTATTGTCGAGGAGACACCAGCTGAACCAGAACTCGCTGAGCCGTCAACTAAGCGAGCGAGGAGGCCGAAAGACTTCGGAGATGACTTCGTCACCTATCATGTGGAAGCAGATCCGCTTACCTATGATGAGGCGATGAAGACCAGAGATGCTATATTCTGGAAGGAGGCGATTGACAACGAGATTGACTCAATCACCTCCAATAACACATGGGTATTGGTCGACCTACCAGAAGGAGCAAGACCCATCGGATGCAAATGGATCTTCAAGAAGAAGATAAAAGCAGATGGAACCATTGACAAGTTTAAGGCCAGGCTAGTGGCCAAGGGGTTTGCTCAAAAGCAGGGGATCGACTACTTTGACACTTATGCTCCAGTAGCTCGGATGACAACCATCAGATTGTTAATTGCTCTAGCAGCAATACACAAGCTGGTGATACATCAGATGGATGTGAAAATGGCATTCCTTAATGGCGAGCTGACCGAAGAGATTTACATGCAACAACCAGAAGGTTTTGTCGTCAGAGGTCTGGAAGACAAAGTCTGCAAGTTGATGAAGTCTCTGTATGGTTTGAAATAAGCTCCCAAAATGTGGCATGAGAAGTTTGACAAGGTGATAAGGTCAAATGGCTACAGGGTCAGTGAAACAGACAAGTGTGTCTATACGAAGTTTGCTGATGGAAGAGGAGTAATCGTTTGTCTTTACGTGGACGACATGCTAATCCTAGGTACGGATTTAAGCTGCGTCACAGAGACAAAGAAATTCCTCTCGACCAAGTTCAGTATGAAGGACTTGGGGGATGCCGACGTAATCTTGGGGCTCAAGATCATCCGGACAAGCACTGGAATAGCGCTGTCACAATCTCATTATATTGAGAAAATGCTCACTCGCTACGGGTATCAAGATCTTCCTTTTATTGATACACCGTACCGGAGTGATCAGAAGCTGGAGCCAAATTTGAGGGAAAGCGTCAGGCAGTTGGAGTACGCTAGCATCATCGGAAGCTTGATGTACGCTACTACTGCCACAAGGCCTGACATAGCTTTTGCAGTGGGAATGCTGAGTCGGTTCACTAGCAATCCAGGCGTTGAGCACTGGAAAGCTGTGAAGCGTGTTATGAGATATCTCAAGAAAACTCAGACATATGCACTTTTCTACAGCGGAGATCCGTTAGTAGTGGAAGGCTTCAGTGATGCTAGCTGGTGTTCAGATATGGAGAGCGAGTATTCCACAGGTGGATTCGTATTCGCCATGGGCAGAGCTGCTATATCGTGGAAGTCGAAGAAGCAGACTATGTTATCTCGCTCCTCCATGGAATCTGAATTCTTTGCATTGGATGCTGCTGCAGATGAAGCAGAGTGGCTTCGGGAGCTCATGTATGATCTTCCGGTGGTTGGGGCTCAGATACCGGCAATACCGATATACTGTGACAACCAGGCGGCAGCAGCAGTGGCATCAAATGAACTCTTCAACGGGAAGAAGAGAACGGTGTGGTTGAAGCACAGAGCAGTACACGATCTTATCAAGATAGGTGTTATTACAGTGATTGATGTTCGGAGTCAGGAGAACCTGGCGGATCCGTTCACCAAGGGCCTCAAGCGCCAGCTGGTCGATGACACAGCTTGTAATATGGGCTTGAAGGCATTCTGATATTGTGTTATTACATTCCTACCATAAAGTTTTATGCTATTAGTTCAAAGAGAAATCTACTAGGCATCTAGCTTTTGGTTCAAGGGAGGACTATTAACCAGAAGAATATCAGGAACGGTGGGTACTTGTCCTATGTGACATGGAGAGGTTACGGACCTACAACCACTGTTGTCTACTATTATTTTCTGCGGAAAACGGATCCTGTGGGAAGGTTGGCTTAAACGCCTTAATGAGTTCTCAGGCAGAGTGAATGCCTGGTGTGCTTTACAGGAAGCACGGTAGAGCAGCACTACAAGGAGTGAAACTCCATGCTACAGTGGGATGACTCCACCATGAGGTTCCCAGGTAGGGATAATACCTCGGCTTTGCAAGCTAAGTCACAGCAGAGTAGCACCGCAAATAGGCAGGTAGCCTAATGCTGTATGATAATCGTAATAAAGAGGGGTAGACAGCACTACAAAGAGGACGATGTCCTCATGTTACAGTGGCATGACACCACGAAGAGGTACCGGGTAGGGTAAAGCCTCGGCTTCGCAAGCCATGTCATAGCGGCGTAACACCGCACGGAAGCGCAAGGCTTCATGCTGGGTAGTTTGGCACTACAAAGGGGCTTGTGACCTCATGCTACAGTAGTATGACACTACGATGAGGTACCCAGGTGGGGTAAAGCCTCGGCTTTAAGCCATGTCATAGCGGCGTAGCACCGCAAAGAAGCGCAATGCTTCATGCCATGACTCTTTATAAAGAACTCACCTATAGTGTATGGAAAGAGATATCAGGCCGTCTCTTGAGGGTAAGCTTGTAGATGCCCAAAATTATACACTAAAACCAGGCTGGCACAAGGCCTTCAATGTGCAGCCAGAAGCACAGTTGATGTCATTATGTGAGTAGGAAGAATTGCAGTTATGGTGCAGAATTCAAGGCTTAGTCCATTCTTGTATCATGCTGTTATTTAACCTATGCGGGAAGATTCAAGTCGTAGCGACATCTCTCCTAATGCATGATGGACAATCACTGTGGGGAACGCTCAACCCATATATTGAGATATGTGGGGGATTGTTGGTGTTTTTTGCCTTTGGACTAGAAAAGATAGTCCCACATCGGCTACACCAAATGGTGAGTATCTCAATATAATGCATTGCTTGTGTTGAGGTGTGCACATGAGGTGTAGTGGGGCACAAGTTTGTGCCATGTGGAAGTATTTTTCTAGAAGGAAAAAGAATTAAATCCAACAAGGATGAAAGTTAATTTTTGTTGTGCGGACTCGGACTCGGACACGGACTCCAGGATGTCTCGTGCATGCACGGGAGTGTTCGGGGGGTAGGCGTGGACTGGCACACTTCTATGCTGATTGTGGGATGATCTAAAATATCAAACTCTATTTTTGAGTATTGGTATTTTAGTCCCACATCGGATAGGAGAAGAGGTGAAGTCTCAACTCCACTCTATAAATAGAGCCCCTTGGCCTCCTTTGAAAGAGGCACCAAGAAGAGAGTTGAGGGAGTCTGTTAAGTCCAGGAAGCCCGTTCAAGTCTCAAATATTGACTTACGAGCGTTCCAGAAGTTCTCCTGAACTTGCTGGTTCCTGGGAGCTTATCCGTACTGCGGGTATAGCTTTGAGCGCCGGTGTTCTACACCCCAGCGAGATTCGTTCTTCTTCTTCCTCCCTCTTTCTGTTGCCTTCGAGAATCTGAGACTCAACTGTTGTTGATCTTCTCTTGTTGCCTTCGAGAATACCGTCGCTTCTCTTTAGAAGTTATACGGTTCTGTTGCCTTCGAGAAACATTACGAAATAATCTTTTTAGATTCTCGTAAAACAACTTCACCTTCTTTAGGATGTTGTTGCCAGAAACATTGTCTTTACAATTGTTTCTGAACTCGTATTTTTTCCATCGATTGTTCGTCAAGGGACTAACATGTATTTCCCAACTTCTCATTCTTGAAGCTGGAAATTTTTCTGAGCCTGAATCAGGCCTTCATGAATAAAATCAATTCCTTCCCTGTAAAAAAAAAAAAAAAAAGTAGAGGAGTTAAGGGAGGTTACAAAAAATTGGTGAGGAAATTTTTCTAAAACTTATATTTCATACACCACAAAATTTTTACGAGTGGTTTCAGATGGATGTCAGGTGTGTGGTAGCAATCGAAAGTCGCCAGTGGAGTGTATGTATTAAAAATACTTCCAAAGAAAATAATGTACTTTTTTTTTTTTTGAGGGTGTCCACTTCTTAATGGTGCTTGGAGGCATGCCTCCAAGGGGGCTCGAACCCGTGCCACTGTGCCGGGGTGCTCCACCGTTCCCAACGGACTACGGCCACGGGGACAAAAATAATGTACTTAAAAAAATAGAAATGTAATGGAGTTAGGTTTGGATTGGGTTGTTCACTGATTTTTCAAAAGTCCACATCTGGAGTAGTTTCATAACTACGTGGAGGGAAGAGAAGATCCAATTGGCAACCACCAGATAGGCGATTGTATGAATTGAAATCCATTTGGTTATAACTTAAGCGGAAGGATTGGTTTGCAGGATTGGATAACATAATGTAATTGGCATTACGTTGTCAATCTAACTCGGGTGTTTGGTTGGACAAAAAAAATTAGATGTAATGTAATCGCGATTACAAGTTTGATTATATTACATCAGTTTCTTCTAAACTCAATTACATCATAAAACCTATGTAATCGCAATTACGTTACAACTTAAGCGGAAGGTTGGTATGCTATAATTTGGTCTTTTTGTTTATTTTTGGTCATTTTTTGTTGTTTTTGTTTGTTTTTGGTCCCTTTTTTGTCGTTTTTGTCGTTTTTTTTTCGTTTTTTGGTTTTTTTTTGTCGTTTTTGTCGTTTTTTGTTGTTTTTGGCCCCTTTTTCTAGTTTTTGGTCGTTTTTTTGTCGTTTTTGTTTATTTTTTGTCTTTTTTGTTTGTTTTTTCGTTTTTGTTCAGTTTTTGCCGTTTTGTTTATTTTTGTTTATTTTTTGTCGTTTTTGCTCGTTTTGGGGCCTTCTTTTTCGATTTTTTTTCGTTTTTGCACATTCTTGGCCGTTTTTTTGTCGCTTTTTTACTTTTTAAATTTTTTTTGTCGATTTTGTACGTTTTTTGTCGGTTTTGCACATTTTTTTATCGGTTTTGTTTTATTTGCACGTATTTTGCCCTTTTGCACGCTTTTTTTTTATATCGTTTTTGGTCAATTTTTTACGTTTTTTTTTTTAGTTTTTGGTCGATTTTGCACATTTTTTGCCATTTCTGCATGTTGTTTATCGATGTTTGTCGATCTTGTACGTTTTTGACCATTTTTTCACGTTTTTATCATCTTTTATCGTTTTTTTGTCGATTTTGCACGTTTTTTGTCTTTTTTAATCCTTTTTTTTGGTCTTTTTTCAATTTTTTTTTGTCGTTTATGCTCGTTTTTTCTGTCTGTTTGTTGTTTTTGTTCCCTTTTTTGTTGTTTTTGGATTTTTTTTGCAAGTTTTTTAATCTTTTTGTCGTTTTTTGCTCGTTTTTCGTCTTTTTTTTCTTTCATTTTTTTTTTGTCAATTTTTTTTAGTCATTTTTTTATCATTATTGGTCACTTTTTATGGTTTTCACATTTTTGATTTTTTTTTTGTTGTTTTTCTTTTTTATTGCTTTTTCGTTTTTGTTTTGTTTCCTTCCGTTTTGTTCGTTTGTCATTTTTTGTATTTTGTATTTTTTGTCGTCTTTTTTTTCGTTTTTGGTCTTTTTTAGCAGAAAACAAACCATTTTTTCCTTATTTATTTATTTTTAATTTTTTCTTTTTAACTTTTTAAAAAATTTTATTGATCAACTTTTTTAATTTTATGTTGTATTTAGAAAAAAAAAATTAAATTAGAAACTCAATTACATTACATGGTACACCAAACATATGAATGCAATTGACATTACATTACATGGTTTGATTACATGTTTCAACCAAACATAGTAATGTAATTGTAACTCCATTACATTATAAACTCAATTACATTACAAATCCAATTACATTACGATTACGATTACGATTACATTACAATGAACCAAACACAACCTTAGTATTTTTGAAAAAAGATACCATGTAACATGACTAGTTTGATGGTGTTTGTCTTATAAATTCTTGTTTTTCCTGAGTTGGCTTTATCTCTATTCTTTGTTAAGTGGTTTGAATACGATTAGTCATCTAAATGTATATTCTCACATAATTAATAATAAATAAATAAATTATAATTAATTGTTTAACTACGTAATATTATTAAACTATAGTCAATTATCTCAAACTAATGTAGTTAAGATGAGAAACTTTTTTCTTTAATTTGGTAGGTTCAATTTCACGGAACAACAATATTTATAAAAAAAAATTAATTTGAATTTGTTTAATATATTTTTTTTGCGTGAAGTTCGTGTGCACGTTACTAAGTAATAAAATAAGTCATCAATCACGCAGAGAGACTGCATTCAACATTGGATCATGGTGGAGTTTGTTTAAAACTTGACCCTCTCTCTCTCTCTCTCTCTTCGTGGGGGTATCTGCTGGTGTTGTTGCGCATTGGATGGCCATCATCACAGGGGTGCAACTCGGATGGATTGGGTCGAATTCAAGCTTAATCAGAATACAATCCGTTCGATGAATCATAAATCTAGTCCGAGTCCAAGCTCAACCCGACTTCGGGTTCAACAAATGAAGTCCAAAAATGAACACGGAGGAATACAAAATGAACCTATGTTCCTCGAGTTGGATCGGATCCATCGGATTTACCGGACTCTAATATGATATTTAAAATAATTCTAAACAAGATTAATATTAAACAAATAATCAAATAACAATCGAGTCTCAATTATTAGGAAATAAATTGAAATGGAATTTAGGATAAGGAGTTGAAGAGTATGGGTAAAAGAATTTAGGGTTTAAACTTTTTATTTAAGAAATATAAAACTGTGTGCGTGTCGGATTTCGGGTTCGTTGGGTAAACCAACACCGAGTTCAACCCAAATTTTGGTCCGTTCAAATATTTTAATCTTAATCCTACTCCAATCCGGATATCTTCAACCATGATCTAACTATTAGAGTTTATCCAATTGGACTCGGGTTTAGTCCGTCCAAGTTGCACTCCTACATCATCAGCTTTTCTCGACATTATCATGAAGGTATACATTTCATGTCAATGAGGTCGCAAATTTCATTAAACAACAACCATAATAGAATAGTATGTATGTTTTCCTTTCCTTTTAGTCCATGGGTTATTTTCTTTGTTTCATAGCCACAAATTTAAAAACTACTGTTAAAAAAATCGGAAGAATATGGTTCTCTCGGAACCTATGGATTAATTTAGCTTCTTCTTTTTTCCAGCATTTATTATGAAAATTTAGTATAACAATAGTCATGCTCAAATGTTTTATTGTCTATTTTATTCATTACTTTTAGTTTTCGATGATGTTATTTTTACCAAAAAAAGTTATACCAAAAAATATATTTGTAATAAATAATACAAAACAAAAAAAGTTACTAATAATTATAAAGAGAGAAAAATTCTGCAGAAACTATCGAGACTCTTGACTTTTTAGGAATTTGCAATCAAGAGATAAAATGTATGTAATCCAAGGATTTGTTATTGATGACTTTGAAAACAGTCAAGGGCCCATTTGAGTTTTTGTAGTTGAATTGTATCTAGTTCATGTTCTTGTAACATCTATTACAGTTAAAATTGTTGTAATATTAATTATAGTTCGACTACAGAAACTCAAAATAAGAACTTACTGATGAGGCAATCATGTCCTTGTAACATTTATTACATTTATTACAGTTAAAAATTAAGAAATAAAATGCTTGTAATACAACGACTTTTCATGCCGTATTTTAAAAATTAAGAACTCATAAGTTCCAATAATGTTTTTGCATTAATTATTCCGGTTTGTGTTGCGAAGGGTTTTTTATTCGCACCCCTTGAAATATTCACTAGTTCAGCTTAATGCGTGCGAAAAATAAGAACTTGGACCTCGTTTGGTTCGCAGAATTGATGGAAAAGAAAATCAATTCCTTGTCATTTTCTTTCCTTTGAAAAATTTTATTTCCCATTGATATTCATTTTCGATGTTTGGAAATGTTAAGGAATTTGGAAAGAAAAGTGAACGTTTCAATATAGAAAAGTGATTCCTTGTTTGGATGGATGAAATCACTTTCCTCCCTAATTTTTCTTCCATTGAGAATCACTTTTCTTTCCTGTTCAATTTCTTTGACACCCAAACATAGAAAAGTAATCATTTTTATTTTCCAATCTGAAGATTCCGCGAACCAAATGAGGCCTTGGAGTAGCGAGAAGGGAAAAAAAGTGAATATAATTATGAAGAGGGAAATCAAATTGCACAATCTACTATTCACCATAATGATTGATCGACGAACAACAAAGTTTGGAATATAATTTCTAATGCGCATGTTCATTGTTATGATGGCATTGCAAAGCCAATGTGATGCATGTTCTTTATTTATTTATTTTTGACTCATTAGAGTTTAAACCGTCGAGTTTATATCATAGTTTTAATGTTTAATTGTAAAGTTTGGATAACAATCAACACTCAAATACTCGATACACAATGAAAGCGATGGTATAATATAAAAAAAATTCCAAACTTTTCAGTTAGACATTTGATTGCTTAAACTTTAAACTGATACGAAATTCAGAATCCAAACGTTAATTAGTCATACTTTGTAGTATACAATTGTTAGCATACTGATATTACGCACTGGTATTTATTATTGGTGTACCCAAATTGACAGATCGATAGTGACAGAACAATATAGAGAGGGACGCACTAATTAAGGGCAAGTCGTAGTAATTAAGGGTCAGTTTGGATCAATGTTTTAAAAATCGAACCGAAAATTGATTCGGTCAGTACACTAGGTTGGGTCAAACCGGTCCAACCAGTAGATTAACTCAAATTGAATTAGTTCTATAGGCTTATAACAATTTTACATTGAATATATTACATAGTACACGACTACATTTTATATTACTTATAAGTTCTGCCTGTTTACCATAGTAGAATTAGTTAAAAGTAAATATATAACTTTGATTGCATGTAAGATTAAATCAAAAGTCAAAGTCAAAATCAGATAAGCAGTTCAAAATCTTATTGAGTCAGACAACTCGATAATCTGAGCAGTCGGGTTGACTGAATTTTTGCAAGGAAAAAAAAAGTTGATCGGTATTAAACTAGTCACAAAAAAAAAAGACCAATTCACGGGTTGACATGGTCCAATATGTCTTTAAAACACTAATTTGGATTGTAGACGACTATTGTTTTCCATGTTGAGTGCAAGTTATACTGGATTAAATATCAATTTCCAACTAGATAAAAGGTGTCCATGAGTGTTTTAAAAATCATACTGGAGATTAATCCAGACAAGACACTGGATCAGATCAAATCGGTTCAACCAGTGTTTTAACCACTGGATTAACCTAAGTGGCATAAGTTCATTTCCATTTGAACGCTGATTTTTACAAAAAATATTCGTTTACCACCTATTTTTGAAAAAACAGTGGATCAATACTTATCTGACCCCTAAAAACTACCGGCTCATGTGTCAACTGATTGAATCGACATGTCCGATCCGAATTTTAAGACACTGGTGTCCATTTATTACAATGCTGAAACTGTTATTTATGAAATACTCACCCAACAAGCGTATGTGTAGAAAATAGATATTTAGACAAAACATCATACTCTAAACTACAATCTAAACTAGATATAAATATAGTTTTTTTCTTTTTTAACTAAGTAATTTCTACTAACACCTAGCAAGCGTTATGTCGATTAAAAATGGTGTTTGGTCAAATATCTATCTCCGACACTACAATCCAAACTAAACCGAAACGAGTATTTTTAGACTAACTAGTTTTATCTACCAACTCATATCAAGTGTCCGAGCTCTCTAGCCCAGTGATATTAGAACGGACATCCGAAAAGATCGACAAGGTTCGAGCCTCCAAATTGTGTGTGTGCGAGATTTCAAAAAAAAAACTCATATCATGTGTCCGTGTCAGCCATGGGTATTTAGTCGAATGTTCATCTACCAAACTACAATCTAAACTAGACCGAAACCAATAAAAAAATTAAATTAAGAAAATAAAATGGGAAAGCTTGGGGACTATTGAAATAATTAGGCTACTTACCACTTCAATATCAAACCTCGACGACTTTTCTTCTTTCGTGATGAATCAATTCCGTAACATAAGGCTGGAAAGATTTTCGAGTTCGGACGCGCAAGTTTGAAAATTGAGTGGTTCAACTTTGAACGATAAACTTTGCTCGCGCCCCTCACGAGCAACTCCACGTACAAGTTTTGAAATCGAGTGTTTCAAGCTCGGACTTACAAGTTTGAAAAACGTACCGAAAATCGACTCGGTCATGACACTGATTTGGTAAGTTAATTCGAATTAAACCAGTTATACAGACTAGTGTCGGGGCACATGCAATGCGTGTGCAACGCGTTAAATTATATAATCGAATGCACGAATTGCGTTTGTAAATTTTGTTTAAAATATTGATACATAGATGTTTAATTTGAAATTCAAATCTTGTGGACAAAAAAAAAAGTTGTATTTTTTTAGCCAAAAAGAACTAAAATATTATGTTATTTAAATCTGGAAATTGCTGAGAAATCCAATTTCGGGGTGGGCTTTTATGAAATGCCCACCCGCTGGATAAGTTTTATGAAATACCCAGAATTAAGTATTTTCACGTTAAATATTCCAAGATTTCCTTTTAGATGCCACCCGCTAGAAACTGTTATTTTTATAATACCGAAACTACCCTTCCGCGCGAATTGGTCATCTATATGTATTTGAATTCAAAAAACTCAGATCTGGATTGTGATTTTCGTCTTCTTCTTCTTCACTGGAAATCTGAATTCCATTGCTCTCATCTTCAGCAGAGATCGCAAAGATCGTTCGTAGTTCGGTGTGCTTTTCTTCAGTCGAACTCAGATCATCGCTCGTCATCATCATCATCATCATCATCTTCATCTTCATCGTGGAGACATTTGAAGTTTTCCGACAATTAGGTCAATTGTGGAGAGAATATCTTTCTTCTTCTTTTCCATCAGAATTATCATCGTTTTGAAAGAAGAACGAAACTCTTTGTTCATGAAAAAAAACTAAATTACATGGAGAATGCCGTTCTCCGGGTTTCTAACACGGAGAATGGTCATTCTCCTGCGTTTTAACACTGGTATGACCATTCTCCGTGCTAAATTACACGGAGAATGACCATTCTTCGTTTTATTTAACACGGAGAATGACATTCTCCGTGTTAAATAAAACGGAGAATGACATTCTCCGTCTTAATGTAGCACGGAGAATGGTCATTCTCCTGCGTTTTAACACTAGAATGACCATTCTCCGTGTTAAATAAAACGGAGAATGTCATTCTCCGTGTTAAATAAAACGGAGAATGACATTCTCCGTCTTAATGTAGCACGGAGAATGGCCATTCTCCGTTTAAATTAAGACGGAGAATGTCATTCTCCGTTTTATTTAACACGGAGAATGACATTCTCCGTTTAAATTAAGACGGAGAATGTCATTCTCCGTTTTATTTAACACGTATTTAACACGGAGAATGGCATTCTCCGTGTTTCTAACACGGAGAATGGTCATTCTCTTGCGTTTTAACACTGGAATGACCATTCTCCGTGTAAACTAAGACGGAGAATGACCATTCTCCGTCTAAATTATGACGGAGAATGGGCATTCTCCGTGTAACTTTCAGGACGGAGAATGACATTCTCCGTCTTAATTAAGACGGAGAATGTCATTCTCCGTGTTACTAACACGGAGAATGGTCATTCACCGTGTAAATTAAGACGGAGAATGCCATTCTCCGTGTTACTAATACGGAGAATGACCACCCTCATGTGAAATTAACATTTTTCGTGTTCTAACACGGAGAATGGCCATTCTCCTGCATTTTATGGTCAGCTGAAACTTTGGAGGGCCATAACTTTTGACTGGGAGGTCGAAACGAGGTCCCGTTTGTCGCAAAATGAGCGTATCGTCGAGGAGACTGAAAGTAACAGTTTTATCGTTAGACGGCCTTCCGAAATTTTAGATTCGCAAAAAAATGATGTTTGGACCTCCGTTTTAGCATTTTTGTCGTTTGTCCCAGTCTTTCCGAAATTTTTCGACGAGTTTTTGAAGATTTTTGAGGAGAAAACCTAGATTCGAAAGTGAGCAGCGTAAGGAAGAAGATGAAGTATCGAAAAAAAAATTTAAGAGCAGTTTCGTGGGTGTTTTCAATAAATTAAAAAGGACAAAATGGTCATTTGGAACCCGCTTTGGATAAGTTTCTCTAATTCTGGGCACGCGATGAAAGTTTTTTTAGCGGTGGGTTTTACATAAAACTTTTTTAGTTTTTGGGCATTTCATAAATCTTCCCATATTCTGTTTTTTCAATTCAAAATATAATATTTAAAATTGACCTTAGTCAAGCGTTAAAAAAAATTATAGATAAAAAATATATAATATTTTAATTTTAATTCCGTCATTGGTCATATTGGGATATCTAATTTCCAGATAGGTTAAAATAGGTATTATTTACTAATTTTAATATTTTTTTATAGGATACCTTGATAAGGTTTAGATATTAGATTTACACTACAATACGAAAATATAAAAATATTTGAATATTAAATCTATTTTCTAACTCTTCAAATTTATGTATAAATCCTACTACGCCTATTTATGTTAACATCCTACTACGACTTTACATTTTAATTAAACGAGAAGATATTAGAATAATAATTCTCGCCATATCTATTGAAACAAAAGTTTTGATATTATCATATTTGAATTATATAATAGAATAGATAATAACAAAAGTAAATATTATCACTTCAGGGTTTAGTAACAAATTTAAAAATAATTTGTTTATACAAACCAAATGTTTATTAGTATTTATTTTATTTCCATCCGTCCTTCTACCAAATACAATTACTTTTTTTAATTTCAGAAGAAACATATGTATGCATATGTACGTTAAATGATAATAAATGATAATTTGTAGTGGTGCTTAGTAATTGAGACAGTTTGATGTTTATCATTAACTTTATCAACATTTTTTTACATGATTCAAATATAAGCATCCAATATAATTTAGTAAAATAATTTAATATCCCATATATATTACGATAAGTTATATTTGAATTATTAGTATTGAAAAAAAAAACATATTCTAGGCCTTATTTCTATTATATCTCACTCTATTTATATTAATGCCAGAATAATTAATTCAAATAGTTTAAATTAGTGCCAAGATAATTATTTGTTTGGACATTTATCATTAAAATAGAATATCATTTATCTATATAAATGATATACAAATTTGATAATTTTTATGGTAAACTTCTTGCAAACGAATAATTAATAAAATATTAAACATGCAATATTATTCTTATTTGAAAGCATGAAGTATAACAACCATGGTGCGGTTATCTTTTATACAGATTTAAAAGATGCATTAAATGTATTACATAATACACAGGTACCTATATACGACTTAGAAGCGCTACATGTTTAAGATAATAGAACTAGTCAAAAAATAAATATATTAATAAATTCTAAAATAAAAGTAAAAAATTGGGGTCAAACTGATTCAAAATTCACTTGGATTAGACAATTCGGTGATCTTGTCGAGAAGACCGAGTTGATCGAAATTTTGGAAAACAAATATATTAAATCAATCCGAAAAAGTTACTGGTTTATGAATAACCGGACGATCAGTTTCGGATGTTTAAAACAACGATAAAAAAAAGTCTTCTTACAAATAAAGTTGAGCTATTGCACATGCGATATAGGAGGTGCTTGGTATAATATAAATACAAACTGTTGTAGTTAGAATCCTTGTTAGCAATTTGGCAAACGGAAAAAATTTGGAATGGCAAAAGTACGAGTATAAATCGGCTCAGTACCAACAAAATACATTCAAAAATTCGGACAAATATTAAAAAATGGAAATAGTGAGATTAGAAACTTCACATTCTTAAATATATTATCAAATTTGGTTAATTAAACAGGTTCCCAGTATATTTTTTGTGCCAAATAATTCAATAATTTATACAGAATACATTTAAATTTTTGCATGATTAAAATTTTCGTATTAATTTGGATCTGTCAAAAGTACACAAATATTGTACGTTAGATACGAAAAAATTTGCGTATAATACGAGTTTTATTCCGGTGATTGCTAACAAGGGTTAGAATGACTGCAAAAATACTTGCAATAACTTTGGGTGCAAAATAATTTTATATAGAGACAACCAATTAATAAGTGCCTAAGATGAAAAAGTGGGGGTGGGGCTAGGGTTAGGGAAGCATAAATGCATTTCTTTTCTCACCCTTTTTGTCCTTAGTCCTCAAGTCCTTGGTCCTTGCCAACCGACCACGCATGAGCTATCTATTTATTAGGAGGGTCTGAGAGCCTACCTAATAATAGTCAAACCTAAAAAAACAAAAACAAAATTAAGCTCAATTGAAATGAGGTTAGACTTTATTTTGTCGATATTAAGTCTTTAAGGGTCTGTTTGGCAATTATAGGAATAGCGGTTACGAGATATTTTTAGAGTACTAGTTATGAGGGGGTCCGATTTTAGATAGTTTTTAAGTAGTGACTTTAAACCAGTCCAATACATGCTTGATAATTCACTAACGAGCGGTTTTGAAAGTTTTTTTTACACGAATAAGATTAAATATGAAAGGGTATAAGTAGTTATAATTATATTTTTTGGTGAGAATATAAATGGAATAAAATAATAAAACAGTTCAAAATCTACCGATTTGGGGTGTTTATAAAGCCACCCAAAATTACATTACATCGATTTTGGGAGATTTTGAGCCGACCAAAACCAGTGCCTCAAAAAAAAAATACATGAGTTTTCATAAACGGTCGGATCAAAAATATGCCATAATCGGTGAAAATACCGTTAAAATTAGATATCTTAAATCTTGAAATACAAAAAAAAAAAAATCAAATCTTGAACAATACAGTCAATAGCCGCCCTACTTAAACTTAACTAGTTTAGTGAAGAAGTATTTTGTTTATTTTAACATAGTTTTTACTTTTTACTATTTTGCCTTAGTCTTCATCATCCTTATTCTTAACCATGACTTTTTTTTTAGATCATGATAGAGAATGGATCTAGAAAAGTGTAGTAGATTTCATATGCATTCCATCATTGAGAGTGTAAATTTAAATCTTTTTTCACTTACGATTTTCCAAACATATGCTAAAAAAAAAAAAAAAAAAACTCCAAGAAAATAATTATTCCCCAACAAATTGTCATGGGGAAAAAAATGATTGGACGTGGTAAACGTTTGCAAAGTAGAAGAGAAAATTCTTAAATTGATTAATTAATAATTTAGTATACAATTATTATAAGAACTCTTTTATCTAAATTAAAATTTTGCTTACACAATTTCACAAAACATACATTCTATTTATAAATGCAGTCATGGAACTTGGAAATACATACTGGTTTTTTACTTAAAACACTGGTCGGTTAGAGCATCCACAGTGGTAACACTCCAAACCATACTCCAAATTACTTCAAACCATACTCCAATAATTAATTTTGGAGTATTCCCTTCATGTTGGTACACAATGGTATAGTCTAAATAAACACTCCAAATTGACAAGTGGCAACACTCAATTTATTTTTTTTCTTATTTTTCTTTCATAATTGACAAGTGACAACAATCCAAAAAAAGAATGAAGGAGAAAAGTAAATATGGTGGACCCACAAATAATATAGCTCAACTAGTGGACTCTCCAAATTTGGAGAGTCTCTTAGCTTTCTACCAATTTTCAAGTGTGGACAAGAGTCCATTGGAGCCATCAAGTGCTACAAAATTTGGCTAAAGACCAAATATAGCACTTGAAATTAGTCTCACTGTGGATGCTCTTAGGAACTTGTAAAAGTTTAATAAAACTTTTGTCTCATTTCAAATTTACTCGATCATTCGACGATTGTGATCTCGAATATTTCACTTATTCGATATCTTACATTAGTTTAACCCTCAGTGATCTTTTAGTTAAAAAAAAAAATGTTCAAGGTAAAGACTTATTTTTTGTGTTGGTGGAAGCGATAATAATCATATTAAAAGCAATCATCCGAATAAAAGTCGTATTATATGCGGATTTTTTCGTATCTTTCATAAACGTATAATACTTGCGTACTTTTGACAGATCCAAATCAGCACATAAATTTTAAGCATGCGAAGTTTTAAACGTGTTCCGTATAAATTATTGAAAAATTTGGCAAAAAAAACGTGTCGAAAATCTGTATAATTAATCAAATTTGACAACATATTTAAGAATGTGAAGTTTTTAACCTCAAAATTTTCATTTTTCGAATATTTGACCGAATCTTTGAACGTATTTTATTAGCACTAAGCCGATTTATACTCGTACTTTTGTCGTCCTGAATTTTTTCCGTTTGCCGAATTGCTAACAAGGCCCTCGACTATGTTTGAAGACATCAAAATGATCTTCCCATTCAGGAGAGAAATAGAACTATAATAACAAACTTGTTTGAAGGACCCATCCAGTTCTTTTGTTTACATAGAATAACTCAAGAAGAAGAAAAAAAAACTCTTCAAATAACACGAAAATAAAGAGTGTAACATATGGGACCAATGAGAAGGAAGAAACTGTATCGATTTCTTAAATCTTTTATTTTTCTCATATAAATTACATAATTCTTCAAGTTTCATGTGTTTTGTGAGTGAAAGTTGGTCATGGAACGAAGTAAAATTTGTTGAAATAGCACGGAAACTATCCCTTCCCTTTTTACCTTCTTCTCTGGTCTCCAGTTCTACAAATTGATAATTTTAGAGACTAAGTTTGGTTCACATATTTAAGGAATTAGGAAAGTTTTTTTTTTTTTTTTTTTGGGTTTGCCACAAATTTGGAAAGCATATTGGGAGAAAATATAATGGAAAAATGGTTCCTCTCACAACACATGAGATTCATTTTTCCTCCTCCTTTTTCAGCATTTATTACAAAAAATATATGACAAAAATAACCATGTGTTGTTGTCTATTCTATCAGTTAACTCTTTGTCACGTCCCGATTTCAAAATACGACGAGCCGAATACGTAATACCATTTTCAGACTATGCGTCAATCCATCAATTTGGGGTGTTTATAAAGCCAATCCACTGTCACAGTACGTGTCCGAATCGATCTCCGGTCCAATTTTTAAAACACACTCGTTCTCATTAAACAATTAATATGTTTGTCCCACCAAAACCGGAGCGAATGGTGGATTATAAACCATTTTTTTTTGTATGTTTTAAAATATGAGCGGCGCACGTCTGCTGTCTCGCTAGACGAGTTGTTCTCTTTATCGAGAGTTTAACGAACACCAATAACTGCGTCAACGACTCTGCCAGCGAGTCTCGGTCCTCTCGGATTTAACGAGAAGAGAGATTTCCTGTTGGGACTCGCGACTCGTATCCTCTTTTTCACGTGTCCTTCCGCATGCATTCGTTATGCGAAGTCAGACAAGTCTTGGAACTTGGACAACTCCTCTATGTTAGGACAACCAATGTTTTAAAAATCGGACCGGACCGGCCGGTTCAACCGGTTCACCCGTGAACCGGTCATTTTTTCGGTCCGGTTCAGTATTGACCCGATTTTATTTAAAAGTTAGTATTTTTGTAAAAAATTAATTGCCATAAGGGATTAATTTGGACTACTTAAGTTAACCCAGTGGTTGAACTAGTGGTTGAACCAACTGGTTGAACCAATTTGATCCGATCCAGTGCCTTGGCCGGGTCAACCACCGGTTCGATTTTTAAAACATTGAGGACGACCCTCCAGGCTCAGCATGATTCCATCAAAGATCTTGGTCACGGATAACCACCAGGACCAGTTGACAATAAAGGTCAAAGGACAACCAAAATTAGCTCTAGAATAGGACAACCCAATACTCCAAGCCGGCCCTGTATGCGACTGAGTCCTACGTACATTAGTCTTTTTCTTGTAGGGGTGAGCAATGGTTCATTTTGGTTCAAACTAAACCAAACTAAATATAAAAAGATCAAAATAACTGTAAATTGTATTTTTTAAAACAAGAAATTAAAATATTTTCATAAAAATCGAACAAAACCGAACAAAATTAATTCGTCCGGTTTCATAGGCCAAAAGATCAGGACTTCACATTTTAGGAAATAAGTCAATTTAAATAACAAATCATAAGGATAAAAAATAATATTGATGCATTTATGAATTATTGTAATTACATGGAGTAAAAAATATTAGTGTGTATATATATATATATATATATTATATATATATATATATATATATATATATATATATATATAGGGTAAAGAAAGAGCGCGTTCAAAGACACGACCACAAGTTTAAACGGAGAATAGAAGGAGAGAGTGTGCTCAGATAGAATTAATAAAAATATTAGTAGATATAAATTGAGGATAGTTTGGTAAATTATTGAATGTAAATCTATTTTCGGTTCGTTTAGGGTGAAGAACTGAAAACTGAACCGAAATTTTAAAAAATATCAATTCCAAACCAAAAATTGAACCTCGATTTGGTTCGGTTCAATATTCGGTTTCCAACCCTCACCCCTACTTGTGGGTATTCTTCAGGAAGGAAAAAAAAATAAAATCGAAAAGCCTAGAATTCTTGCAATAACATTCATTCTGCTACTGAGCCCTACATTTGATGTCGCACTAACTTTTGTATTAATGTAGCCCATTTGTGTTGGTCGATATGTAACAATAAGGCCTCGTTTGCTTGGTAGAATCAGGATATTAAAAGAGAAATAACTTTTTTAAATTTTGTCTCACTTATTAATAAGGTTATTTACTTATATTTTACTTTTTCTAGGACTGGACATACGGTTCCAGTACATGTGGTTCCGTCCCAGTTCGAACAGTAAAATGTCCAAACAAGTTGGTTCTTAAAATTTGGAATTTAAACGAGACGAGTCGTATGATATTAACGGATGGGAACGGGTCCTATTTTTAAAATAAATGAAACCATGTCCGACCCATTTCTAGGGATATGTAATTTTTCTTATCAATATTTTGAATTTTTATTATAGTATATAGATAATACATGTTATTGTTTAGTAAACAAATTCTAGAAATTTGAAAAGACATTAGACTTGTTATTTTTATAGATAATATAACATATTTAGAATTTTAGACGTTTACTTTTTTTTAAAAAAAATTAACTTTTTCTGGACCCCTTTGTGCCCACGGGTCGACCTGTTTCGGACTTGTTTCGAACGAGTCGATTCCAGTCTGGTTCCAATAGTTTTTGAATCCGTCCCGCCAAGTAAAGGTCCGGTCAGCGTCCATCAAATTTGGACTCCGACCAGTACCCAACCTAACTTTTTGTGTGTATTAAATTTACATTCTATTTTTTGTCACGAAAAACAGTCGTCAAATATTTTTCGTAAAAAAAATTGGAATTTAGGTCTAATAAACACATAGTAAAATATAAATACAAACTTTTATTAGTAGGTGAGATGAAAGTAAAAAAAAGAAAAAAAAATCTAAAAAACAAAAAAGTTCATTTTTTGTATTTGATTGTTAAAAGAAACGAGCAGTAAAAAAAATTCCCAAGAAAAAAAAAACATGAAATTTTTTTTTTCTCCCACTCATCCCATGGGTTTACTTTATCACCTTCAATTATTCTCTTTTTCTTCCAATTTTTAGGATCTTTCCAAATGCTAATTTTTTCCATAAAAATTATAATTAGTAATTACCCAAAGAAAAAAAAATACAAATAAAAGAAAATTAATGGTAATTAATTTTCTTTTCTTTCCTTCCTGCGAACCAAACTTTTGGCCATGTATAGGAAGGATTTGTGTTGATGTAGGTGGAAATACAAGTAAAGCCAGCAAAATTAGAAAGTTTAATGATAGCTAGCATGACAATATTTTAGTTGGTCCAATGTAGAAGAATCCATAATTTGGCTTTAGCCACTTTGTACACCTGTGTGTCAACAAAATCATGCCGATCATGGTTGGGTTGGTAGTGGAGCATGCAATTAATCAACTCACTACTTAGTTTCATTATCATGCTAGCTAGCTAGCTAGCTACTTGTCATTAACCTAACACAAAATATGTATATGGTTGGATTCCATATAAGTGAGCAATAACAAGCTGTAACCATCACCAGGTGTTATTAATTTAGTCAAAGCTTTCTTTGTCATTAACTTATATATATATATATATATATATATATATATATATATATATATATATATATATATATATATATATATATATATATATATTTTGTTAAAGGAAGAAAAATGGACATCCAACATTTAATCATAATTATGGCCGCAATCAATTCCCATTCTCCATGTGATTGATCATGGCTTGTCTTTAGTTTATTTGGATGATGATGTTGGTGAACATTTCTTTAATTTGTTAGTGGGAATTATGTCTCTCTGAGCCCTAGTTGCAAATGACAGTAGCATAAGTAACTTTCGACAGCATAATTAAATTAATTATCGTCTTTTTTTTTTTATAATTTGTTGTTACCGAACAATTTTTGAGATTGTTTAAAGAAATAGAAGCAGCCATGATTAATCGCAAACTCAACCTTATGGTCACTCTGAATTGAACTTATATTCAGGGCTGGCCATGGGATAATTCGGACAAGACTTGAGGTTAGGCAACTCCTATCTCCTAGGCAGGGCCGGCCCAGACGGTTGGGTTGTCCTAGTCGGAGCTAGATTTGGTTGCCCTTTGTCATACTCATAAAGAAGATATCAAAAAATTGACATGTTCTAGTGACATCATGGATACCAGATTCTGAGTTCCTCCCCTTGAGCTACTCGAGTCATTTCTAATAGAAACTCAAAATATGGGTCTCGTGTGCTAGTTCAACTAACAAAGAGGAGTTTGGGTGGACCGCATAGGCTTTATTAGCGAAGAGGTGTGGATTTAGGGGTGGGGTAGAGAAGGGGGGTTGCCCTCACCAGGGGGGGTTGCCCAAACCCGTTGGCTTGTCCGGCTTACCCCAGGGCCGGCCCTGCTCCTAGGACAATCCTTTCAGCCTCAGCGTGATCTCACCAATGGTCATGATCACAAATGACCACCAAAAAAGAGTAAAGGAACAATCAAAATTAGTTTCGGATAGGACAATCCAATCTATCAGACCGGCTCCGTTTATATTTGACTCTATTTAGTGCCAAACAGAATGGAGGAATCAAATGTCTCGTATTCCGAATGGACGTTTGTTCAATTTCGTTCGAGAATTTTACTAAATAGTTCCAAAGTAGACTTAGTCCCTTAATGATTCCGAAAACTTAAAGAGGATTGTTTCGCTATTGCTAATTTTGTCCAAGTTATTTTTTGTTTTTTCACCTAATAAATACAAACAAATTGTTTGGTGACAACCAGAGGCGGATTTTTTTTAATTTTTTTTTAAAATATTTTCTTGGTTATATTTTTTTTTCTCTTATTTGAATTTGAAGCATATAATAATTAATTATAAATAAAATTTTAAATTTTGTTACTTTAGGTGGTACGATAGTTTGTATTTTCGTGTTGTTCAGGCTATACCTAAAGTTTAATCTCACCTAATTTAGATGTCAGCTCCACTACCGATAAAAAGTGCATATTTTGATTATATATAAAGTATCAGATAAAGTGATTTGGAAAAGTTATATTCACAAAAACTGCATATCCCAAACTTATCACGAGTGTTCATCTAGCGTGTCGGATCAAAAATTGCCACCACCAGTAAAGGTCCTTGAAGAAAAGAGAGTTATTTATATTTACCTCACAGTCCTAATTGTTAATTCTATTATCCCCATTTTTTAAAAAATTACTACCACTGTCCAATCATTCATAACTTGTTATTTATAATTGTATTTACCTTCTCAAAAAAATGTCTTTGTTTTAAGAATTGGAATGTAGTAGTAGTTTGTAAAAAGGCAAATTTTATTGGCACCTCAAATTTTACTTGAGGGCAACCCAATTTTTTATTTATTTACAAGTTTGTCACTCCAAATTTTTACTTGTGGACAACCCACATATTTGGATTTGGACTGCAAACATTGTTGCTATCCTACTTTATCCTAACAAGTTTGACAGTCTTGGTCTCGTTTTGTTCGCAAAATCTTCGGGTTGGAAAAGGAAAGTGATTATTTTTTTATGTTTGGGTGCCAAAGAAATTGAGGAGGAAATGAAAGTGATTCCCAATAGAAGAAAAATTAGAAGAAAAAAAATAATTCCATCCATCCAAACAATGAATCACTTTCTCACATTGAAGTATTTACTTTCCTTTCCAAATTCTTTAGCATTACCAAACATTACCGAACATCGTAAAGAAAAATTAATGGAAATTAAAAATTTTCAAAGAAAAAAAATGACAAGGAATCAATTTTCTTTTCCTTCCATTCCGCGAACCAAACGAGGCCAAAGTACGACTGCCAACTTTATTAACAATCCTAAAAAGGGGTGCCTTGAAAAAAAAAAGAAAAAAAAGAGAGCAAATAGAATTAGCAATTAGGTTTCTGGAGAAAAAATACAAATAACTCATGAAAATATTATAGAACAATCCCCATAGAGATCTCCATACGGGTCTCACGCGCATTGTCGTTTTAGAAAAGAAAAAAAAGGGTCTTTGGGGGCGTAACAACCTATTTCGGAAGCACAGTGCGGGCCCCACGCCGTGAGCTGCCCCGCATGTGCCCATACGAGTGACCGGACCGTCCGCAACAGCACATTCACCTCATCGCCTACACGCCTCCAAACACGCAACGCGCATCTCAGCCGGTAGCTTCGAGCCGCGAGTCGACGAGGTACGAGTGCTTGTACACGTGGCGTTGCTTGATTTGTTCGTTTCTGGTTCTTTTCTTTTATTTTAAAATCATGCTGAAACAGGAGATTGTGTCCTAGTGGGCCCAACTAGTGCCGTGGACTGGCACTTCGCTGGAAAAAAAAAAAAAACAATTGCTTACTTGCCTGCTATTCTCACCCCCCACCACTCACAAGCCCATTTCCACTCCCAACGGCTCAATTTAAGGCTTTTAGCACCCACCAAACTGGAATACCATAAATGCCCTTCCAAATATTTCCCTTTTCTTTTTTTTTAATAAATTATTCTTATGTGTGGCATTCAAAGTTTTGACAACAAAATCCATTTTTATTCACCCACGAAGATTTATGTGGATGTTTTTTCATTCCAATTAAAAAGGATCATGTGTGAAACTAAAATTACTATAGTTTTTTATCTTTGATGTGGTATATATCTAGTTTTGACCACTATTTTTATACATGTGCACACAATTTTTTCGTGGATGAACAATAATAAACTCTTTGACAGCTTTATTTGTAGTATTAAAAATAATAATTCATTCTTCCTATTTCTTGAAACTTTCAAAATGATATTATTTACTAAATAAATAGTTATTGGTAAGAGATGTATATTATCTCATGTATTCATGTGCATGATATTTTATTAAAAAAAAAATTTCACTCGTCATCAATCATCAGTTCTTAATCATACAACTACTAGATTATAATCATATATGACGATTGTTTTTATCAATCGTTAAATGCTACTTATACAAACAGCCAGGTGGGTCAACACAATTTTTTAGGATTATTTAATTTTAGGATCTCGTATAATACTAGAAATATTAGTTCTCCATATTGTTCATAAAAGAGTTTGAATCTCGTCCTAATGGCTTAGACTGACCGTTAGATCTTGTTTAGGTTTCCATAATATTCAAAATTTTCATTTAGTTTTAGAGTCCCGTATAAAATTTAAATTTTATGTTTACTTTTTTATTTTGAACGGTCATTCCAAGTCGTTAAAACGGAACTATAAAGTATTATAGGAGACCATAAGATTAAATAATCCAAAATTTTAATATATCATGAGGTATGAGTGTATTTCCTCATAAGAATGCATCACTACTTTAGAAAGAGATATGTTTAAAACAAGGCTTAATTGTACTTTGCTACCCTCAACTATGCCGCTTTTTCAACTTGATACCCTAAATTTTTTTTGTAACAAGTTGATATCTCAACTATTTTTTTTTTCAACTTGATACCTAATTTTTCAAAAAATCCCAAAATGTCCTTATCTCTTCCCTCTTCCCTTCTCCCCTCCCCCCCTCCCTCCCCCACTCCGGCCACCCCCACCCTCCCGCTCCGCCTCCCCTCCGGCCACCCCCCTCTCCCACGTCCGGCCAACCCCCCCTCCCGCTTCCGGCGCCACCGCCGCGGCGGCGGCTGCTGCTGCCGCGGCTGCCAGCGACGGTGGGGGTAGGGGGGTTGGCCGGACGCGGGAGAGGGGGGTGGCCGGAGGGGAGACGGAGCGGGAGGGAGGGGGGATAATTTTAAGGTTTGTGCAGGGGTATTTTTGTCCCAAATTTTTTTTGGGTATCAACTTGTTACAAAAAAGTTTATGGTATCAAGTTGAAAAAACGAAATAGTTGAGGGTAGCAAAGTGCAATTAAGCCTTAAAACAAATTTGAGTGCAAGAAAAATGCCCATCATCTATAGGCTATATTTGTAATTTCAGATATATATTTAGTTTTAGCATATATTTAACTTATCAGCAGTTATATTAAAGAGGAAGCTCTTTGGGCTGGCAACTGCCTCCACCAAAGAGAGAGCGAGACGAGTGATTTTAGAGAGAGAAAGAGAGAGACAAAGGTCACAAGAGAGTGTACACTACTCTTCCTCTCTCCTCTTTTGGGACCATAATGTAAAAAAAACTTCCCAGTGAGACACACAGAGTGCAATTTCTTTTTTCAAATACCCCCCTCCGGAAAGCAACGATGGCAATGCCGGCCGCGGCGGCGATTCTGAGCTTCCTCTGCGTTCTGGCGGTGGTCGTGGACCACGCCTCCGCCGGAGACCCCTTCGCCCACTTCGACTGGAACGTCCACTACAAGACCGTCTCTCCTCTCGGCGTCCAGCAAAAGGTGTCTTCTTCTTCTTTTTTCTCATTCAAATAACCCCCTCGTCTCTTCAATATCCCATGGAATCTGCTCTAAAAGCTAGCAAAATCCCATCTTTTCCCTCCTTTTCCATTTTCCACGAAGAATGGATTCGTGGGTCAGTGGCCGTTTTGAAAAAAAGTCTACATCTCACTCTCAGATTCCTATAGTATCCTTTCTTTGCAAATACCCCCCCTCATTTTTTACATATTCGTCGGATCCGCTCCAAAAGCTTTCAAAATCCGATCTTTCCGCTCTTTTCCTAGTCTTGGTGGATTTTTGATTCGTGGGTCAGTGGCCAAAAGACCACAAAAAATTTCACTGTTAGCCTGAGCTGATGTTTTTATTTTTGTCCATTTTTTTGGCGGGTTTTGAATTGTAAATATGTTTTCTTTGGTGCAGATTATCGCAGTGAACGACAAATTCCCTGGCCCCATTGTCAATGTCACCACCAATTGGAACGTTGCGGTGAACGTCCTCAACAGCTTGGACGAGCCTCTTCTCCTCACATGGTAACTATTTTAAATCTTTGTTTGGTAATTTTCAGTTTACTGAGGTATGTTTCCGTTTAATTTCCCAGTTCTTGAATTGAGCTGTTATTAATTTTTAATTGTCTAAACTGTTTTTTTTTTTAATCAGCTTTAGGTTATTTTGTTATGTAGATGTGTGTGTTAATTTCTTAGTTTGCTGAATTCTTTTTGTAATATTTTGTAAGTGTTGTTAATTTTTGGAAACATTGAAGGGATGGAATCCAACAGAGGAAGAATTCATGGCAGGATGGAGTTTTGGGCACCAACTGCCCGATCCCGCCGGGCTGGAACTGGACTTACCACTTCCAAGTTAAGGATCAGATTGGAAGTTTCTTCTATTTCCCATCCACCAACTTCCAACGAGCCGCCGGAGGCTACGGTGGGATAATCGTCAACAACCGCGACGTTATCCCCGTGCCCTTTAACACTCCTGATGGAGACATCACTCTTATGATTGGCGATTGGTACAACAAGAATCACACGGTGAGTCGAGACGACAAAAGTTTCCCAAAAAAAAAAATTATGGCTGGCAAGGGGAGGAATGTGACGAGTTATTATTCAAGATTGGTTGGTTTTTGTAGGATTTGAGGAAGAAACTCGACGCTGGGAAGGATCTTGGTATACCCGATGGCGTTTTGATGAATGGGAAGGGGCCTTATCGGTACAATAACTCACTTGTTCCGGATGGTATCGACTATGAAACGATTAATGTTCATCCAGGTAAAATGATTTCCACTATTTTGGGCAAATTCACACTCTCTATTTGATGCTTAAAACTTTGGAAATGAAAACGAGCATAGATGGGCAATTCTAATCGAAATATGGTGTAGAATGGTGAAAGATGGATGATTCTAACCAAAATAAGGTATAGAAGTGACCTATATTGACGGAACGAGTACAAAAAAAATAATTCTACCGAAATAAGGTGTCAAACGCTCGTAGAATGGTGAAAATGAGTATAAATGAGTGATACTAAACCGAAATATGATGTAGAATGAACATAGAATAGTGAATATGATTATAGATGGGCGATTCTAACAAAAAATGGTATAAAACAGGCATATAATGGTGAAAATGACTATAGATGGGTGATTCTAATTGAAATACCAGCCTAGAATGTTGAAAAGAAGTCGTGCACCTCGGCACATTGTCTTAAATCCTAATATGGCAGAAGTAATCATAAATTATTCTAAACTTTTCGACTATCCTACTGTCTTGATGCCTCTCTAAACTGTCAGTTGTTAGAACTATCTAATGTCACCTTACTTCAACTTGGACTTGATGTGAAATATTTCAGACTTGTCCGACTACTCATAGTAGGTCTAAAAGGTTTACAACCATTTCCTACTGATGGCAGGGTTTTTGAAATGATTCTTGAGCAAGTGGATTTTTTACCAACTTGTCAATGCGATAACTAATTTGGTAGTTGTAAGTTCTTGAAGGTTGATTATTCTCTTTAATTTGTTGATATTAATTATTGGTTGATTATTATTTTTCAATGCGATGACTATTTTTTCAATGCACACCAAATTGTACTTGTTCTTGATTTGGCCAGTTATACCATTTTATACCAAGCTGGTATACTTTTTTTTTTCACCCAAAGAACAGTTATTTTCTGATACACATTTCCCAAAAAATTTAGTCCAGAAAGTAGTTCGTTTCAGGATTTCAATGTTGTTCTTACGTATCGATTGCCTTTAAAAACAATTATTGTTATGAATATTAAAAAGTTTTAATGAAAGCAATGGTTTCAGAAATTTTGCTTAACATCAAATACTGTGGACATTATGTTGCTTATACTTGACAATGTTTCCTGAACACAGTACTTGTGACGCTGTTTTCTTGGATATATTTTTTGCTATTTCATCTGCTTGCTTTTCCTGTTATCTCATGTGTTAAGATCTGCTATGGTTCACCATTTTACATATAAAGTTGAAACTGTTCGATGATTTTTAAAAGTTAAATAATGATGGTTTGGGAAAATAATAGTAATGTAGCACAGTAGCAGTGTCAGCTTCTCGATAATTTTCAGAGATATAAAAATTGATTACCTTCTCTATGTGTGAGATCAAATACTAAAGCTTATGTTTTACAATTGCCTTTGATTCTTTAAACAGGTAAGACATATAGACTCCGGGTCCATAATGTTGGCATCAAGACTTGTTTGAACTTCAGAATCGAATCACATAACTTGCTTCTTGTCGAGACTGAGGGATCTTACACTATGGCAACAAACTACAGTAACCTAGATATCTGTGTTGGGCAGTCATATTCTTTCTTACTCTCGACGGATCAGAATGCAAGCAGTGATTACTACATTGTAGCAAGTGCGAGGTTGGTAAATGAGACACTGTGGAAAAGAGTTACAGGAGTTGCTGTCCTGCGCTATTCAAATTCTAAAGGCAAAGCCTCTGGTCCTCTTCCTGATCCTCCTCAAGATTTCTATGACAAAACCTGGTCAATGAATCAGGCAAGATCAATCAGGTTTGTAATTACTCTTATGTTTGCCAAGTGAATCATTTCTATGCTTCAGTGCCTTGCCATATGTAATAATATTTACTATTTCTCTCTTTTTTTATTTGCTCGACCATGGAATATGCTTAAATATTTTGAGTTACAACTTTCTTATTGCGACAAGTTATTTTTCCTTCCATTCATGACAATATTAAAGAAACCATTTTGAACTGGCGTTATCTTATCCTATTTATTGTTCGTATAAACTCAATGAACATAAGATGTGCTCATAGAATGTGCTATTTAAGTTTTCAGGATAAATGTGAGTACTGGTGCTGCACGTCCAAACCCTCAAGGATCTTTTAAATATGGTTCGATCAATGTAACTCAAATGTATTTAGTAAGGAATACGCCACCTGTGGTTATTAATGGAAAGCGTAGAGCTACACTCAATGGAATCTCGTACTCTAACGCTGAGACACCGATGAAGCTTGCCGACCTGCATGATAAGAAGGGTGTTTACATGCTTGATTTCCCTACAAAACCGCTCACTGGACCACCTAAAGTAGGAAGATCTATAATCAATGGTACTTACAGGGGCTTCATGGAAATTGTATTCCAGAACAATGATACTGTAGCCCAAACATATCACATGGATGGATATGCATTTTTTGCGGTTGGGTACGAGTACTATCTCAGCTTTTTATGTTTACAGAGATGAGATACTTTCTAGGCATTCCTTTTATCTTGATATATGGTTTTCGTGACAGGATGGACTATGGGGAGTGGACAGAAAACAGCAGAGGCACATATAACAAATGGGACGGTGTTTCTCGCTGCACCATACAGGTGATTACTATGAAATTCATTTTACTGTTTATTTATTTGATCTTTTCCAATTCATTTTGGAGGATAACTGTGAGAAGAAAGCCTTTCTCTATCCCTAATTTATAAGGAAACATAAGGCTAATTGTATGATTTAGTTATTCCATGTTCTCATATTTTTGGACATCTTCATCATGTCCTACATCAGTAATTCTGTTGCTTATCGTTTTATTATAAAGCAACTGCCTTCTTCTTATGCTTCAAGTTAGCAAACAAACATAATCCATTTTACTAAATCCGTTATTTGGTGAATTTTCAAGGTAGAAATTGATTAACACATTATCTCTCCTGCCAACCAAAGTTGAATTTCTTTCTGAATAATAAATAAAATGATTCTATTTTCCTTCTCAATTGAATTGTTTTATGAAGTTTGACAAGAGAGTTATGAAATATTTCTGGCATATATATATTTGAAATCTTTTCTTTCTTACAATAGTTGCAAGTTGCACCCAATTTTTATGTTTAACTTTATTAGATCCCAACATCAACTATGGGAGTGTTGGTCTACCTTTGTTTGGTTGCTCAATTATTGCTCTACCAATTTTACATCCAGCTACTCACATTATCAACAAAAAACTTGCATTCCACTCACATTTTCACATTTTATGTAAGTTTCATTCCTAAAATGGGATTATTTTTATTTTGATGACAGTTTCAGTCTACCATTGTTTGGTTGCTCAAATTTTTCTTTACCAATTTGCACATTCCAGTTGCTTTTGTACTCCATTATCAGCAAATTCTCTTGCACTCTACTCACATTTTGATCTTTTAATGTAGTTTCACTCCTAAAAAATAGTTTACTTGTGATTTGGTGACAGTTCCGTTTATTTATGTTCTCTGTTGTGGAATCTCTTTTTCATTCTTGGGTTTCAGTGCTTCAACTTGACTGTAGTTGATGGCATTAATACTTTTCTTTATGAAACTTCCTTGTGTACTAAACCTCATCCAGTTTACTACAACACTGTATGATTTAGTAATACTTGTCAATTTTAGGTGATTTACGAAGTATCCACTTTGTTCATAGTATTAGTTGCTACAACACTGTATGATTTAGTAATACTTGTCAATTTTAGGTGATTTACGAAGTATCCACTTTGTTCATAGTATTAGTTGCACCCACCATTCACCATTGCTCTCCTGTTAAGTCTTCTTAGAAGTTGCAACTTGTTTTGTTCTGGAATCGAAACCAGTGGGAAGTCGTTTTGACCTAATCAAAATTTGAAAGTCAGAATGCTTACTCGGTGGCAATCTTCTCCTCGTGTTTCAGGTCTACCCGGGAGCATGGACAGCTGTCTTGGTCTCGTTGGATAACGTTGGCACCTGGAATCTCCGTACAGAAAATCTGGACTCGTGGTACCTTGGGCAGGAGACGTATGTCAAGGTGTTCAATCCAGAGGATACTTCTAACAAAACTGAGCTGCCTGTTCCAGACAATGCACTATATTGTGGCCTCCTCAAGTCTTTGCAGAAGTATGTACCTAATCCCTCAATTCCTTACTTTGAGAAGTCGGTTGCACCAGAGTCCAACGTAAACTGGTTCTGACCTACAGACCTGGATATCTGTGGATTTTGTGTAGTGTCAGTGTCTGGATCCAGACTTGTCACCAAATCTGGTACAGTCAACTCATATAGAATGAAGGAACTGATGTGATTGTTTTGATAATTACCGGATCAAAATGTGGGTTATAAAGATCCAGATCAGTCTTTAGAACATATCAGTTCACAGCCTGACCTGAAAGTCACTCTACCCCTTAATATCACTACTGTGATTCTTTTTAAACAGGCACGCTTGGCAACTCCAAACTGCAGATAAGTCTCGAGTAAAACCTGGGTAGTAGTGAAAAGAGTAAAAATTGCAAAAAAGTAGGCTAAATTACAACTTGATACCCTCAACTATTCGAGTTTTTCAACTTGATACCCTAAAATTTGATAGGTATTAACTTAATACTCTCTCTCAACTAACATTTTCAACTTGGTACCTTCTGTCACCCTAACCATTACCCCACCCCCCTCGGGTTGTCGGTGCCGGAGAAGGGGGGGGGGGGGGGGGGGGGCTGCTGGAGAAAGAGAGGGGGTTGGGAAGGGTATTTTGGTCATTTGTTAACTCGGTTAACACCGTTTGGAGAGAGGGTATCAAGTTGATGCCTATCAAAATTGAGGGTATCAAATTGTAATTTAGCCTAAAAAGTAAATGCTGATTGTTTGCCACATAAAAGATGTTATCATCATTTTCTTTCTAATTTGACAGAGAGTTGGAATATTCATTGACGATAAAAATATAGGATTATTTAGTAATAGGGCCTCACATATATATGAATATATATTATATTAACAAAATCCACCATTTTCTCAACAGTCTCAAGTTAACTCAATCCCTTTTCTTTAGAAACTGACAAGTTTTTAAACTTTTTTTTTTCTCCAGGGAGCAGACCCCTCATGCACAGGATGAAGAATCTTCTTCTTCAGTTGCACAAGTCAGAGCAAATTTGCTGTTCTTTGTGCTGGTCTTGACTGCAGTTGCCATCTTCCCATGACCGATTCGAATGTAGAAGAGTTTTGAGTGATTGTTAGGGGTGCTTTTTCTACCCCATATGAGGAACATTAATTGGATTGGACAGGCTTTTCATTGTGTTAGGGTTTGTGTAGTTGTGCAAATCCATCAATTGTGGATATGAAGTTGCTCATGTTTATTTATTTATCCTTTTTAACATCTTTTTGGATACTCGATCTCTTTCTCTTATTACTATGCTTCAGCCTCTGACCATTCATTCTACTGAAAATTGGGAGTGCTATTATTGATAATTAATTGGCATTACATTCTATTCTCCTGTTTCTATGAATTAGCTCATGTGAGTTTGCATTTTTTTCAAGCACAATGCTGTAATAATTTATCAAGGCTGCTTCTTGTATCCGAGTCTCTGATTGATGTATCCTTTCTTTTGTTGCTTCCCTCGGGTTTGAATTTGTACAAATGCTTTACTTGTTAAATGAATTAACCTCAGCATCAATGGGGCAGTTTTGGGTTGAAATTATTCCTTTTGCTGTAAATTTCTTGGCCCAAAGATTTGGTGCTTTAAAATTAATCCTGGAAACTCATGCTCATTATATCTACTAGATAAAAAGAAAGGTACAAGTTGGAACTCTATTTCAAAAAAAGGGCCTGCAACATTATGGTCATCCATGTTATTTTAACCAATCAAATATGTCATCCATATTCCTGGTCTACTACATATCTCAACCTGTGTATGTAGGAGTATACAAGTTGTACTAACCTGACAAACAGTTGCATCTAGAATAATAAAACCATAATTCAGTAACATTGTCATCAAGAATTAATGAATCTCTTGTGATGTGCAGTCTCCGTAAGTTATATACACTGAAAGAAATGAAAATAACTTGAAGTGAAAGCAAAATTTCGAGCCTCTGTCATTTTTCTCCCTTTGTGTGAATAAAGAAAATTGCAACGAACTACCACTCATTAACAACCAATCCAACAGTAAACCAGGAGGCAAGATGATCAAATTGCTACATGCTGGCAACCTGATGAAGAACTCAGATTTAGAATCCATTATTATTTGGAGAGCCAGTAGATGATTAGGAACAATGTGCATGCAGCTATGACTGCAGAAAGGATGAGAGTGTCCCTTGAGCGTTTCCTTCGAATGGAACCTTCAAACAGAGAAGAGTTATGGACTCATTTTACTGCTCAAGAGAATAGAAGAATATTATTGTGAGCTGGGAAGCAAAAGATACCAAGAAGGCCTCGGATTATAGGAAATTTGTCACCGAGTTGCTTGACTTTTCCTTGAACATTTCCAAACAAAGCTCTTTGTGTGCCTAGAACTGATCTTGTAGCTTGAGCCTGACCTATCACCTCATCAATCTGGATGAAAACAATTTGTTACTGAGCAAGTCATGTAGCACTAGGACAACATTACTTACAGTCAGTTTGTTATAGTATAAGGTCAGCCATGAATAAGAATGATGCGAGAATAGATTAACAATATACAATTATTCAGAACTTGTTTCGGTCAACAATGAAAATAGTTTAGTTATCCATCAACTAACGAGCTTTCTCATACCAAAGTTTTCCAAATCTTTTAGTAAGCCCCAATCACATCGTGGAACATACCCAACGTCCTTTTTCTTAATCAAACTTTTCAAATTACGTCTTATCCTATTCACTTTAACCAAAGGACAACAAAGTCGAGAAAGGGAACAATTAAAAATGTGCATTCATAATCATTTAGAATTACAATTTTATACAGTGGTGTCAATGGAGTAAAGAAATTCTACATCTAAGAGAGGATAAAAGTTACTTTCTTAAGAGGCACATGAAAGAGAAAAAAAAAGTCATCACAATTTGCAAGATGAGAACCCAATTCTCCTTTTATATATTCTTTTTTTTTTCCTTCTCTCAAATCTATATAACAGAACCTGCCACCACTTGTTTTTTAAATTGTATAAAATTGGAAGAACTAGATTACAGAACTTTTCTTTTTAGATTTTAAATGACCATTTTAAAAAATTAAGCTTTGAAATAACACTGTCATTTATATTCTTGAAGCTAAAAGATTTCTAAGGACGCTTGCTAAAATCATATCATAGATGACAATCAAAACACATTGTGCCTCACCTCACCTGAAGTTCTGGCTCTGCCCTTGTTACTGGGGATAACCGATCGTGTGTTTTCTAAGTAGGCATTTCATAAAGATATGACAAATTATAAAGTGGTTATGGGCTACTTAATGTAATCTTCTTTCCATCTGGGCTTGGGACTGAAAGTAAAAAAATATAACAAAATGAACACAGCAAAGGCGGAGTTAACTGTCAGATATGGCCTCAAACTGCTAGGAATAGATCTACAACAATCGCGGAAGAGAATATCTAGTAGTTATAGAATTTCAAGCAAAGTGTACAGATTACCAGAAAATCTTCCTTCACTTGTTTCCAAATCAAATTACTTGCACATAAAATAACTACAAACAACAAGAAAACCTTGTCCCACATCTTTGAAATTGGCTAGATATCCTCTTTCTCCATTAAATTCCATGACATGGTTTCTGTCAAATTAGCAACTACTATATCCTCAAAATATTCATTTTGGCTACCCTTAGCTTCGCAGCTCCTTCAACAATGACCGCCCAAACCGGATCCATGGGTCCCTGTTGCACATGTCTAAACCATTTCATCTTATTTTACTACTAGTATCCTCAGCTGAAGCTACTTCTTACTTCCCTGAAATAAAGTAATTTCTTGTTCTACTTTTGTCGTGTTATCAATCATTTATTTCATCTTTGAAGTTCCTCTACTTATTTTAGGACATATATGAAATTATCACTACCTTATGGATAAGCCTTGGAGAGAACTTCACCATTCACCTTCACGGGTTCTATAGTCACTTAACAAAGTATTCAGAGCTTGGCTTCCTGATGTAATTCTAGGAACAAAATCCTCATATTTATCGACGAAACAACTTAATCCTATATAACCTAAAGACACATTTCTAAAAGTTTCTTGCCCATTCACGTGCTACCAAAGCTTTTCCACTATTGCATTGAAGTTGTTGTTCCTATTTACTACACTGTTCTTCAAGCACAAAGCCATATTAGATACGAAAAGCTTTATCCATGTGGAAGGGTATGTTTTCGGAAAAAACCATACTTCGTGAATAGGAGTCACATATATGAGCATACGAATATCTGATGCTTACATGATTAATGCTCCCATGAATCGAAGCCCTTTCACGCAATAGATGCACTCTAGGAGACATGCTACCAGACGCCTGTATAAAACAATAAAGATTAGTAGTACATCAGTAAATTATCAAGTGCTACAGCAAATGAAAGTAATTCATAGCACTTCCTTGCCTTGGATTCACTGATATCATCTCGAACAGAGTTAAGCAGCTCTGCGTGCTCTCTCATTGAGTTCAAATTTCCCTTCGTTCGTCTAAATTCCTAACACATTTATCCAATGATAAACTTCAATTAGAGTAAGACACAACTGAAGCAAGACTTAACACTTTGAACAAAACCTGCGAGCATTTTTCAACAAGGGTGACTGCAAGGAATGGTTAGTTGAGAATCATCTCCAATAGAACAGATTATATAATCCTAAGGACAAGCTCAGAATGTCAAAAGCTTCAGCCTCAAGTATGTAGGACTACCAAAACCTGGAACATAATTGATTCATTAAAACATATATAAAGTCACATGAGGTTCTTATGATCGCCTTCTCAATGGCAAGAACACATTTGTTGCAAGTAAGGACCGAGTTTGCAAATAGCAACAATTGCTTCTTTGACTTCCACTTTTTCTTTGGGTTTCACTTTCTAGCCAATTTGTTATGTTCTCTTGCACTGTTCACGACAAGAGGGAAAAAAAAAATATTGTGACTGAGATCACCCTTCTAGAACAGATTACATACAACAAATAAGAAAACCCGAGTCAAACCTAAATGCTACATGTGATTTGACCTAAAGGCTTAATGTTAATCAACAATTGTGAAGCTCTGAACTCTTTTTTGCTGCGTATAGATTAAATTTGCACAAGTCTACCAAAAAAAAAATTACACTTGTACAAACTTTCAAAAATAAAGTGCTAAAAGATTTAAGATACTATATACTGTATACTATATAATATCTTCATGTGCATGACCCGTGCACTTATGATGGAGCGCAACCGGTTAACTTGACCAATTGCTTGACCTGTCCAATCCATTTCAAGAGAGCCCGCATATCTTCAAATTTGGATACGATTTTACAAATATATTTTAGGATTTTTTTTGGTAACCTATGCATGTAATAAATCTAGCAAATCCAGTCAAATCTTTGACCTTAATTTGACTAAGTTATTATGAATAGATTTAGTAGCCTCTTATTTCGAATTAGGATTAGATTTCTTGTTCTCCAAGTTTTGTAAACATATATAATAGCTTCGTTGCACTAGTTTTAATTAAAGCCAATAATATTACTATTTTCCATTGAGATTCGTTTTCTTTTTCTGGTATATTCTAGTTCTCATGGGTTCGAGAATGTTCGTGGATTCGAACAAATAACTTCCATTTCGGCAACGTTGGTTATCCCCGCTTAGCTTCGACATTGTACCATCCTTCCTCGACGCTTCGACGAGCCAAAATCGACAAATTCGCTTCAACCAGCCTACTCTAAAGTGTATGAAGATACCTATAGTATGTTTCCTACATCATGTGGTATCATAGCACAAGATTCCAATTTCGTGGAAGATTTCCACATCGCCGACACCATTCCATTTTCACCACCATGTTCATCCTTCGCTTTTGTTCTCCACCGCCCACCAACATCATCTCCAACCCGCTCACGTAACCGCCCACCACCACCATCCACTTCGTCATAATCCTCATCTCCACCCAAAAAGAGAACATTCTTCGTCTTCCTGAGTATTGACATCCAAATCCGTGTGGTCGCCATTGTTGCAACCGCCATCACCAACGAAGCCAACAGCCACACCTTGCACCTCCTCACCAACAACGCCATGGGCCAACCCGCTCCTCTCCAGCCTCACCCCGCACCAGCCTCGCAGTCACTCCTGCTACTGCCGACGACTACCAGAGCGTCTCCTTCCCTGCTGCAACTGAACCCCTCACCAGTTCACCCCCTTGAGCCAGCCATTGTTCACTCGAGTTCGCCTCCTCGTCTTTTTAAGTCATCTTTCTCTAGACCTCACTCACTTTCTGCCATCCCCAACACTGACATCCCCGACTTCCCTTCGGATCAGCCGCAAAGCCTCCATCCTAAAACACATCATAAATCTTTTTTTTCCCTACCAGCCCACCCACAAACCAAATTCAAATTTCCAGAACCATTAACCATGTTACCCTATTTTCTGCAAAATCAAACCTGCTTTAAAACCCATTCAACTCAAAGTTTCTAGACCTGGACCCTATACTAGGTCTGTTTAACTCAAACCCATTCCATTTCATAAACCTAATACATTCCAAAACCCGACCAAATTATCCTATTTATATTCAACTTCCCATACCCTCTTTGTTTCAGCCTTGTTTTGAACCAATTAAAGCTCCAAAATTGTCAAGATTTCACATCCTCTTTGACATGGCAATTAACTACAATCACTTCATGTCACATTCAAGGTTCGAAGCTTCAAACAACGTTGAAATTCCCTATTTAATGGATTGAAAAGTATCAAGTATTGCCGCGGTCTTAAATTGGATTGTAGCAGTTGAGAAATTCTTCGAGTATCATGGAAGTTCCAAGTGGAATCAAGTGAAGAAGGTAGCTAATCGGCTGACAGATATCGCTTCCTATTAGTGGCATAGAACTCAATAGTTCAAACTTTAGAAAGGCACACATTGACTCATGCGACACAAGATATTACATTGATTTCTTCCTCCCGACTTTGATTTTTTTTTTCCAAGCGATATCAAGAGATATGTGAAGAAGTTTTAGCGACTTTCGTTTTGCATCGGGCCAACCGGGAGAGACAAAGAAAAGCCATTGCTTTCTGAAAGGTCTTCATGAAGAACTTTATCGTAAAGTATCTTTGTACATGACAACTAACTTATCATAAGCAGTACGCCTCAAGGAAAATGTCAAAAGGTAACTAATACGATCATGGAGTCAAAATGATGACAGCTCCAATTCGTCAATCAGCTACTGTTGCAAGTCCGGAAACATCTACTTTGATCATTGATGAAGTTGAGCCCGCTCGAATTGTATCGAAGACTGGTGCAGAAGATGTTTCAAAAGAAATTCATGAGTCGTCTTTCGACCTTCTCAATGAGTCGTTATCTTCCCATAGCACGGACAAGGACGTCGTTCCACCGACACAATCTATGACGTTACCCCGAGCTCCATGTAAGATTGAGATAGTGCCTTGTATTCAAGCCTTTACCCATTTGTGCTTCATTCACATATAACCCTTTCCTTTGGGTTCTTTCGATTTGTCCTGATTCCAACAATCAATTATTAACGAAGACTTCTTCAAGTGCACATTCACGTATACTCTATTGTGCGAGTATCCTTTACCGACGATCCCGAAGATCTTATTGTCGCTCCTAGCAAGGGGAGCGTTGTTGCTACAATCTTTTTAGGAGGATATTTTGAGACTATGACAAGGATAATTTTTTATCCCATTCTTTTTGTTTGTACTGTCATTCTTCTTTTTCCCAATAGATCTTCATTCGTATATATATATATATATATATATATATATATATATATATATATATATATAATACGAATGAAGATCTATTGGGAAAAAGAAGAATGACAGTACAAACAAAAAGAATGGGATAAAAAAAAGAAAAGATCAAACTAATTAATCTATATAGATGACACTTGCATAAGAGCACAATAAAAGAAAAGATCAGGAATGTTACTTGCGTATACTCATGAAGTATGTCCCTATGCCTCGCAACCTTCTGGCTGATAGAACTATTAGCTGATGCTGAGGCAGCACATTGACTCATGGCATCATTAATATCCAGTAACTTCTCTAACAATGAATGTATTTCCGTTTCCATCGACTTCCATGATCCTTCGGACCCAAGCGTTGGTGACCCGTCGTCTGTATAACCTGAAAAGTAGATATCTCTATATAAGATGATAGTGCTCTCTTCTATCTCATGAAACAAAATCAAGGGTTCTCGGTAATCCACAACTACCAGCAATTCATGACGTTAAAAAAAAAGGCACTTAACACGATAAGGTCACTCCAACAAACACTAGGGCACAACAAAATTGGTGACACGTACATGTTGTCGTGCATGTACCATGACCGGGCAGCATAGACTACCATCCTAGTCATACTTTCTTCAGATTAATGCAATAAGAAAACTAAAATAACTCTTGAGAAAATGACAGTTATTCAACTAGTTTATTCCCCGAACTTGTGACGTTCAGTTGCAAAAATGGCGTGCCCCTACTTTCACCTCATGAATTTGGTACATGAAAATTATGAATAACTATAATTCACAATTGATTGCTCGCTTACTCGATCTTCTTCCTATTTAACCAATATTTGGATATTGGTTCCTGCACATTTGTCAAGCAGTGTTGGACACACACCAGATGCGACACGAACAAATGTTGTGTCCGTGTCGTGTTCGTGTGACATATATTAATGAAGTAGTTTAGTCCCTAAAGACGCAAGCTTTATAGGAAGAAATGTTGTACTCTTGCAAATCGTAGACACCAAATTTCATCTTGACGAATTTTTTAGGGTTTCCCCACAATTTTCAGTTTCCGAACTAGTTCAGCCCTCAGAATCAACCATTTCGAGTATAAATTTCAGCCCATTAAGGCTCCAAATCGCCAGATCCACCACCAAAATTGCATGAAATTGACAGCAAGAACAAAATTTTAAAATCAAGAATCAACAGAAGAAAAAAAAAAAAAAAACCTGAATTGAATCTGGTCCCGAGCTTGGCGTAGGAGGAGAGCTTGACGTCGAGATCTCCCTCGATCTTCATCGCCTCTTTCCTCAGCTCCTCCCATCCCGGTTCCTGGATCTCGAGAATCGAATCCCCCATTTCTTCCTTCTGAGTGTAAATTTTTTTTCTTTCAGGGGGGTTAGTGAAAAACTTTTACTGATTTTCCTCACTTCAAATGAGAAATTGAGGATATATATATATATATATATATATATATATATATATATAAATCAATAATAGTATCAATAAAGTATATAAAAATTTAAATTATATTATAATATTTTAAAATATAATTTAAATATATTTGAATATAATTTGTTATGATTATTTTTTTAAATTTTGAATATGTGTTTGATTAGATAATATTATGTAGTTAGTTTAAACATAAATTTTAAATATATTATAGTATCTGGTGGTTTTTAATTTTTTACGTCAGGAGAGAGGGTTCGGTTACCCACACAAAAATAAGAAAGGTAGTTAATTTTAAATTTTTATTTTTTTTTAAAAAAAGAAGAAAATGGTTGATGATATACACGATATATAAATGGCTCAAAAGTGAGCCGTCTAAGCCATGAATATCATCAACCATTTAAATAAATTAAAATAATAGTAATAAATAACTAAATAACTACCTAAAGACTCCAGTGATTGTTAAAACAAAACTAAGTATTTAACTATCTAATATGATATATTTACAATTAAATAGTCTAACTCAAATAGTTAAGGTAGGAGGTATTTTTCTTTGTTGCTTGAGTTCAAATGTTTGATAATTTTTTATAATAAATTTATATTTAATATTTGTTTTCGTACGTGCATTTGCACGTGCACATTACTAGTATATATAAAAGAAATAATTCACTTCCCCTATATTGGATCTGGAACCATTGAGTAAACCATATCTCTACTCTTTATAAGAAAACATGAAAATAGTTTACTAGCCGTCTAAATCATATGTATATACTTATCTAATTAAAAAATAAATTCTAACTAATTGTTTATGTAATGCCCCGTCCCGCTCAGTCAATCGGAGGAATCGAAACGCCGACGACGTTCAGACTTAGTCTTGCAACGGCTTGATCAGAGACATCGCTCGGTCGAGGCGACTCCTCGCTCAGGTGGAGTAGTTTCGGTGAACTTGCCTCATCTTAGCCTTCACATAATAAATCGCATGTTTTCAACCTGCACAAGTAGGCTTGATAATAAAAGAGACGAATCCACATAGCTAAAGGGAATAATCCCGACGGGTCGAATTGAGTTAGAATATGGAAAGATCCAACGGTCGGCTTAGAGTTGGTGCACGGTGTGCTTTGAAAATGACACTCGATCCTTCGTCCCATGGCTTGGGAGAAGGAAAGTTGGTTGAGTAGGCGAAGTTATGACGTAGCCTAAGTCATAGGCGTCGCCCTCATGAATGCTTCATAAAGCATGTACGGTCCCATCGTCCAAGGCTTGGCATAGCCTTGATTTGCCCATGAGTTAAGTGCGTTGAACAGATTGTGACCAAAGTCTAGGAACCCAATGACTTGGTCGTTCAAAGTCGAATGCGTGCACGGCACGTTTCCACGATGCAAGGCTTGATGCAGTCTTTGCTCGTCAAGTTGTTGCAAAGTTAAGTAAGGCAAGGACTATCAAATAGGCGTTCATGAGTTGAATAGTCCCATGATCCCAAGGCCCGTCATATAAAGTACAACTCGGGTGGTAGTGTACGTAGAACACGATTGACATTAAGGCACGATGCACGGACTTAGTGTTTAAGGCACGAGCCACGGTTGATTTAAAGTGAGTTTAGAAAAAAGGGGCTATCAAATAGTCATTCCTAAGTTGAGTAAAAATGATATTGCATCAAGGGAGAAGGCTCGCGACCGTAGGTCGTCGAGGGATCTCAAGGATAGAAGTCTTGAACTTGGTTTTGAAAGAGAGGGTGACACTGAAAGAAAGATGACTGTGTGAGACGTCAGTTGAGTCGAGTCTTGCATGGCCATGGACAACTTATCGACAAGGGCGATGTTTCCTCGAGCGGCAACCCGGGGCCACGGGACCGACTCGGCCTAGGAGAAAACATGGTATAGTCGTGCATAAGGTTTTAGCATGGGTTAAGCGGGGGCTTGCAACGAAGCTAGCTACTTGCATTGAAAGGACCCCGATTAATAAAGCTATACGTCGCAGGATAGCTTGTTATGCTAGTGGCTAAGTTCATATAGATGTCGGCAAAATAGCGGCTATCCGCGTGTATGCCTTTGGATTGAGTCGAGTTGAATGTGTGTACAGTTAGAACACAAAGTTTGGGCCTAAGATTGGGTTTCAACATAGGCGTCGTGCTTCGGCACGAGATGGGACGTCAAGTCTTAAGTTGTTGGATAGAGTCGCATAAGTTGGCTTGAGTCGTTGGAGTTTAAGTCAGGAAACCGCCGTAAGGCAAAGTTGGTTGAGTGACACTAAGTTCACAAGTCTCGATTGGGTAAGTTGGTCACCAAGGTAGCAAGGGCCGCGAGACGGCGATGTGGTTTAGTCTCACTAAAATGCGAGGCACGACCTCAATATGGTTTATAGCACGGTCACATAGAAATAGAGTCTCATCGCGTAGTTGCGTCTCTGATTTTAAGTCGTAAGACAAACACGACTTGATAGGTTAACATTGTCGGTACGAGAAGAGTCTAAAGATAAGATATATGTTAACGTTGTTGTTGCAAGCACGAGATGGTCTGGAGACAAAATAGGTCAAGGTGGCTGTCCTAAAACTGATCCTAAGGCAAAAGTAGGAAGACAATCATAAAAGGACTATGTTGCACGAAGTAAATCAAACGTGTTGGTTTTGTATGGGTGGGCGAGGAGCTCATTCCACCAGTACAGTTGAGTACTGACACCCACATAGTTTTCATGTACAGGCACAGGTAGAAGCTCGTGACGCGGAGCTCGCTTGGATGCGTCGAGGCCCGAAGTTCCTTGGCAATTCGAAACGTGCGGCCGCATGGAGTCAAGACTTATATACGAGACAATGTATGGACGTCGCCTTCCGAAGCTTCCGCTGGCTCAAGCATTGTATCGAGAGATGAGATCTAGAGAGCAGAGTGAACTTGTAATGTGAGAAAAGTGAGCTCGAGAGACTTGTAATCTTGGTCTTGCGCCCCTTGTAATCTTTGTTTCAATATCAATAAAGAGCTTCTTTGAATAACTTGTGTTTTGTTTTAAAATTTTCGCTGCTATTATTCAACGTCTCTGTATGGGACTTCTGTGCGACGATCCCGTCGCAGCCGCTGAAATCGGCCGTTATGGAACCCGTTTTGCACGAGCGCAATCTAGGCTCGTGCGGCATTACGCCTTAGCGAGGACGATCGCTCCTATGGGAGAGGGGCGTGACAGTTTAACTACTTGATATTATCTAATTATAGTTAAACACCTCTAACTCATGTGGTTAAGGTGGAAGTCATTCTCTTTGGCTGTGTTGACTTAATTCCACGGGACTATCGTTATTTGTAACAAATTCTAACTTAATTCATGCACGTTACTAGTATATATAATTGAAATAACTTTAATTGAACAATGTATAAAGCAACCTCGGAAAAAAAAATATAACGAAGATACGAATGAAAAAAAATTCCAATTGAATGGCGAAGACATTTGAAAACAAACCAAAAAATATATTCTTTGTAACTAGTTTATCTCCATCATCATCATCATCATCATCATCATCATCATAATAATAATAATAATAATAATAATAATAATAATAATAATAATAATAATAATAATAATAATAATAATAATAATTGTTGTGATTTGGATAAATCCAAATGTGGATGCCCTTATCCATAACCACAACAACTTCTATCTCATTCCCTCTATATATGTTATCAATGAGAGAGCTACGTATACATTCTTTCTGGCTACCAATATTCTTATCTTTCTCTCTCATTTCACAACACGTTATCAGCACCACTGCTCTAGAAGTTTTAGGCCATCGCCGAAAAATATCAAAGAGGAGTTTTAGACCACCACTACCAAGAATGATCAAAGGTCAGAGAAGATCCAACCAGGTTCATAAATTAAATATTTTCTTTTGATAATAAATTTTTGCTATGATCTGAATCTCAAAACTAATATTGAAAAATATACCTTTATTGTTCACGGGTATGCATGTGATCTGTTATTAATCTTTTTTTAGAATATCTTCTTTATATACCTCTGGACCGGTTCTTTTTGGATAATAAAAAAAATTTATTAGTTTTTCGAATATGTTGATATATAATAATATTAGATGAATTATGAATTTACCTTTTTACCATCAACATTCACATATGAGAATGGTTGATGCACATATTAGGATTACATGTCATTCTAAGTAACTGCATTGAATTTAATACTTTATTTATGTTTTCGACTTACTGATCTAAAGGCACTTTTCCCAAATTATTATATTAATGTTATATTAATTATTTCATGTCAAAGAACATTATATTTAAAATCTTTGCATTGAATTCCTCAAGTCTGAGACATGTTTTATGATTTTTGAGATACTAACATAGATCTATATAAAATCAAGATCTAGAACCGAAAGTTATCAAGTCAGAGACAATTAAAAGGATTAATGATCAGCCTATATCCATAAGCCCAAGTGACACGTATATATTCTTGCTTGTAGTTAGTTTTCTTTGTTTGTGTTGTAACCCGTGGTTCTTTTAGTATCGATCATGCTAACAATTTAGCATCAATTTTTTTGTGCATGGCAACATATACAAAGTCAATGGATAAACTAGTCTTTATGCAATCTAGGAACTAGCTACTTGTTGTCCATTTCGTTGGTCTTGATCTAGCACTTGCATGTGCTTTATTTTGAACCCAATTGTTCTAGATTAATTCATGCTTTGTTTGAAAAAGGGACATATAGCAAGAGGAAAAGATTTGAAGTTGATTAGGCATGTGTCTATTCCAGCGGTTTAGATTTTATTAGCAAGTGTTGGAGTTTTAAATCTAAGATATTTTTACCTTAACGATAATGCATGCATATGTGTAATGTCCCAAATTCGTGATACGTATTTAGTGTACGTATACGTGTTTTGGACCCATATTTTATTTATTCATGATTAGTTATCTTAGTTTATTTTGCATTGGCTTGGTTTTATTGGCATTGATAGTTCATTTGGTTTTAATGTTTCATTGGTTTATTTTGGATTAGTGAGGCTTGGTTTATTTCATGATTCATTGGTTTAAATTGCTAGAGAAGAGTTTATTGACCTTGATTTGGTTCACCTTGGTTTATCTTGGCTTGGTTTATTCCTGGTTTGGTTCGGCTAGGCTTGGTTGCCTTGGTTCATAAAGAACCAAGGGGTGAACCCCCTACCTACCACCACCACCCATAGTATTTATTACCCTTTTCCTTCTCTCTCTTCATTAATATCTTCTTCTTCTCCACCATTAACTCCTGCACCTACCAGAGAGAGGAAGAGAGAGAGCTAGGCAAGTGCAACTTGCTTCATGGAGGAACTCTGATTTTATTCCTTCATTCTCTTCCTTACTACATTCTAAAGCACTTTAGTACTTGGCATTTTCACTTTCCATGGCTAGATTCTTGTAGATCTAGATTTACATTCTTTTTGGATTTTCTGGGTTTTGATCTACTTAATCTTGTTATTTTTGAGTTTTGATGGTTCCATGTTGTAGAGAATTTCGTTCTACCCCGTTTTGACCTAAGGAAGTTCGGATTTGGGCTCCGGATGATGGAGTTATGGAGCTTGAGAACTTGACTCTCCTGGTGTTCTTCTTCTCAGAATTTTGGAGAAGATGCACTGTGTTTGACTTGACCGCTTGGACAATTCATGCGGCAAGTGTTCTTCCTGTGCCGCATGGGCTTGACTTGACCGCATGAATAATTCATGCGGCAAGTGGTTCCCTAGCCGCATAGGTAAATTCTGGCCGCATGAACTCCACTTGAGTTTAGCCGCATAAGGCCCGCTAGTTTCGCGAGCCGCATGGGATTCCGTCCGTCCAGCCGCATGAGTCCTACAACCCTGGCCGCATGGGACTCAACTCAGTTGAGCCGCATAGGCATTGCTCTCCTAGCCGCATAGACCCCAGTTACTTGCTGCCGCATGAGGACTCGAGTCCTCTCAGCCGCATAACTGTCTGGATCCCCGAGCCGCATAGGCCCTGATCCTCGAGCCGCATGAGAATCCCCCCCCAGATCTGGCCGCATGGGCTTCTCAGTCCGGGCCGCATGACCTTGATTAATCCCAGCCGCATATGCATCCTTTATTTCCTGAGCCGCATGCGCCCTCGTCCCCCTGAGTCGCATGCGCCCCTCTTGTCTTGGCCGCATGGGTTCCAGTGACCCTGGCCGCATGCGCTCACCTAATTGAGCCGCATGTGTCTTGTCCTTCTCTTGGCCGCTTGAGGTTGAGTCCCTTATCAGCCGCATGCGCCTGATACCATCCAGCCGCATGGGCTGTTCCCTTCCCAGCCGCATGAGATCCATCCTGACCGCATATGCTTTAGCCGCATGGCTCTTCTATAGCCTGTATATTGATATTTTATTGTATATTTAATGTTCATTTTATATCCTTACGCCTTTTGTCATGAACTTGATAATCATGAATTCATTTGATATGTTTGTAATTGATAATTGAGCATGACCTGATAGTGGCCCGCCGTGGCGCACTCCTGACAAGTACACTTGGCATGATAACCTGACATGATATATCTTGATAAGCTGTTGCGACGGCTACCTGACATGACCTGACCTGTATAATTAATCCAGACACCGTGGGCGATTGTGCTTGTGCAAATAATCCAGTCCTATCTTGCATCATGTCTAGGAGAGGACTCCTGAGTACCACGGTCAGGAGTACCTACTGAAATAGACTAAGGTTAATAACTAGCATAATTTACTAGACATGAAGAGATGTTCCCTAGTTACAGGCGATCCCGTTATCCCGGTCGCAAATGTTTGGACTTGTAGCCTGCCGACGAGTAGGGCACATTTCCAGCCCACTGTCATGTGGGGCACTCTTGATTGTCACTTTAACGATTGAACTCTATTGTCACTCAAATGCATTGTACTCTCTAAATTGTCACTATAATGATTGCCTGGATAACCTGGATAGCTGCAGGGCCTGTGACTACTTGGAGCATCTCATTACATCTTGCTAGTAACTAGGATTGTGATAACCCTAGTTAGTTAATGTAGAAAGCCGTAGGCAATGATTGGCCGTGAATGCTTGGATGGAGTCTAGTCCAGTATAGTATTGTCTAGAAATGATTGATTGCAAGATTGTACCAGTATGATTGAATGATTGTCACTCCAGATTGTCACTATAGCGATTGTACTCTTCTTTGTCACTCTTGTCATTGTACTCTCTTCTTTTCACTTTAATGATTGTCACCTTTAGCAATAAATGATCAGAGACTAAGTTCTGTTCAGGCGAAGGGTTACAATCTCGGTCCTTGTTTGGTTTAAGGATTGTAACCTGGCTTCCGGAATAGTACATTCGTCTTCTCTTCATAAATTGTCCAGCTACATTTTATTTAGCATGATTCTCCAGTTCTTTTATGTCAATAATGCTTCTCTTAATTATTTTCTCTGATTGGGGCCAGTGCATTAGTATAGCACAAACCTCAATCTGTGTTGCTTATTATTGTTTTCTTACATGTTGAGTGCTAATGATTTGCTGGTTTTAGTTCCTAAGTGAAGCCTCCTTTGTGGCACTTGCTCTTTCTGGGGTCTGACCCAGCTGGTTTTGTGTGGCCAGATACCGGAGCAGCACCAAAGGATCTCCCTGCTTTCCAGCCCGATTGTGGTCACCAGGCGTAACCAGGGCATCGAGTGGGTTTCTTTTTGTTCTCCCACTATAATATTGTAAATTATTCTTTTGAGGCGTTTAGCCGACGAGCAAGTGTTAGCTCGATTGTACTTACTTACTGTCTGCCTACGGGCTGTGACATGATTGACAAGCCCCGGGGGTTGATCATGTATGACTGAACTCTTACTAGTCCTCACATTTTGTAACGACTAGCTTCATGATCATTCCGAATATATAATGTATGGGATGCCTTACTATTATGTATTTGGTGGTCTGCCATCTTGTAACTAGTATTAGTTGGTTGAGATTGAGACAATAGGCTATTTTATGACCGTAAGAGACTGATGGATTGTAGTGAAACCCTCACATATCTAGACAGCCGTGACCGTATAGCGGTATGGATTCTATTCCGTTATACGTAGCTGGCTATGTCTGCCCTCGCTCTCCAGTATTCTGGTTCTGGGGCGTGACATGGTTTAAGTGGTGGCCCATGCAGGTCTTGTCAATCAAGAAATGTGAGGGTTTACCGGATAGATGTCTCAATCTGTACTCGCCTTTGATCTCCACTCGTATCTTCTTATCTCCTTGAATTCCTGACTTGATAACATGCTTGTATCATTGATCTATCCTGGTCCTTCTTTAATATCCCTGATGTCATTGTTTCAGTGACATCATTCCTGTTGATCAGCCAGAAGGAGCTCAGTCCTCAGCAGCAGCCTCCCGAGCCGTGCCTCCTGAAGAACCAGTACCGCCAGTTCAGCTCGTCCAGCCAGCAGGGTCAGAGGATGGAGGATTGGTAGGACTCATCCGTGAGTTGCTTGCGTCCCAAGATCGTCAGGGAGATGCCCTGCACCAAGTAGTACAAGATGCTCTGAATAGAAGTGGTCCTCGAGGGAACAGTGCGGTCAACAGTTTCAAGCGCCTGAATCCTCCCTTTTTCGATGGCAGCGAGGATGCCATTGCTGCCGATGCTTGGCTACAGGATATAGAGGTGATTCTTGAAGCCGCGAAGATTCCAGAAGACGAGAAGGTGGCTGTGGTGCGCCTACAGTTATTGGATCTAGCTCGCAGTTAGTGGGCCGCACAAGCTGTGGGATTGACAACACCTGTCCCCTGGGCAGTGTTCAGCGAAAAGTTCCAGACCAAATATTATGATGCAGTGGCTCGATATGACTTGAAGACTAGGTTCAGTAATCTTAAGCAGATGGGGAGGACGGTCGACGGTTATGCGGTCGAGTTTTCCAGACTCAGTCGGTTTGCTCCCACCTTGGTGGCAACCGAGTTTGACAGAGCACAGAGGTTCCAGCAAGGACTCCACCTGGAGATTATATTGGCAGTAGAACAGTTCGAGCATCAGACCTATGATACGGTATTACGAGCAGCGAGGAGGCACGAGTATACCTCCCAGAGAATAGTGGACAAGACCGGAGGTCGGAAGCGGTCCCATAGTCAAATGAATCAGTCTTCAGCCCCAGCCCCGGCAGCCAGGGCTTTAACTATTGGAACTCCGAGGCAAGCAACCTCAGTTACGTCGGTTCAGCACTCGACCCCGACGTACCCTCAGCAGAAACAGAAGCAAGCGTAGCCTTCCGTCGCGGGCTGTTCTTATTGTGGAAAGCCTGGACACGTTGTGTCAGAGTGTCGCAAGACGCTGGGATTATGCTTGTTGTGTGGGGCACCGGACCATAGGGTGGGGTCCTGCCCATTCAGAGTCGATTCAACATCAACAGTATCTAGTCCCTCGGTTAGGGGACCAGCACCAGCACCAGTACCAGCACCAGCTCCAGTTCACCAGTAACAGCAGTTCCCGTTCCCGAGGCCATTGTCGACTCAGGCCCAGACTTTCCAGCAACAGAACCCGCGGCAGTTTGCCCTAGCCCAGGCTCAAGTTCAGAATCGGCCGAGAGGTATATGTGACCTTTCATCTTGCTTTTCTACCGTCATTATGCGGGGTGCATGACGTATTTCATGTATCCTAATTACAACGGTATATCTCGGACCCGAGCCATGTCCTAGATCATTCGAAAAGGTTGGTACCAATAGCCTTTAACCTTTTCGTATGAGGATAGGCCCGTGTCCATGTTTGACCAAGGAGAGAGACCTCAAGTGCAAGACTACCAGTTTAGTTTGTGTTGCTTAGAGTCATCCCTCTTTGGGAGAGTCAAACTTGGGAGCATGAGGATGATATCTGATCAGGTCATCCCGGCTGGTTTGACTCGTAAGGTGTAATATCTTCCTTATGCCTTACGCTTCGAATCCTTGATTGCATGAATGATTGTATGCTTGATTGGTAGTGGTAGATTGCCTATGATAGAATAGCTTTCTCTTACATCTCTAGCCTCTTGATTAAATTCCGAGGACGGAATTCGTTTAAGGTGGGTAGGATGTAATGTTCCAAATTCATGATACGTATTTAGTGTACGTATACGTGTTTTGGACCCATATTTTATTTATTCATGATTAGTTATCTTGGTTTATTTTGCATTGGCTTGGTTTTATTGGCATTGATAGTTCATTTGGTTTTAATGGTTCATTGGTTTATTTTGGATTAGTGAGGCTTGGTTTATTTCATGATTCATTGGTTTAAATCGCTAGAGAAGAGTTTATTGACCTTGATTTGGTTCACCTTAGTTTATCTTGGCTTGGTTTATTCCTGGTTTGGTTCGGCTAGGCTTGGTTGCCTTGGTTCATCAAGAACCAAGGGGTGAACCCCCTACCTACCACCACCACCCATAGTATTTATTACCCTTTCTCCTTCTCTCTCTTCATTAATATCTTCTTCTTCTCCACCATTAACTCCTGCAGCTACCAGAGAGAGAGAGAGAGAGAGAGCTAGGCAAGTGCAACTTGTTTCATGGAGGAACTCTGATTTTATTACTTCATTCTCTTCCTTACTACATTCTAAAGCACTTTAGTACTTGGCATTTTCACTTTCCATGGCTAGATTCTTGTAGATCTAGATTTACATTCTTTTCGGATTTCCTGGGTTTTGATCTACTTAATCTTGTTATTTTTGAGTTTTGATGGTTCCATGTTGTAGAGAATTTCGTTCTACCCCGTTTTGACCTAAGGAAGTTCGGATTTGGGCTCCGGATGATGGAGTTATGGAGCTTGAGAACTTGACTCTCCTGGTGTTCTTCTTCTCAGAATTTTGGAGAAGATGCACTGTGTTTGACTTGACCGCTTGGACAATTCATGCGACAAGTGTTCTTCCTGTGTCGCATGGGCTTGACTTGACCGCATGAATAATTCATGCGGCAAGTGGTTCCCTAGCCGCATAGGTAAATTCTGGCCGCATGAACTCCACTTGAGTTTAGCCGCATAAGGCCCGCTAGTTTCGCGAGCCGCATGGGATTCCGTCCGTCCAGCCGCATGAGTCCTACCACCCTGGCCGCATGGGACTCAACTCAGTTGAGCCGCATAGGTATTGCTCTCCTAGCCGCATAGATCCCAGTCACATGCTGCCACATGAGGACTCGAGTCCTCTCAGCCGCATAACTGTCTGGATCCCCGAGCCGCATAGGTCCTGATCTTCGAGCCGCATGAGAACCCCCCCAGATCTGGCCGCATGGGCTTCTCAGTCCGGGCCGCATGACCCTGATTAATCCCAGCCGCATATGTATCCTTTATTTCCTGAGCCGCATGCGCCCTCGTCCTCTGAGTCACATGCGCCCCTCTTGTCTTGGCCGCATGGGTTCCAGTGACCCTGGCCGCATGCGCTCACCTAATTGAGCCGCATGTGTCTTGTCCTTCTCTTGGCCGCTTGAGGTTGAGTCCCTTATCAGCCGCATGCGCCTGATACCATCCAGCCGCATGGGCTGTTCCCTTCCCAGCCGCATGAGATCCATCCTGACCGCATATGCTTTAGCCGCATGGCTCTTCTATAGCCTGTATATTGATATTTTATTGTATATTTAACGTTCATTTTATATCCTTACGCCTTTTGTCATGAACTTGATAATCATGAATTCATTTGATATGTTTGTAATTGATAATTGAGCATGACCTGATAGTGGCCCGCCGTGGCGCACTTCTGACAAGTACACTTGGCATGATAACTGACATGATATATCTTGATAAGCTGTTGTGACGGCTACCTGACATGACCTGACCTGTATAATTAATCCAGACACCGTGGGCGATTGTGCTTGTACAAATAATCCAGTCCTGTCTTGCATCATGTCTAGGAGAGGACTCCTGAGTACCACGGTCAGGAGTACCTACTGAAATGGACTAAGGTTAATAACTAGCATAATTCACTAGACATGAAGAGATGTTCTCCAGTTACAGGCGATCCCGTTATCCCGGCCGCAAATGTTTGGACTTGTAGCCTGCCGACGAGTAGGGCACATTTCCAGCCCACTGTCATGTGGGGCACTCTTGATTGTCACTTTAACGATTGAACTCTATTGTCACTCAAATGCATTATACTCTCTAAATTGTCACTATAATGATTGCCTGGATAACCTGGATAGCTGCAGGGCCTGTGACTACTTGGAGCATCTCATTGCATCTTGCTAGTAACTAGGATTGTGATAACCCTAGTTAGTTAATGTAGAAAGCCGTAGGTAATAATTGGCCGTGATTGCTTGGATGGAGTCTAGTCCAGTATAGTATTGTCTAGAAATGATTGATTGCAAGATTGTACTAGTATGATTGAATGATTGTCACTCCAGATTGTCACTATAGCGATTGTACTCTTCATTGTCACTCTTATCATTGTACTCTCTCCTTTTCACTTTAATGATTGTCACCTTTAGCAATAAATGATCAGAGACTAAGTTCTGTTCAGGCGAAGGGTTACAATCTCGGTCCTTGTTTGGTTTAAGGATTGTAACCTGGCTTCCGGAATAGTACATTCGTCTTCTCTTCATATATTGTCCAGCTACATTTTATTTAGCATGATTCTCCAGTTCTTTTATGTCAATAATGCTTCTCTTAATTATTTTCTCTGATTGGGGCTAGTGCATTGGTATAGCACAAACCTCAATCTGTGTTGCTTATTATTGTTTTCTTACATGTTGAGTGCTAATAATTTGCTGGTTTTAGTTCCTAAGTGAAGCCTCCTTTGTGGCACTTGCTCTTTCTGGGGTCTGACCCAGCTGGTTTTGTGTGGCCAGATACCGGAGCAGCACCAAAGGATCTCCCTGCTTTCCAGCCCGATTGTGGTCACCAGGCGTAACCAGGGCATCGAGTGGGTTTCTTTTTGTTCTTCCACTGTAATATTGTAAATTATTCTTTTGAGGCGTTTAGCCGACGAGCAAGTGTTAGCTCGATTGTACTTACTTACTGTCTGCCTACGGGCTGTGACATGATTGACAAGTCCCGGGGGTTGATCATGTATGACTGAACTCTTGCTAGTCCTCATATTTTGTAACGACTAGCTTCATGATCATTCCGAATATATAATGTATGGGACGCCTTACTATTGTGTATTTGGTGGTCTGCCATCTTGTAACTAGTATTAGTTGGTTGAGATTGAGACAATAGGCTATTTTATGACCGTAAGAGACTGATGGATTGTAGTGAAACCCTTACATATCTAGACAGCCGTGACCGTATAGCGGTGTGAATTCCATTCCGTTATACGTAGCTGGCTATGTCTGCCCCCGCTCTCCAGTATTCTGGTTCTGGGGCGTGACAATATGCATTCAGAAATACTTGATTTTATCAAAAGAAAAATATTCTTCTAATATCTAATTTATTTCCTACATTTGTTACTGGTGTTTAATCTACATGTGTCAAGTGAGTCACACAAAGAATATGTGATGAGAACAACTTGATGCCTTTACTATATATTGAATTTGCTTCTTATCAGCTTCTTTTTGGCATTATAATCAACTGTTAATTTGAATGAGGTTTTGATGGACATATAATTTGGTGTCGACTTGATTCTATAATTTTATTTTCTCTAATTGCTTGTAACATTATGTCACGCCCCAGAACCAGAATACTGGAGAGCGGGGACGTACATAGCCAGCTACGTATATTGAAATGGAATCCACCTCGCTATACGGTCACGGCTATCTAGATATGAGGGTTAACTACAAGCCAACGGTCTCTTAAGGTCAAGCCTATTGTCTCAATCTCAAGCAAGTAATATAATTACAAGATGTTAGACTACCAAATATACAATAAAAGGCGTCCCAAATATTACATATTCAGCTGATCATGAAGCTAGTCATACAAAATGTGAGGACTAGCAAGAGTTAAGTCATACATGATCAACCCTAGGATTTGTTAATCATGTTTACAGCCCGTAGGCAGACAGTAAGTAAATGTGCATCGAGCTAACAGGTGCTCGTCGGCTAAACGCCTCAAAAGAATAATTTACAATGGAGTGAGTGAAATAAAATGGAAAACCCACTCGTAGCCCGGGTTCCTTCTAGTCGCCACCATTGGGCTGGAAGTTCGGTAGATCCTCGGGTGCTGCTCCGAAATCTGGCCACACAAAACCAGCTGGTTCAAACCCCAGAAAGAGCAAGTGCCACAAGGGAGGCCAAGAAATAAGAACAAAAGCCAGCATATCAGTGTAATGTTCCAAATTCGTGATACGTATTTAGTGTACGTATACGTGTTTTGGACCCATATTTTATTTAGTCATGATTAGTTATCTTGGTTTATTTTGCATTGGCTTGGTTTTATTGCCATTGATAGTTCAATTGGTTTTAATGGTTCATTGGTTTATTTTTAGATTAGTGAGGCTTGGTTTATTTCATGATTCATTTGGTTTAAATTGCTAGAGAGAGAGTTTATTGGCCTTGACTTGGTTCACCTTGGTTTATCTTGGCTTGGTTTATTTTGGGTTTGACATGGAGAACCACCACCCTACTATAAATATTAATTTCACTCTCTCTCTCCTCATTTATTTTCTTTATCTTCTTCCTCATTACTCTTTCCTCTCCACCATTAACACACCACCAACCTAGGCAAATTGCATCTTGCTATCACTTGAGGGCTACATTTTATTTGTCTAATAGCTTTATTAGCTCATTTTAAGCAACATTAGAACTTGGGTTTTCTCCATTTGGAGCTTGGAATTTTGTAGATCTAGGATTGAAGTATTTTTGAATTTTGGTAGTTTTGATCTATAAAACTTGTTCATTTTCATGTTTTGATTGTTCCATGTTGTAGAGAATTTAATTTTACACAACTTAGACCTTTGCAAGGTGGATTTTCATTGAGATTTGACCTAGTTATGGTCTTTTGAAGTTTTGAGTTCCATGGCCATTTACTCACAGCTTTGGGGAAGAAGACCTCCTGTCCCCGGCGCAATCCAGCAAGCCCAGCGCTCTTTAGCGCTAGCGCCACTCACCCTGTCCAGCCCAGCGCTCTTTAGCGCTGGCGCTGCCCAGTCCAGCGCCTCTTGGTGCTGGCGCAGTTCGCCCTAGCGCAACCCAGCTCGGCGCAGTTCGCCCTAGCGCAACCCAGATTGGCACATGTCACGACCCGCACCCACTGTGAGGGTACGAATACGTAACAAAGCCCAGCCTACGTCGCAGTGTCGGCGGTAGAACGCTGTCCTAGGTTACTATCTAATCAACAACTCACGCAATTATATAATGTACTCGTCAAATCTCAACTCCGAACGGAGGACAAGTATAGATATAATGAATCTCAATCACAGTCTAAGAACGATAAGATATCACAGAAGATTAAAACTAAGACTAATAACAGAAATAAATCCAACAACTAAAATAATATAAACTCAGACAATCTCAACTCATATACAACTCCAGTTCTAAAACATGAAAGTTAAACAAAACGACTAGCTAGTCTCCCGATCACTCCTGAGTGTCGGGGCCATAGGTAGCTAAGCCATCTCCTACTCCAGGGCAAGTAGGGCAAATGTTCTCAGGGCAGTCATCTGTAATATTTTTAACAGGTCCAGTCAGGACAGGAACGAGTACAACTCATCAAGAAAACCCAAGTAAATGACAGGGAACTATAAAGCAGTTATAGACAATTTTATTGATGAATATGGCAGTTTATATACAGGTGATGGTATGGAGAAACAGTAAGATACAAGAAAAGTAAGTAACTAAAACAAGAGAAGAATGATGGCAATGAAGACTGTAAAATAAATCTAGCTGAACTAAGGTAACAGAATAAGTCCAGAAAGTAATTGCAAAACAAGTGTAAAACTATTATAAATCCAGTACGGGATGAATCTAAAATAATATGAATCCAGTACCAGATGATTCTAGGTAGTGATCAAGAATCCAGGTGAGTCCAGCTAATCTAATAGTGTGTTTTAAAATACCGAGATCGATATGTAAACGGCTATGGGTAATCAGGCACATCTCTCACTGATCAGGCGAGAGATGGCTATGCTTCCAGTAGATTCCAGTTGGAGATTCCAGATTTGGGGTATGTCTACATGTCTTACTCAATATTTTCCCGCCCCACAAAACAAATGAATCCAGAATTCGACACGAGAATCGAGGTGAGTCCGGCCAAAATATGATGATTCCAGTAATAGATTCCGGAATGATTCCAGTAATAGATTTCGGAATGATTCCAGTAATAGATTCCAGAATGATTCCAGTGATTCCAGTAATAGAGGCCAGATAAGTAAGGTATGTGTGTTGCATACATGAATCCAGAAATATCTATATGTGTTGTAACAGAGAATCACATAAAACTAAATAGAACTAAAATACAGTAACTGGCAATTAAATGAGAGAACTATCAGAGAATGTACTCGCCTGCTACTCTGAAAAGAGTAGTATAATATCAGATGCCTGCGACAGAGTCACAATGTCCTAAACAAAGGAATACAGGTTATAATATGTTTAAAAATAAGACAGATGATTTTTATGATGCATCTACATGATTTCTAGGCCAATCTAGGTCAAGGTCAACTCTAAGTCAAACCTGGTCAACTGTCTAGGTCAAACTAGGTCCAAGTCAAACTTGGTCAACTCTGTGTCAACCCAGTCAACTATACTAGTCAAACTAGGTCAATCCTAGTCTAGTCAAATCTCACTAGGCCTATCCCAAGTCTATACTAGCAATCCAGCACAATTACAAGACAAACCAGGCTATACCAGCCAACCACACACCTTAACTGGGCATCCATGCCATAAACATAGGCTAGAGCCATAGGCTAATTACACATTCACACATCATGTATATTTACTGATTTAATATAAATTATCATACACATATATATGTCTATACCACAATACTATTTATCAAGTATATAGAATATATTTATATATATAGAGTGATATAGAGAGAGAGGGGTAATGGCATGTGTGTCTATGTATATATATAACTATAGTTAATAGGTGTCAAATGAGGGTGTGTGTGTGTAGAGGGTGTACAGGGCTATGTTCTCAGGATTTCAGAAAAACAGTGAATATGTAAATGTAGGGAACCTCATAGGTTCTCAGTGAATTTAATGTTCAATGTGTGTGTGTATGTGTATACGAAAAAACAGTGTGATACATGTGTCTTGACAGTTTGGTAATAGGAATGGCAGTTATATGATAGGATTCAGTGTGGTACACTATGACAGTGAACTAATACGCATACATGACTGATCATGGCAATGAATTGAAAACTGCACTCAACTCAATATAGCAAGGGGCTGAACAAGGGTCTGCACAGGCAAGGGTTTTCTCATTTAAACAGTGCACATGGGTGTCTCGGGCTTCTAGATGTAACTCAGTTTTAGTTAAGAGCAACAATCACATATATACTCAGTCTTACAAGACTCAAACCTAGGTATCCCTTGCATCAATCTCAGGAATATCAATTTCAGGGAATTCAGTTCATACATTTATCAGTTTCAAACATAATTAGCATTACCTATCATGCATATGTTACACATTCATGCTTTCAATGCATACATACATGGATTACAATATATCATGCATATTCATCTATATTAAAGAGGGAAGGAAACTAAATAGGGATGTTCACAGGAACATGGCAATGAGGTTAATGACAGTTTTGTGTATCCCAGGAATTTGCATTGACAGTTAACTACAAACAGTGGACACATGGTCAGTGATAATATCTCAGGAAATTGGACAATCTCAGGAAAACTGAAAACAACAAAAGAGTGTGTGTCATCAGTGAGGGGTGTCAATGTGGATATGTAGATAGGATTCTCAGGAATTTCAAATAACAGTATGTGCACTTGACAGTTTCAATAACAGTTGATAATGTCAAACCCAAGCGAAAACTTCATTCCTAACATAAATCACACCCAACATTCAAGTAATGTAATTTCACATATATATGAATTTATATGATGGTTTAAACATGGTAAAAATGGTTTGAAACTCATTCATATTTCGGAAATTTCAAAACAGTCAACAGTGCAGTGACAGTCTACATTTATCAGTTAACAAATTCAGTCCAGACCCCATTTCGAGCATCCCTTTTTCAAACACCAAACATAATCCAACATTCAGTATTCTAATACACGTGTAACAATTTAATATGGCAATTAACATCAAGAAATCAGTTTGAACTAAACCTGTTTTCGAAGTATCAGAGAAAAAAAATAGTAACCTAAGTTCTCAGGTTCAATTCGAACTCAAAATCCAAGGAAAACTAAATTATCAAGTGCACAAGTGTCTAATATATATGTGTCGACCTTAGGGTCGTGTCCATGTGTCCAGGAGGTGGACACGAGTACTGAATTGTGCAAAAGAATACTGTGTCAGTACATTTGCACACAGCAGCCTCGTGCACACATGTCGAGAGCTCCAGGACACAACACACAACACTAAAGGTCTCGTGCACACGTCAGAGGGTACGTGGGGTATAGGGGTATGTTCCTAGGTGCCTGAGTCGTGGCCAAGTTGTGTCGTGTCCGAGTTTCGAAGCCGTATCAGTGGCTCGAAATCGCATGTGTGCGTGTCAGGGCATTTCGATGTGAGCTCGAGAACTTCCTCGACTCGCAACCAAGTGCCACGAAACTTGGTGAGGGTCTAGTCAGACATGGGACCCATCACCTCACCAAATTCCACGTGTCCTAATAAAGTATCGTGTCCTGTGTCAGCCCCGAAATGAAGGGGACGCGTACAGCGTGCACGAGCATGCACGAGACAGTGCAGCCTCGTTTTCTTCGTGCACAGACAACGAGAACCCACAAAATTTTGTGGGGGTCCTGTCAGTCAGTGCCCGCACCCACACACCAAATTTCAGGTGTCGGGGTGCTGTGTCGTGTCCGCTAGGACACTCGTGCAGCAGGACAGCCGCACGAGGCCAGTGCACAGTGTCGTGCACGACTTGCGTGTCCATTTTGGACACGAAATGCGCACAAAAACCAACTCAGTCCTCAATAATATTAATGTACACATCAAGAGCTTCAAATTCATGTAATTAGTTTAGCAAAAATCGAAAATAAAATCCTTAGAGGCATTTCATCGAACACCTAACATACACTACGACACGTGTCCGATACGGACACCAAACGGACACGAAATTCACCCAAATTTTAGGGACACCTAGGGGACTCCTAGATCTAGCCCTACATGCAAAGAAAACTAAAATTTAAATCAATTTAAAGGGTTTTACCTATAGGTGCAAATTGTATAGAAAAGCTCCAAATAGGGGGTGTTCCTCTTGATGGCCAATTGCTCAAAATTGATCCCAAACTGAAATGGCTCTCCGCCAACAGTCCATAAACTCCAATTAGAACCCAATGCAAAAGACTAGGATAAAAAAGGAGATCAAATGAATAAATTGAGAATTTTTGGAAGGGGGAAACTTACCTTTCTTTTCTCCAAGTGTTGGAATGATAAAAAGAGGCAAGCCCTAATGAACAAGTGTTTAAATAGGGTGGAGATCCCTATGTGGCTGCTCATAGGTTCAATAATTAGGGTTAGGGTTCACTAAATGGCCCATGGGCTTAAGTCATGATCAATTAAATAATTAAGCCATAAGTCATTTCATGAAACCACAAGCCATGACTTAAATTCACTAAACCAAATCTCCTCATTCTAAAACTATTCTCTAATGACTAAAATAGGTTAAATCAAGTTAGACTAGGGTCACCATGGCTAGGGTTAGCTTCTAGGCTAGTCCACTAGGTCTCAACAAGTCAAAGTCAAACTAGAATTCACCGATTCAACAAATCACCAAATAATTCAAATAAGTCAAAAAGACCAAATTACCCCTAGGCTAAAAATGATAATTAAATCATCCTAATGACATGGTTAGGCTCTAGGTCATGCAGTCTCTAGGGTTTCACTTACAGCACATCAAAATCATAAGTCATGACTTAAAACAGTTTTTAAATAGTTTAAAAATAATTTAAAAATCACCAAAAATCATAATGTGAAATAAATACAATAAATTATAATTATAATTACAAAATTTCAAAAATACCCTTATCTGAAAAACTGGATGTTACAATCCTACCCACCTTATAAAAATTTTGTCCTCAAAATTAAGATGATCGTACCCCTACTAGGTCAAACCCCCAACAATCAAGGTCGATAGTTAACATGCTACACAATCCTACTGGTCATGATATCACGGTCTTGATCAGGGTCACTATACTATCTATCCCAACACAAACATCCTGACATGTACTAATGAACTCACACAACAAGATGGAAAGAAGAACATGAAGGACATACCTGCAAACCCGTCACCCGTAGCGTCGGTCTACTCGACCATCAGCGCAAAAGCCCTGCCCCTCTGGAGTGTATCGCTCTGATGGTGCGGGGCACGGTGCTGCGCTACAGGTGGCCTAGCTCCCTCTATCTAATCTATGACACTCAAGTAATATCCACCCTGATATTCCACTCAATTATAGTAGGGCACCATCTATATGGTATCTATCCTGCAATCTGATAATCATACCCGTCTATCCAGAACCATGTCACCAGAATCCTTGTCACACCAGTAAGTATGGCTGCGATAATCCATAGAGTCCACAACTAATGTACATACATCTAGAATAATGGTATTTAAAAATTTTGCATTGCCGCTAGCTTGGCTGCGAAAACTTTAAATTCCCACACCCGAGAAATACATCCAAAATCGGACTCTATCTCATCGCCCAACCAACTGATATGGCCGTAGAAGACTCTAGATTCCATGACTGAGGCAACCTAGCCCATAATGTTATCTTGGTAGAAAATCAAGTCAAATATGAATACCAAGAATCAAATTCAACGATGAACAAGGAAGATAGACAGATACTGTCAGAATCAAATTTCGAGATAGTTTATAACGAGATTCTCCAGGGTCGTCCAGGAATTTCTCAAGTAGTCCTAACTGTGATTGAGTAACCTCTCCGTTTAAACCTATCTCTCAAATCCTATCGCAGGCTGTAGTGATACTCCAGTTCGAATACCACTACATAAACTCGACCTGCATGGGCCACCACAAAAAACGTGTCATGACCCGCATCCACTGTGAGGGTACGAATACGTAACGACGCCCAGCCTACGCCACAGTGTCGGCGGTAGAACGCTGTCCTAGGTTATTATCTAATCAACAACTCACACAATTATATAATGTACTCATCAAATCTCAACTCCGAACGGAGGACAAGTATAGATATAATGAATCTCAATCACAGTCTAAGAACGATAAGATATCACAGAAGATTAAAACTAAGACTAATAATAGAAATAAATCCAACAACTAAAATAATATAAACTCAGACAATCTCAACTCATATACAACTCCAGTTCTAAAACATAAAAGTTAAACAAAACGACTAGCTAGTCTCCCGATCACTCCTGAGTGTCGGGGACATAGGTAGCTAAGCCATCTCCTGCTCCAGGGCAAGTAGGGCAAATGTCCTCAGGGCAGTCATCTGTAATATTTTCAACAGGTCCAGTCAGGACAGGAACGAGTACAACTCATCAAGAAAACCCAAGCAAATGACAGAAAACTATAAAGCAGTTATAGACAGTTTTATTGATGAATATGGCAGTTTATATACAGGTGATGGTATAGAGAAACAGTAAGATACAAGGAAAGTAAGTAACTAAAACAAGAGAAGAATGATGGCAATGAAGACTGTAAAATAAATCTAGCTGAACTAAGGTAACAGAATAAGTCCAGAAAGTAATTACAAAACAAGTGTAAAACTATTATAAATCCAGTACGGGATGAATCTAAAATAATATGAATCCAGTACTAGATGATTCTAGGTAGTGATCAAGAATCCAGGTGAGTCCAGCTAATCTAATAGTGTGTTTTAAAATACCGAGATCGACATGTAAACGGCTGTGGGTAATCAGGCACATCTCTCACTGATCAGGCGAGAGATGGCTATGCTTCCAGTAGATTCCAGTTGGAGATTTCAGATTTGGGGTATGTCTACATGTCTTACTCAATATTTCTGTCACGACCCGCTCCCGAATAATCGGACACGAGTCGGACACGCCCAGCCTTCGTCGTTAGACACGACGAAGTAAGCTGTACCAGAACTAGGAAAAATCTAACAAGTCAAGTAAATGAGAAGTAAAGTCACAACATATCTATAAACGATCCCAGAATATTCAAATACATGTCTAAGCATTTTATTATTACATTCATCCAGAAATGTAACTAAAGTCTGACTAAAGTCTCAAAAGCAGGAAAGACAACTAAATGGAAGATAACTAGGCTTCTGCAGCCTCTATGTCACAAGCAGCTCCAGCTGGCTCAAGGAAGGCAGTATCATGTCCATAGTATGTGTCACACAAAGCCTCCATCTCACCTATCATAACATATCCAGTCAGGAGCGGAGCAAGTACAATTCTAGGTAATGAACAAGACATCATGAAATGAAGTACAAGGAAACATGGAAAGTACAGGAAAATACAAGTGAATAAGTACATGAAGAACAGGGTAAAGTACATGAAAGAACATGGTATGTAAGAACATGAAAGTACATGATATGTAAGCACCTGAAAGAACATGGAATCACAGGAAATAAGCACAAGGTAATCTCCTGAACATGTGTGTAAATGCATTTGAAATATAACTAAATATGTGACCGGCTAGGGTAAGAACCTGAAAGCACCTGAAAGCACATGAATGGTGACTTAGGACCCCCGTGCACGATGCGGGGTCTAAGCTAAAACACACCTGAGTTGATACTTGGGATTGGTCACATAGATAGTATATTTCCCCTCCCCAGATACAAGTAATAAGCACAAGAGAACAAGAGCACCAGAAAGAACATGACGTGTTGCAATTGTGTCACTCAAGGAAGTACAGGAAAGATAATGTAAAGTACAAAACCGTAGAGTGTACTTGCCTTGCTCCAGCAATATGGTAGGCAATCTAGCTGGATGTTCTCCTGTTAACAATAGTGATGTACAAGTTGGTTAATAAACTATGCTAGTTGCTTTAAAGTTAAGAACTAAATCTTTATCTTGATTCTTCCCAAATAAGTTAGTCTTATTTGGAGGTTCACAAGTTACATTACACTAGGTTTAATTACTAACTTCTTGTTCTCTTGGGAAAATCGAATGCTAAACACAACCCTTGGTTTTACGTGTTTAACACTAAGAGTTTCTATAAGTTTATAATTCAAAAACTCATTATATATATAGAGTTAGCATTGCCACTTTTTATATATATAAAAGTGGTTTGTTTTATAAACTTGGTTTTAAAAGTTATTTAAGTAAAGAGTTAACTAATCAGTAGTAATTTAAGGAAAAGTTAACTAATTGTTTTAGTTATAAAATTGGTTCTAAGAGGATGTTTCCATCAACTCACAATAAATGGGAAAAACATTTATTATTTATAAAAATAAACTACAGACAGTCCTGCCCAAAGGCAAAGTTCAATGGCCGGCCCACAACCATTCGGCCCACTTACCCAACAGTCTGCCACCCGGTCAACCCAATACCAAGGATCAGTTCAGACCCGACTATCTAACCAGCCCAACTATAACCATTACAGCATATAATTAAATAATATTACAACACATTCAGTATGGCCCAGCCCATACTAACAGCCCACAAAAGAATATACAAAATAAGCCCACTGAATAAACACCAACCGGCCCAACAAATAAATAGCCGCAAACTGCCAAAGTCCACCGCCGGTCAGGCCCACAGTCCAAGGCCAGTCACGTCAGGGTCAAGTCACATCATCTCCTTGGTGTCCAACACGCACGTCGGACACGGGAAAGAGGACACAGCTACAGCAAGGTCCAGCAAGGTTCTAGCCACGAATCCGCGCCACTTCGTATCCGACACGAACATCGGATACGAACAGGTAGGTACAGCCACAGTCCAGTCGGGACAGAGGTCCAACACGCAGAAGATCCCCAGCAACAAATAACAGAAAAGAGAAAGAAGGAATCATCAATTTAAAATATATAAAATATGCATGCAGTGTCGGACACGAGAGTGTTAGACACAAGATCTCAGTCCAAAAGAAAAGATTCAGAACCTCAGATCTCATCCAAAAATCCACACAGAAATGGATAAGGAAAACATTCCAAAAACAAACCCATCCCTGACCTAACGAACCGAGCAACCCTAGAGTCACCACTGGATTTGTTAGGTCTAGGCCAACCGACAGCATGTAAGTAAAAGAAATAGATCTACTGGATTCTCCTCAGAAAACAACATCGAAAACCCATACTCAACAGATCTGGAACCACTACCAGATCTGGAGTAAAAACTCCTCAGGAAACAACATCACAACCACAGAAATAGTCACAGATCAACTTGATCTCGAAGAATCAACTAAAGAACATCATAGATCTAACATGCAACCCAAAATAACCACATGCAAGGGTCGATCTACAAGATCGGACCACAGAAACCCTAGATCCATCGGATCTGAACAGTTAGAACTGTTCGAAGAGAAAGAGAACATCATTGATCTCACACAAGCCCAGCTAAACCCTAGATCTCGTCACCGATCAAAGGATCTCAGAGTCTAGGTCATAGATCTGCCATAGATCTGACCAACAGAAGAGATTAGGGTTAGGTTAGGGTTTACCCTCTGGAAGTCGAAGCCCAAAGCTCGTCGAGGAAGAAGAAAGGAAGAAGACTCGGTCAGAGCAGCGCCTAGGCGTCAAGGAAAGCTCGCCTAGACCCAGCCATCGTCTTCATCGCCAACGCCATCATCATCGGGGTCGTCGGCTTCAACAGGGACGAAGTCGCCTCGCTCAGAATCGAAGTCGCTGCTCCCTCAGATCTACGCCACCGGAGTCGCCGTCATTATCAAGGTCGTCGTCGCCATCAGAGGCGCCGTCAAAGTCGCCGGAGAAGAACGCTCGAGAACGGCGAAGTTCTCGAAGAGTCGGCGGAGGAATCGAAGAGTCGGTGGAGAGCTCGAGAACGGAAATCTCGAGAAGAGTCGGTGGAAAGAAAATAATGAATGCACTCTCTCTCTCTCTCAACCGTTGTTTTAAAACGAATAAAATGGTAATTTTTCAGATAACCCCCCCCCCCCCCCCCCCCCCCGCTACTGGCACATTAACAGAAACCCCCTCCTCTTATTAATATTTACCCGCAACTTAATTTATATAGGAAAATTTACAGTTTACCCTCTGCCTTTTCATATTTACATAAAGTAATTAAAAACAGTTTTTAAAAATAAGAAAAATAATATAAAAGTTGTTACAACAACTTCTAATTGTAAAATTGTCAAAAATTTAATTCATTCAATATGTTTCCAAAATAATAATAAGTATGAAAATGAAATTTTTATTTTTATTTAAGAAAACTGGGAAGTGGAGTTACAAATCTCTCCCCCTTGAAAAAAATTTCGTCCTCGAAATTGGAATGCAAACACAGAAAATCAAGAATAGTGAATCCAAAAAGTTGTTTATTGAATTCAAAAGAAATGCATAAAATACAAAGCACTCAAGTGAACAAACTAGGATATCGCTCACGCATCTCATCCTCACGCTCCCATGTGGACTCTCCCGGAGAGTGGTGTCTCCACATGACGCGGACAAGAGGAATGGTCTGGTTCCGCAGACGCTTCTCCCTCCGGTCGAGGATCTCTACTGGCTGCTCCTCGTAAGTCAATCTCGGGCCCACCTCCAGCTCTGAAAAGTCCACCACGTGGCTGGGGTCTGGAATGTATCGTCGAAGCTGAGATACGTGGAAAACATCGTGCACTCCCTCCAACCTAGCTGGAAGCGCTAGTCGGTACGCCACCTCGCCAATCCGTGCTGTCACGTCGAATGGTCCAATGAATCTCGGACTGAGCTTCCCGCCTCTGCCGAACCGAATGACGCCTCTGGTCGGTGAGATCTTCAAGAACACTCTGTCTCCAACCTCGAACTCAAGTGGCTGCCTGCTGCTGTCCGCCCAGCTCTTCTGCCGATCCTGTAAACTCTGAGACGCTACCTGAGCCTTGAGACCCTGTACGATAATTACACACAAGAAGTTGGAATAACACGATCAATGATCAAGAATCAAATAGGCACGAGATAGAATAAAGTTCCAATTACAACTTAGAGGGGCAAAATCATGAAGACACAAGTATTAAGTACGATCAAAAATCGGTAGTTTAACGCAGGTAGACTAGAACAAGATAGAAAATCATGGTTAGATAGACATGACCTAAGATCGAAGTTTAGACAAGTCACAAACGAAGTACGGAATCTCAATCGGGTAATATATAATTTTGAGGAATTCAATGATCTAACGATAAAATGCTAGAAGAAAAATTTAGCAAGGGTTGATTGAGGAGACGTACGAAATACTCAGGAGATACAGTATCAAGTCAGGATGAACGTGCAAGGATCTGTGATTCTCGAAAATCAATAATCATATAAAAAGGAATTATAGTCTCTAGAATATCCAAGAACATGTTGGTATCTGAAATCACTTTGCTTAGAATCCCTACCCCGCCAGTATGTACCTGACTGCAGTGGACTTTCGGTTCCGTGACTCAAATAACAATATGTCTCCAAATACTCTATCAACCTTATCCATTTTCCAACAATCATTGACGAAACAACCCAAGAGATCAAGATATGAAGAATATGACAAGTCTCGTCAATACTCGAAAACCTATGAGTGTCTGAAATCACTTCAACTTAGAGTTCCTGCCTCGCCAGTGCGCTACTGGCTGCAGTGAACCCTCAGTCTCCATAATCCAGCTAATGGCTGCAGCGCGCAACTGTCATGCCATAGTAGGTCATCGAATAGCCTCTCGACTTTATTCCTAGAAATTTCAAAAGAGTTTCAAGGAGTTCAAAATGAGTTTCAATAGTCCAAGTCACGGAATGGTGAAGTTACCTGACTGTTAGAATACATGATTTCTTAGGTACTAAAAATGACAAGGGATCCAATCAGTGAGTACAAAAGGCAGCCAGGGAGATTTAAAATTTTCAGACAGGGTGCGAAGTTTCAAATTATGACGAAATATCAACTGATATCTGGAATGGTAACAAGATTCCATATATGGAACATTATCCCTAAGAAATAACAGAGTCTCGAAGGATGAACTGAAGCAAGATGTCAAATAGGAGACAAGTTTTAAAATGAGCATAAAATTCTATACTGGAAACAAGTTTCAATAAAATCTCGAATAACAATGAAATCTCGAGCAAAACTTGAATTGAAAAGGAATTCTCCAATAAAGTACATAGTGAAAGAAAGAAAAAAATAGAAAACAAGTATCAACAAAGTCGTGAATAAGGAAATAAAATCTAGAATAGAAAATCTTGACGAGGAAACAAGATATCAAATAGAGGACAAGGGTTCATCGAGTCACGAGTAGGAACTGAAATTCAAAGTCTGGTAAATCTTGAATGGGAGACAAAATTACGAACAAAACAAAGTCTCGAAATAGGGAACATGATCTTACAATCTTCGAATGGGATCAAGTTACGAGTAGAAAAAGAATCAAGGGGTGAATAAAACAAATATCCATGAAACAAACGATACCTCGAATAGGGGACAAGATCGAAGCAAAGTTATGAACGAAACAATTTTCAAATAGAAACAAGCCACGTAGGAACACAATCTCGCATAGGGAACATGTCGAATCCGAAGTTTTCAAACGATGTCTTGAATGGTGAATAGAAACAAGTATTGAATAAAAATCAAATTCCAACCAGCCCAAAATAGAAAAAACTGAACTTCGGAAAGAAACAAAATTTACTAATTGTAACTAGTCCTGAATAGGAAACAAAATTCATGAGTAGAATCTCGAAAAGAGCAAGGTTATGAAGAATGGATGGAGGAGTATCAATCAACGAATAGGAAAATAATATCTCGAATTAAGTTTCGAATATCCGCCAAGATTCCAAAATAGAAAACAAAAAGTTTCAAAAATGTCTAGATGCTAAAAGAATTTTAAGGAAAACTGGATTGCTAATCAAGATACATGGTTTTCCCAACCATGCAAAAGAAATCTTCTGTCTTCAATCTGTCTTCAGTATTTCCACCGGGACTGAAATCCATTCAACCTTCTTCAACTGTTCTGTCGTAAACTGGTCCATGCGGTAGTGCTCCACGTGATTGCTGAATCTGGAGGAACGAGTCCTTCTGTGATACTGGTGCTCCTCGTGCTTGTCCTTGGGCAGTGTGATCAGTGGCCTCCGGGCAGTTTCTTGACTTGGTGGGCAGACGATCCGCAGAACAAGTGTAGTCTCCGTCTTTTGCGGCACTCCTCGAAGCGATGTCTTGGATGGCGGCAGTAAAAATAATTGGTCATTGTCTGAATCTGACGATGCGATTGAAGAAACACTGTCCCAGTCTGATGACGCTTTGTGAATCCAGGCTAGTTGTTGTCTTCGTCATATGTCTTCATGTCTCTCCTGTGCTTCAGCTTCCCATCTTGTTGTAGGTGCTACAAGCTGGATCTCATGGTTGGCGACTTCAATCTTCGGAGGAGTCGGATCCTCACATGCTGAGATGATCTTCAGTGGCGGCTTCAGGTTCTCGATCTGCTCCTCGATGCAAGATATGTGCTCGGTGTCGGAGAAGTCCAAAGGTCTGGAAGTCTGGAAATCAGAAGTCCTTCCTGGCTCGGAGAGTGTATCCACAAGTCTGACTTGGAAAGGTGGCCTGCTTCCTCTGGTTGTCAAGGGACTCTTCAGGCGTCTCTGTCAACTACGTACTACCCATGGGGATAGTAGAGTGATAGAACGTAATGGAAGCTCGGAACCATCAAGTGCAGGTGAATTGACAGTTCTGGTGTCGCATGCTTTTGAACTATCTGCAAAACAGAAAACTGTTAAAATAACCTAGACCTACATACAACAAGTGTTTATAGAATATTAAGATACCTGATACACCTGATATACCTGATATACCCTTATTTCCCGATTTTCCTATGCTGTGATCAAGTTTTCCTAGTATAATCAAGTCCCCCAATAGTACGCTAAGTCCTAGGTACCATTAGAATGGACCTGCATGGGCCACCACTAAAAACATGTCACGACCCGCTCCCGAATAATCGGACACGAGTCGGACACGCCCAGCCTTCGTCGTTAGACACGACGAAGTAAGCTGTACCAGAACTAGGGAAAATCTAACAAGTCAAGTAAATGAGAAGTAAAGTCACAGCATATCTATAAACGATCCCAGAATATTCAAATACATGTCTAAGCATTTTATTATTACATTCATCCAGAAATGTAACTAAAGTCTGACTAAAGTCTCAAAAGCAGGAAAGACAACTAAATGGAAGATAACTAGGCTTCTGCAGCCTCTATGTCACAAGCAGCTCCAGCTGGCTCAAGGAAGGCAGTATCATGTCCATAGTATGTGTCACACAAAGCCTCCATCTCACCTATCATAACATATCCAGTCAGGAGCGGAGCAAGTACAATTCTAGGTAATGAACAAGACATCATGAAATAAAGTACAAGGAAACATGGAAAGTACAGGAAAATACAAGTGAATAAGTACATGAAGAACAGGGTAAAGTACATGAAAGAACATGGTATGTAAGAACATGAAAGTACATGATATGTAAGCACCTGAAAGAACATGGAATCACAGGAAATAAGCACAAGGTAATCTCCTGAACATGTGTGTAAATGCATTTGAAATATAACTAAATATGTGACCGGCTAGGGTAAGAACCTGAAAGCACCTGAAAGCACATGAATGGTGACTTAGGACCCGCGTGCACGATACGGGGTCTAAGCTAAAACACACCTGAGTTGATACTTGGGATTGGTCACATAGATAGTATATTTCCCCTCCCCAGATACAAGTAATAAGCACAAGAGAACAAGAGCACCAGAAAGAACATGACGTGTTGCAATTGTGTCACTCAAGGAAGTACAGGAAAGATAATGTAAAGTACAAAACCGTAGAGTGTACTTGCCTTGCTCCAGCAATATGGTAGGCAATCTAGCTGGATGTTCTCCTGTTAACAATAGTGATGTACAAGTTGGTTAATAAACTATGCTAGTTGCTTTAAAGTTAAGAACTAAATCTTTATCTTGATTCTTCCCAAATAAGTTAGTCTTATTTGGAGGTTCACAAGTTACATTACACTAGGTTTAATTACTAACTTCTTGTTCTCTTGGGAAAATCGAATGCTAAACACAACCCTTGGTTTTACGTGTTTAACACTAAGAGTTTCTATAAGTTTATAATTCAAAAACTCATTATATATATAGAGTTAGCATTGCCACTTTTTATATATATAAAAGTGGTTTGTTTTATAAACTTGGTTTTAAAAGTTATTTAAGTAAAGAGTTAACTAATCAGTAGTAATTTAAGGAAAAGTTAACTAATTGTTTTAGTTATAAAATTGGTTCTAAGAGGATGTTTCCATCAACTCACAATAAATGGGAAAAACATTTATTATTTATAAAAATAAACTACAGACAGTCCTGCCCAAAGGCAAAGTTCAATGGCCGGCCCACAACCATTCGGCCCACTTACCCAACAGTCTGCCACCCGGTCAACCCAATACCAAGGATCAGTTCAGACCCGACTATCTAACCAGCCCAACTATAACCATTACAGCATATAATTAAATAATATTACAACACATTCAGTATGGCCCAGCCCATACTAACAGCCCACAAAAGAATATACAAAATAAGCCCACTGAATAAACACCAACCGGCCCAACAAATAAATAGCCGCAAACTGCCAAAGTCCACCGCCGGTCAGGCCCACAGTCCAAGGCCAGTCACGTCAGGGTCAAGTCACATCATCTCCTTGGTGTCCAACACGCACGTCGGACACGGGAAAGAGGACACGGCTACAGCAAGGTCCAGCAAGGTTCTAGCCATGAATCCGCGCCACTTCGTATCCGACACGAACATCGGATACGAACAGGTAGGTACAGCCACAGTCCAGTCGGGACAGAGGTCCAACACGCAGAAGATCCCCAGCAACAAATAACAGAAAAGAGAAAGAAGGAATCATCAATTTAAAATATATAAAATATGCATGCAGTGTCGGACACGAGAGTGTTAGACACAAGATCTCAGTCCAAAAGAAAAGATTCAGAACCTCAGATCTCATCCAAAAATCCACACAGAAATGGATAAGGAAAACATTCCAAAAACAAACCCATCCCTGACCTAACGAACCGAGCAACCCTAGAGTCACCACTGGATTTGTTAGGTCTAGGCCAACCGACAGCATGTAAGTAAAAGAAATAGATCTACTGGATTCTCCTCAGAAAACAACATCGAAAACCCATACTCAACAGATCTGGAACCACTACCAGATCTGGAGTAAAAACTCCTCAGGAAACAACATCACAACCACAGAAATAGTCACAGATCAACTTGATCTCGAAGAATCAACTAAAGAACATCATAGATCTAACATGCAACCCAAAATAACCACATGCAAGGGTCGATCTACAAGATCGGACCACAGAAACCCTAGATCCATCGGATCTGAACAGTTAGAACTGTTCGAAGAGAAAGAGAACATCATTGATCTCACACAAGCCCAGCTAAACCCTAGATCTCGTCACCGATCAAAGGATCTCAGAGTCTAGGTCATAGATCTGCCATAGATCTGACCAACAGAAGAGATTAGGGTTAGGTTAGGGTTTACCCTCTGGAAGTCGAAGCCCAAAGCTCGTCGAGGAAGAAGAAAGGAAGAAGACTCGGTCAGAGCAGCGCCTAGGCGTCAAGGAAAGCTCGTCTAGACCCAGCCATCGTCTTCATCGCCAACGCCATCATCATCGGGGTCGTCGGCTTCAACAGGGACGAAGTCGCCTCGCTCAGAATCGAAGTCGCTGCTCCCTCAGATCTACGCCACCGGAGTCGCCGTCATTATCAAGGTCGTCGTCGCCATCAGAGGCGCCGTCAAAGTCGCCGGAGAAGAACGCTCGAGAACGGCGAAGTTCTCGAAGAGTCGGCGGAGGAATCGAAGAGTCGGTGGAGAGCTCGAGAACGGAAATCTCGAGAAGAGTCGGTGGAAAGAAAATAATGAATGCACTCTCTCTCTCTCTCAACCGTTGTTTTAAAACGAATAAAATGGTAATTTTTCAGATAACCCCCCCCGCTACTGGCACATTAACAGAAACCCCCTCCTCTTATTAATATTTACCCGCAACTTAATTTATATAGGAAAATTTACAGTTTACCCTCTGCCTTTTCATATTTACATAAAGTAATTAAAAACAGTTTTTAAAAATAAGAAAAATAATATAAAAGTTGTTACAACAACTTCTAATTGTAAAATTGTCAAAAATTTAATTCATTCAATATGTTTCCAAAATAATAATAAGTATGAAAATGAAATTTTTATTTTTATTTAAGAAAACTGGGAAGTGGAGTTACAATTTCCCCGCCCCGCAAAACAAATGAATCCAGAATTCGACACAAGAATCGAGGTGAGTTCGGCCAAAATATGATGATTCCAGTAATAGATTCCGGAATGATTCCAGTAATAGATTCCAGAATGATTCCAGTAATAGATTCCGGAATGATTTCAGTGATTCCAGTAATAGAGGTCAGATAAGTAAGGTATGTGTGTCGCATACATGAATCCAAAAATATCTATACGTGTTGTAACAGAGAATCACATAAAACTAAATAGAACTAAAATACAGTAACTGGCAATTAAATGAGAGAACTATCAGAGAATGTACTCGCCTGCTACTCTGAAAAGAGTAGTGTAATATCAGATGCCTGCGACAGAGTCACAATGTCCTAAACAAAGGAATACAGGTTATAATATGTTTAAAAATAAGACAGATGATTTTTATGATGCATCTACATGATTTCTAGGCCAATCTAGGTCAAGGTCAACTCTAAGTCAAACCTGGTCAACTGTCTAGGTCAAACTAGGCCCAAGTCAAACTTGGTCAACTCTGGGTCAACCCAGTCAACTACACTAGTCAAACTAGGTCAATCCTAGTCTAGTCAAATCTCACTAGGCCTATCCCAAGTCTATACTAGCAATCCAGCACAATTACAAGACAAACCAGGCTATACCAGCCAACCACACACCTTAACTGGGCATCCATGCCATAAACATAGGCTAGAGCCATAGGCTAATTACACATTCACACATCATGTATATTTACTGATTTAATATAAATTATCATACACATATATATGTCTATACCACAATACTATTTATCAAGTATATAGAATATATTTATATATATAGAGTGATATAGAGAGAGAGGGGTAATGGCATGTGTGTCTATGTATATATATATAACTATAGTTAATAGGTGTCAAATGAGGGTATGTGTGTGTAGAGGGTGTACAGGGCTATGTTCTCAGGATTTTAGAAAAACAGTGAATGTGTAAATGTAGGGAATCTCATAGGTTCTCAGTGAATTTAATGTTCAATGTGTGTGTGTATGTGTATACGAAAAAACAGTGTGATACATGTGTCTTGACAGTTTGGTAATAGGAATGGCAGTTATATGATAGGATTCAGTGTGGTACACTATGACAGTGAACTAATACGCATACATGACTGATCATGGCAATGAACTGAAAACTGCACTCAACTCAATATAGCAAGGGGCTGAACAAGGGTCTGCACAGGCAAGGGTTTTCTCATTTAAACAGTGCACATGGGTGTCTCGGGCTTCTAGATGTAACTCAGTTTTAGTTAAGAGCAACAATCACATATATACTCAGTCTTACAAGACTCAAACCTAGGTATCCCTTGCATCAATCTCAGGAATATCAATTTCAGGGAATTCAGTTCATATATTTATCAGTTTCAAACATAATTAGCATTACCTATCATGCATATGTTACACATTCATGCTTTCAATGCATACATACATGGATTACAATATATCATGCATATTCATCTATATTAAAGAGGGAAGGAAACTAAATGGGGATGTTCACAGGAACATGGCAATGAGGTTAATGACAGTTTTGTGTATCCCAGGAATTTGCATTGACAGTTAACTACAAACAGTGGACACATGGTCAGTGATAATATCTCAGAAAATTGGACAATCTCAGGAAAACTGAAAACAGCAAAAGAGTGTGTGTCATCAGTGAGGGGTGTCAATGTGGATATGTAGATAGGATTCTCAGGAATTTCAAATAACAGTGTGTGCACTTGACAGTTTCAATAACAGTTGATAATGTCAAACCCAAGCGAAAACTTCATTCCTAACATAAATCACAGCCAACATTCAAGTAATGTAATTTCACATATATATGAATTTATATGATGGTTTAAACATGGTAAAAATGGTTTAAAACTCATTCATATTTCGGAAATTTCGAAGCAGTCAACAGTGCAGTGACAGTCTACATTTATCAGTTAACAAATTCAGTCCAGACCCCATTTCGAGCATCCCTTTTTCAAACACCAAACATAATCCAACATTCAGTATTCTAATACAGGTGTAACAATTTAATATGACAATTAACATCAAGAAATCAGTTTGAACTAAACCTGTTTTCGAAGTATCAGAGAAAAAAATAGTAACCTAAGTTCTCAGGTTCAATTCGAACTCAAAATCCAAGGAAAACTAAATTATCAAGTGCACAAGTGTCTAATATATATGTGTCGACCTTAGGGTCGTGTCCATGTGTCCAGGAGGTGGACACGAGTGCTGAATTATGCAAAAGAACACTGTGTCAGTACATGTGCACACAGCAGCCTCGTGCACACATGTCGAGAGCTCCAGGACACAACACACAACACTAAAGGTCTCGTGCACACGTCAGAGGGTACGTGGGGTATAGGGGTATGTTCCTAGGTGCCTGAGTCGTGGCCAAGTTGTGTCGTGTTCGAGTTTCGAAGCCGTATCAGTGGCTCGAAATCGCGTGTGTGCGTGTCAGGGCATTTCGATGTGAGCTCGAGAACTTTCTCGACTCGCAACCAAGTGCCACGAAACTTGGTGAGGGTCTAGTCAGACATGGGACCCATCACCTCACCAAATTCCACGTATCCTAATAAAGTATCGTGTCCTGTGTCAGCCCCGAAATGAAGGGGACGCGCACAGCATGCACGAGCAGGCACGAGACAGTGCAGCCTTGTTTTCTTCGTGCACAGACAACGAGAACCCACAAAATTTTGTGGGGGTCCTGTCAGTCAGTGCCCGCACCCACACACCAAATTTCAGGTGTCGGGGTGTTGTGTCGTGTCCGCTAGGACACTCGTGCAGCAGAACAGCCGTACGAAGCCCGTGCACAGTGTCGTGCACGACTTGCGTGTCCATTTTGGACACGAAATGTGCACAAAAACCAACTCAGTCCTCAACAATATTAATGTACACATCAAGAGCTTCAAATTCATGTAATTAGTTTAGCAAAAATCGAAAATAAAATCCTTAGAGGCATTTCATCGAACACCTAACATACACTACGATACGTGTCCGATACGGACACCAAACGGACACGAAATTCACCCAAATTTCAGGGACACCTAGGGGACTCCTAGATCTAGCCCTACATGCAACGAAAACTGAAATTTATATCAATTTAAAGGGTTTTACCTATAGGTGCAAATTGTATGGAAAAGTTCCAAATGGGGGGTGTTCCTCTTGATGGCCAAATGCTCCAAATTGATCCCAAACTGAAATGGCTCTCCACCAACAGTCCATAAACTCCAATTAGAACCCAATGCAAAAGACTAGGATAAAAAAGGAGATCAAATGAATAAATTGGGAATTTTTGGAAGGGGAAAACTTACCTTTCTTTTCTCCAAGTGTTGGAATGATAAAAAGAGGCAAGCCCTAATGAACAAGTGTTTAAATAGGGTGGGGATCCCTATGTGGCTGCTCATAGGTTCAATAATTAGGGTTAGGGTTCACTAAATGGCCCATGGGCTTAAGTCATGATCAATTAAATAATTAAGCCATAAGTCATTTCATGAAACCACAAGCCATGACTTAAATTCACTAAACCAAATCCCCTCATTCTAAAACTATTCTCTAATGACTAAAATAGGTTAAATCAAGTTAGACTAGGGTCACCATGGCTAGTGTTAGCTTCTAGGCTAGTCCACTAGGTCTCAACAAGTCAAAGTCAAACTAGAATTCACCGATTCAACAAATCAACCGATTCAACAAATCACCAAATAATTCAAATAAGTCAAAAAGACCAAATTACCCCTAGGCTAAAAATGATAATTAAATCATCCTAATGACATGGTTAGGCTCTAGGTTATGCAGTCTCTCGGGTTTCACTTACAGCACATCAAAATCACAAGTCATGACTTAAAACAGTTTTTAAATAGTTTAAAAATAATTTAAAAATCACCAAAAATCATAATATGAAATAAATACAATAAATTATAATTATAATTACAAAATTTCAAAAATACCCTCATCTGGAAAACTGGGTGTTACAATCCTACCCACCTTATAAAAATTTCGTCCTCGAAATTAAGATGATCGTACCCCTACTAGGTCAAACCCCCAACAATCAAGGTCGATAGTTAACATGCTACACAATCCTACTGGTCATGATATCACGGTCTTGATCAGGGTCACTATACTATCTATCCCAACACAAACATCCTGACAGGTACTAATAAACTCACACAACAAGATGGAAAGAAGAACAGGAAGGACAGACCTGCAAACCCGTCACCCGTAGTGTCGATCTACTCGACCGTCAGCGCAAAAGCCTTGCCCCTCTGGGGTGTATCCCTCTGATGGTGCGGGGCATGGTGCTGCGCTACAGGTGGCCTAGCTCCCTCTATCTAATCCATGACACTCAAGTAATATCCACCCTGATATTCCACTCAATTATACTAGGGCACCATCTATATGGTATCTATCCTGCAATCTGATAATCATACCCGTCTATCCAGAATCATGTCACCAGAATCCTTGTCACACCAGTAAGTATGGCTGCGATAATCCATAGAGTCCACAACTAATGTACATACATCTAGAATAATGGTATTTAAAATTTTTGTATTGCCGCTAGCTTGGCTGCGAAAACTTTAAATTCCCACACCCAAGAAATACATCCAAAATCAGACTCTATCTCATCGCCCAACCAACTGATATGGCCGTAGAAGACTCTAGATTCCATGACTGAGGCAACCTAGCCCATAATGTTATCTTGGTAGAAAATCAAGTCAAATATGAATACCAAGAATCAAATTCAACGATGAACAAGGAAGATAGACAGATACTGTCAGAATCAAATTTTGAGATAGTTTATAACGAGATTCTCAAGGGTCGTCCAGGAATCTCTCAAGTAGTCCTAACTGTGATTGAGTAACCTCTCCGTTTAAACCTATCGCAGGCTGTAGTGATACTCCAGTTCGAATACCACTACATAAACTCGACCTGCATGGGCCACCACAAAAAATGTGTCACGACCCGCACCCACTGTGAGGGTACGAATACGTAACGACGCCCAGCCTACGCCGCAGTATCGGCGGTAGAACGCTGTCCTAGGTTACTATCTAATCAACAACTCACGCAATTATATAATGTACTCGTCAAATCTCAACTCCAAACGGAGGACAAGTATAGATATAATGAATCTCAATCACAGTCTAAGAACGATAAGATATCACAGAAGATTAAAACTAAGACTAATAATAGAAATAAATCCAACAACTAAAATAATATAAACTCAGACAATCTCAACTCATATACAACTCCAGTTCTAAAACATGAAAGTTAAACAAAACGACTAGCTAGTCTCCCGATCACTCCTGAGTGTCGGGGCCATAGGTAGCTAAGCCATCTCCTGCTCCAGGGTAAGTAGGGCAAATGTCCTCAGGGCAGTCATCTGTAATATTTTCAACAGGTCCAGTCAGGACAGGAACGAGTACAACTCATCAAGAAAACCCAAGTAAATGACAGGGAACTATAAAGCAGTTATAGACAGTTTTATTGATGAATATGACAATTTATATACAGGTGATGGTATGGAGACACAGTAAGATACAAGGAAAGTAAGTAACTAAAACAAGAGAAGAATGATGGCAATGAAGACTGTAAAATAAATCTAGCTGAACTAAGGTAACAGAATAAGTCCAGAAAGTAATTGCAAAACAAGTGTAAAACTATTATAAATCCAGTACGAGATGAATCTAAAATAATATGAATCCAGTACCAGATGATTCTAGGTAGTGATTAAGAATCCAGGTGAGTCCAGCTAATCTAATAGTGTGTTTTAAAATACCGAGATCGACATGTAAACGGCTGTGGGTAATCAGGCACATCTCTCACTGATCAGGCGAGAGATGGCTATGCTTCCAGTAGATTCCAGTTGGAGATTCCAAATTTGGGGTATGTCTACATGTCTTACTCAATATTTCTCTGCCTCGCAAAATAAATGAATCCAGAATTCGACACGAGAATCGAGGTGAGTCCGGCCAAAATATGATGATTCCAGTAATAGATTCCGGAATGATTCCAGTAATAGATTTTGGAATAATTCCAGTGATTCCAGTAATAGAGGCCAGATAAGTAAGGTATGTGTGTCATATACATGAATCCAGAAATATCCATACGTGTTGTAACAGAGAATCACATAAAACTAAATAGAACTGAAATACAGTAACTGGCAATTAAATGAGAGAACTATCAGAGAATGTACTCGCCTGCTACTCTGAAAAGAGTAGTGTAATATCAGATGCCTGCGACAGAGTCACAATATCCTAAACAAAGGAATACAGGTTATAATATGTTTAAAAATAAGACAGATGATTTTTATGATGCATCTACATGATTTCTAGGCCAATCTAGGTCAAGGTCAACTCTAAGTCAAACCTGGTCAACTGTCTAGGTCAAACTAGACCCAAGTCAAACTTGGTCAACTCTGGGTCAACCCAGTCAACTACACTAGTCAAACTAGGTCAATCCTAGTCTAGTCAAATCTCACTAGGCCTATCCCAAGTCTATACTAGCAATCCAGCACAATTACAAGACAAACCAGGCTATACCAGCCAACCACACACCTTAACTGGGCATCCATGCCATAAACATAGGCTAGAGCCATAGGCTAATTACACATTCACACATCATGTATATTTACTGATTTAATATAAATTATCATACACATATATATGTCTATACCACAATACTATTTATCAAGTATATAGAATATATTTATATATATAGAGTGATATAGAGAGAGAGGGGTAATGGCATGTGTGTCTATCTATATATATAACTATAGTTAATAGGTGTCAAATGAGGGTGTGTGTGTAGAGGGTGTACAGGGCTATGTTCTCAGGATTTCAGAAAAATAGTGAATGTGTAAATGTAGGGAACCTCATAGGTTCTCAGTGAATTTAATGTTCAATGTGTGTGTGTATGTGTATACAAAAAAACAGTATGATACATGTGTCTTGACAGTTTGGTAATAGGAATGGCAGTTATATGATAGGATTCAGTGTGGTACACTATGACAGTGAACTAATACGCATACATGACTGATCATGGCAATGAACTGAAAACTGCACTCAACTCAATATAGCAAGGGGCTAAACAAGGGTCTGTACAGGCAAGGGTTTTCTCAATTAAACAGTGCACATGGGTGTCTCGGGCTTCTAGATGTAACTCAGTTTTAGTTAAGAGCAACAATCACATATATACTCAGTCTTACAAGACTCAAACCTAGGTATCCCTTGCATCAATCTCAGGAATATCAATTTCAGGGAATTCAGTTCATGCATTTATCAGTTTCAAACATAATTAGCATTACCTATCATGCATATGTTACACATTCATGCTTTCAATGCATACATACATGGATTACAATATATCATGCATATTCATCTATATTAAAGAGGGAAGGAAACTAAATGGGGATGTTCACAGGAACATGGCAATGAGGTTAATGACAGTTTTGTGTATCCCAGGAATTTGCATTAACAGTTAACTACAAACAGTGGACACATGGTCAATGATAATATCTCAGGAAATTGGACAATCTCAGGAAAACTGAAAACAGCAAAAGAGTGTGTGTCATCAGTGAGGGGTGTCAATGTGGATATGTAGATAGGATTCTCAGGAATTTCAAATAACAGTGTGTGCACTTGACAGTTTCAATAACAGTTGATAATGTCAAACCCAAGCGAAAACTTCATTCCTAACATAAATCACAACCAACATTCAAGTAATGTAATTTCACATATATATGAATTTATATGATGGTTTAAACATGGTAAAAATGGTTTGAAACTCATTCATATTTCGAAAATTTCAAAACAGTCAACAGTGCAGTGACAGTCTACATTTATCAGTTAACAAATTCAGTCCAGACCCCATTTCGAGCATCCCTTTTTCAAACACCAAACATAATCCAACATTCAGTATTCTAATACAGGTGTAACAATTTAATATGGCAATTAACATCAAGAAATCAGTTTGAACTAAACCTGTTTTCGAAGTATCAGAGAAAACAAACAGTAACCTAAGTTCTCAGGTTCAATTCGAACTCAAAATCCAAGGAAAACTAAATTATCAAGTGCACAAGTGTCTAATATATATGTGTCGACCTTAGGGTCGTGTCCATGTGTCCAGGAGGTGGACACGAGTGCTGAATTGTGCAAAAGAACACTGTGTCAGTACATGTGCACACAGCAGCCTCGTGCACACATGTCGAGAGCTCCAGGATACAACACACAACACTAAAGGTCTCGTGCACATGTCAGAGGGTACGTGGGGTATAGGGGTATGTTCTTAGGTGCCTGAGTCGTGGCCAAGTTGTGTCGTGTCCGAGTTTCGAAGCCGTATCAGTGGCTCGAAATCGCGTGTGTGCGTGTCAGGGCATTTCGATGTGAGCTCGAGAACTTCCTCGACTCGCAACCAAGTGCCACGAAACTTGGTGAGGGTCTAGTCAGACATGGGACCCATCACCTCACCAAATTCCATGTGTCCTAATAAAGTATCGTGTCCTGTGTCAGCCCCAAAATGAAGGAGACGTGCACAGCGTGCACGAGCAGGCACGAGATAGTGCAGCCTCGTTTTCTTCGTGCACAGACAACGAAAACCCACGAAATTTTGTGGGGGTCCTGTCAGTCAGTGCCCGCACCCATACACCAAATTTCAGGTGTCGGGGTGCTGTGTCGTGTCCGCTAGGACACTCGTGCAGCAGGACAGCCGCACGAGGCCAGTGCACAGTGTCGTACACGACTTGCGTGTCCAGTTTGGACACGAAATGCGCACAAAAACCAACTCAGTCCTCAACAATATTAATGTACACATCAAGAGCTTCAAATTCATGTAATTAGTTTAGCAAAAATCGAAAATAAAATCCTTAGAGGCATTTCATCGAACACCTAACATACACTACGACACGTGTCCGATACGGACACCAAACTGACACGAAATTCACCCAAATTTCAGGGACACCTAGGGGACTCCTAGATCTAGCCCTACATGCAAAGAAAACTGAAATTTAAATCAATTTAAATGGTTTTACCTATAGGTGCAAATTGCATGGAAAAGCTCCAAATGGGGGGTGTTCCTCTTGATGGCCAAATGCTCCAAATTGATCCCAAACTGAAATGGCTCTCCACCAACAGTCCATAAACTCCAATTAGAACCCAATGCAAAAGACTAGGATGAAAAAGGAGATCAAATGAATAAATTAGGAATTTTTGGAAGGAGGAAACTTACCTTTCTTTTCTCCAAGTGTTGGAATGATAAAAATAGGCAAGCCCTAATGAACAAGTGTTTAAATAGGGTGGGGATCCCTATGTGGCTGCTCATAGGTTCAATAATTAGGGTTAGGGTTTACTAAATGGCCCATGGGCTTAAGTCATGATCAATTAAATAATTGAGCCATAAGTCATTTCATGAAACCACAAGCCATGACTTAAATTCACTAAACCAAATTCCCTCATTCTAAAACTATTCTCTAATGACTAAAATAGGTTAAATCAAGTTAGACTAGGGTCACCATGGCTAGGGTTAGCTTCTAGGCTAGTCCACTAGGTCTCAACAAGTCAAAGTCAAACTAGAATTCACCGATTCAACAAATCACCAAATAATTCAAATAAGTCAAAAAGACCAAATTATCCCTAGGCTAAAAATGATAATTAAATCATCCTAATGACATGGTTAGGCTCTAGGTCATACAGTCTCTAGGGTTTCACTTACAGCACATCAAAATCACAAGTCATGACTTAAAACAATTTTTAAATAGTTTAAAAATAATTTAAAAATCACCAAAAATCATAATATGAAATAAATACAATAAATTATAATTATAATTATAAAATTTCAAAAATACCCTCATCTGGAAAACTGGGTGTTACAGCACAGTTCGCCCTAGCGCAACCCAGCTTGGCGCAGTTCACCCTAGCGCAACCAAGCTAGCACAATCCGCCCTAGTGCAATCCAGCATGGCGCGGTCCAGCTTGACCTGGACACCGTGGGTGACTTGTGAATGTTTGATGATGAACCAGTGTGTCTTGCATCATGTCTAGGGCATGGATCCCTAAGTACCACGGTCAGGGGTACATATTAAAATAAACTAAGGTTAATAACTAGAATAATTCACTAGTCATGAAGAGATGTTCCCAGTTACAGGCGATCCCGTTATCCCGGCCGCAAATATTTGGACTTGTAGCCTACCGACGAGTAGGGCATATTTCTAGCCCACTGTCATGTGGGGCACCCTCCATTGTCACTTTAATGATTGAACTATATTGTCACTCTAGTGTATTGTACTCTCTCTGATTGTCACTTTAATGATTGAACTCTCTAAATTGTCACTATGACGTTCGCCTGGATAACCTGGATAGCTGCAGGGCCTGTGACTACTTGGAGCATCTCATTGCATCTTGATAGTAACTAGGATTGTGATAACCCTAGTTAGTTAATGTAGAAAGCCGTAGGTAATGATTGGCCGTGATTGAATGGATGGAGTCTAGTCCAGTATAGTATTGTCTAGAAGTGATTGATTGCAAGATTGTACCAGAATGATTGAATGATTGTCACTCCAGATTGTCACCTTAATGATTGTACTCTATTGTCACTCTAGCGTAATGTACTCTTCATTGTCACTTTTATCATTGTACTCTCTCATTTTCACCTTAATAATTGTCACCTTTAGCAATAAATGATCAGAGACTAAGTTCAGTTCAGGCGAAGGGTTACAATCTCGGTCCTTGTTTGGTTTAAGGATTGTAACTTGGCTTCCGGAATAGTACCTTCGTCTTCTCTTCATATACTGCCCAGCTATATTTTATTTAGCATGATTCTCCAGTTGTCTTATGTCAATGATGCTTCACTTAATTATTTTCTCTGATTGGGATAAGTGCATTGGTAGTGCACAAACCCCAATCTGTATTACTTATTATTTTCTTACATGTTGAATGCTAATAATTTGTTGGTTTTAGTCCTTAAGTGAAGCCTCCTTTGTGGCACTTGCACTTCTGGGGTCTGACCCAGCTGGTTTTGTATGGCCAGATACCGGAGCAGCACCAAAGGATCTCCCTGCTTTCCAGCTCGATGGTGATCACCAGGCGTAACCAGGGCATCGAGTGGGTTTCTTTTTGTTCTCCTACTGTAATATTATAAATTATTCTTTTGAGACGTTTAGCCGACGAGCAAGTGTTAGCTCGATTGCAGCTTTTATTTATTATCTGCCTACGGGCTGTAACATGATTGACAAACCCCGGGGGTTGATCATGTATGACTGAACTCTTGCTAGTCATCACATTTTGTAACGACTAGCTTCATGATCATTCCGAATATGTAATGTATGGGACGCCTTACTATTGTGTATTTGGTGGTCTGACATTTTGTAACTATTATTAGTTGGTTGAGATTGAGACAACAGGCTATTTTATGACCTTAAGAGACTGATAGATTGTAGTGAAACCCTCACATATCTAGACAGCCGTGACCGTATAGCGGCGTGGATTCCATTCCGTTATACGTAGCTGGCTATGTACGCCCCCGCTCTCCAGTATTCTGGTTCTGGGGCGTTACAATCAGAACATAAGAAATAGGAGAAAAGTATAAGTAATAAAGAGTACAACAGGACAATAAACGACTAGGGACGTGGAACCATTCCGGGAGCCAGGTTACAACCCGTAAACCAAACAAGGACTGGGGTTGTAACCCTTCGCCTGAATAGCACTATGTCTCTACCCATTTATTGTTAAGGACAAGTAAAACAATCATGTACAGGAGTACCAGGTACAGGGACTAGACGAGACTTAGACAAGGCTGGACACCATCCATTCACAAACGGCCAAGCAATTACAACGACTTGCTACTTAACTAACTAGGGTTATTACAAGCCTAATTACTAACAAGATGCAAGTGAGAAATTCCCAGTCCCAAGCCCTGCAGACTATCCAGTTATCCTTCCGCGGGTTGAGAGTATGGTTGGGTACATCGCACATGAGACGATATACCCTTAGGTGACTTAGAGGGTGCAACACGTAACAGTGTGCTGGAAATGTGCCCTACTCGTCGGCAGGCTACAAGTCCGTTTAAAGCACCCAGATAACGAGATCGCCTGTGACTGGAAATTCTCCATAAACTATAGTTTGATCTAGTCATTAGCCTAATCCATATTCAGGGTGAATCCTGGACCGTGGTAACCAGGAAGTCACGTCCTAGACATGATGCGAGACAAGACAAGTGGATTGCACAAGAAAGCAAGAATGAACACCCACGGCGTCAAGGAGGATTATACGAGTCAAGTCAAGTTACAAATTACGAGTTACAAGTTACAAGTTACAAGTTACAAGTCAGGATTGCGCCGCCACGGGCCACTATCAAGTTATCCAGTACCAAGATTAATCATGAATTACAGGTTAAAAGTCAAGGGTGCACCCCATCGGGTCACTATCAAGGAGATCAGAAAGTACTAAAATCATACTTCACAGAAATCATGAAAACCGTACTAGTCATAAGCAAAACACCGAAAACCGTGCCAGGTTGTGTTGGGCCAAGACAGTCGTGTTGTGTGGAACGAGATCCCAAAACTCTAATCCACAAAAGAGAAGTCAAGTCCAAAAAATAAAACCAAATCATCATGGGCAAGTAGGTTGCGCAGGGGATCAGATTGCGCAGAGTGAATGGACTGCGCAGGGGATGAACTGCGCAGGGTCGAGTTGCGCTGGGAGCAGGTTGCGCTGGGTGCGGGTTGCGCTGAAGTTAAGCGCGCTGGGGTGAGCTGCGCTAGGGTTGGATTGTGCTGGAGCTGAGCCGAGCTGAGCTGAGAGCGAGCGGCGCAGCAGTCAAGTACGCTGGGGTCGGCTTGCGCAGGGGATGAGCTGCGCAGCATTCAAGTACACCAAGGGGAGGAAGGCGCTGGGCTAAGAAGCGCCAGCGCAAGTCAGCCCAGCGCAAGGCGCTGGCCGAGGAGTACGCAGTCTGGCCATGCGCTAAAGAGCGCAGGCCGAGGTCTTCTTCTCCAACTGGCCGAGAGGAAAACCCCAAGAACCCTAGATTTCAAATCTTCATAACTTGATCAAAACAAAACCAAATTTGGATTTTCAAAGTTCTAACTTGTGTAAAATTGAATTCTCTTCCACATGGAAGCCTCAAAACAAGGAAAAATCTAAGTTTAATAGATCAAAACCAAGAAAATCCGAAAATGGTAAAAACTTAGATCTAGAAAAATAGAAGCTCCAAATCACAAAATGCCAAGTTCTAATGTTGTTCACCATGGCCTAATCTAGCTAATAGACAAATAAAATTGGGTCCTTATGTGGTGGCAATGTGCACTTGCCTATGGTGTTGGTGTTGTGTGGAGGAAGGAAGAAGAAGATGAAGAAATTAATGGAAGTTATAAGGAGAGAGAAAGTTGGTAGGGATTTTAATGAGGGTGGAGATTAACTAGGGTGTTCCAATACATATTAAACCAAACCAAACCAATTTCTTTTCCACAAAATAAAACCAAGCCAGGTCCAAAACCCGTTTTACGAGAAAACCAGAATCTGCATGTTAAACCAAGACACAATTACAGGCCAGAATCTGAGAAAATAAAATACAGGTCCAAAATACATATACGCCTAATTAAAAAAATACGTATTCCAAAATACGGGCATTACAACTCAACCTACCTTAAAAGAATTCTGTCCTCGGAATTTAAATCAAGATGCTTAGAGATGTAAGAGCCAGCTATGCTATCCACAATAAGCTACACTAAGCAAACAATCAAACAATCACGCATGCAAACAAGAGACGGAAGCATAAGGCATAAGAAAGACATTATACCTTACGAGTCAAACAAGTCGGGATATCGCTATCGGATGTCGTCCTCACGCTCCCACGTTGACTCACCTAGAGAGTGATGACCCCAAGCAACACGGACTAAGCTAATAGTCTTGTTCTTGAGTATCTTTTCTCTCCGATCCAATATAGACACGGGCCTCTCCTCATACGAAAGGTTGGTACCAACAACCAATTCCGAATGGTCCAGGATATGGCTCGGGTCTGGGATGTACCGTCGTAATTGGGACACATGGAATACATCATGCACCTCACTTAGCGACGGCGGAAGAGCGAGACGATAGGATACATCTCCTACTCGCTCCAGGATATCGAACGGCCCTATATACCTAGGACTAAGCTTTCCCCGTACGCCAAAACGAATGACGCCGCGGTTAGGCGAGATCCTAAGGAATACATGGTCGCCGATAGCAAACTCTAAGGGACGTCGATGGGCATCGGCCCAATGCCGCTGGCGATCTTGGGCCACTCGAAGACGATCTCTGATTCTTCTGACCACTTCAACTGTCTGGGCAATCATTTCTGGATCGAGCATCTGCCTCTCTCCAACATCATTCCAGGCTAACGGGGATCTGCACTTCCTACCATACAGTGCCTCGAACGGAGCCATCTGAATACTGGCCTGGAAACTATTGTTGTACGAAAATTCCACCAGGTATAGGTGATCCTCCCATGAACCACCGAAGTCAAGGGTACAAGACCTCAACATATCTTCAAGAGTCTGGATCGTGCGTTCCGACTGGCCATCTGTCTGCGGGTGATAAGCTGAGCTAAACTGAAGGTGAGTTCCTAAACTCTCTTGCAGGCTACGCCAAAAGTGTGATGTGAATCTTGAATCCATGTCCGAGGTGATACTGACCGGCACCCCATGAAGCCTGACAATCTGCCTGAGGTACATCTCTGCTAGCTGAGCTGTCGACTGACCAACTCTGAATGGAAGAAAGTGAGCTACATTCGTGAGCCTGTCAACTATAACCCAAATAGCATCTCTACCAGCTGGGGATCTAGGCAATCCAGTCACAAAATCTATGGTCACATGCTCCCATTTCTATTCTGGAATCGGCAAGGGCTAAAGAAGTCCAGCGGGCCTCTGATGTTCAGCTTTAACCTGCTGACAAACCAAACACCGAGAGACAAACCGGGCTATCTCCCTCTTCATGCCATTCTAGCAGAAATACTGACGAATGTCTCTATACATCTTCGTGCCACCGGGATGAATAGAATACTGTGAACTGTGAGCTTCGGCCATGACCTCCTGTCTGATATCTCTACTGGGTACACAAAGACGAGTGTCGTGCCGAAGTGTACCATCTTCATGAATGCACAACTCTGGCCTTCTTCCTGCCTCACACTCTGCTCTGAGTCGCTGAATCTTGGAATCTGTAGATTGCGCCATCCGGATCCTCTCAACTATGCTGGATTGAACATGTAGACTGGCCATCACTGCCACGTTGGTAGGAAGAACCACTTTAATTCCCATCTTCTGAAGATCTGCCAATAACTCTGGTTGCGCCGTCAGGAAATAGACTCCGACTCTCCTGCTCAACGTATCTGCTACAACGTTGGCCTTCCCTGGGTGATACTGCAAATCCACATCGTAGTCCACCAGTAGCTCGAGCCATCTTCTCTGCCGCATATTAAGGTCCTTCTGGGTGAAAACATACTTCAGGCTCTTGTGATCAGTAAATATCTCCACTCTGTCTTCGTACAAGTAGTGCCGCCAAAGTTGTCACGCCCCAGAACCAGAATACTGGAGAGCGGGGGCGTACATAGCCAGCTACGTATATTGAAATGGAATCCACCTCGCTATACGGTCACGGCTGTCTAGATATGAGGGTTTACTACAAGCCAACGGTCTCTTAAGGTCAAGCCTATTGTCTCAATCTCAAGCAAGTAATATAATTACAAGATGTTAGACCACCAAATATACAATAAAAGGCGTCCCAAATATTACATATTCAGCTGATCATGAAGCTAGTCATACAAAATGCGAGGACTAGCAAGAGTTAAGTCATACATGATCAACCCTAGGATTTGTTATTCATGTTTACAGCCCGTAGGCAGACAGTAAGTAAATGTGCATCGAGCTAACAGGTGCTCGTCGGCTAAACGCCTCAAAAGAATAATTTACAATGGAGTGAGTGAAACAAAATGGAAAACCCACTCGTAGCCCGGGTTCCTTCTAGTCGCCACCATTGGGCTGGAAGTTCGGTAGATCCTCGGGTGCTGCTCCAAAATCTGGCCACACAAAACCAGCTGGGTCAAATCCCAGAAAGAACAAGTGCCACAAGGGAGGCCACGAAATAAAAACAAAAGCCAACATATCAGAACATAAGAAATAGGAGAAAAGTACAAGTAATAAAGAGTACAACAGGACAATAAACGACTAGGGACGTAGAACCATTCCGGGAGCCAGGTTACAACCCATAAACCAAACAAGGACCAGAGTTGTAACCCTTCGCCTGAATAGCACTATGTCTCTACCCATTTATTGTTAAGGACAAGTAAAACAATCATGTACAGGAGTACCAGGTACAGGGACTAGACGAGACTTAGACAAGGCTGGACACTATCCATTCACAAACGGCCAAGCAATTACTACGGCTTACTACTTAACTAACTAGGGTTATCACAAGCCTAATTATTAACAAGATGCAAGTGAGAAATTCCCAGTCCCAAGCCCTGCAGACTATCCAGTTATCCTTCCGCGGGTTGAGAGTATGGTTGGGTACATCGCCCAGGAGACGATATACCCTTAGGTGACTTAAAGGGTGCAACACGTAACAGTGTGCTGAAAATGTGCCCTACTCGTCGGCAGGCTACAAGTCCTTTTAAAGCGCCCAGATAACGAGATCGTCTGTGACTGAAAATTCTCCATGAACTATAGTTTGATCTAGTCATTAGCCTAATCCATATTCAGGGTGAATCCCTGACCGTGGTAACCAGGGAGTCACGTCCTAGACATGATACGAGACAAGACAAGTAGATTGCACAAGGCAGCAAGAATGAACACCCACGACGTCAAGGAGGATTATACGAGTCAAGTCAAGTTACAAATTACGAGTTACAAGTTACAAGTTACAAGTCAGGAGTGCGCCGTCACGGGCCACTATCAAGTTATCCAGTACCAAGATTAATCATGAATTACAGGTTAAAAGTCAAGGGTGCACCCCATCGGGTCACTATCAAGGAGATCAGAAAGTACTAAAATCATACTTCACAGAAATCATAAAAATCGTACTAGTCATAAGCAAAACACCGAAAACCGTGCCAGGTCGTGTTGGGCCAAGACAGTCGTGTTGTGTGGAACGAGATCCCAAAACTCTAATCCACAAAAGAGAAGTCAAGTCCAAAAAATAAAACCAAATCATCATGGGCAAGTAGGTTGCGCAGGGGATCAGATTGCGCAGAGTGAATGGACTGCGCAGGGGATAAACTGCGCAGGGGACGAACTGTGCAGGGTCGAGTTGCGCTGGGAGCAGGTTGCGCTGGGTACGGGTTGCGCTGAAGTTAAGCGCGCTGGGGTGAGCTGCGCTAGGGTTGGATTGCGCTGGAGCTGAGCCGAGTTGAGCTGAGAGCGAGCGGCGCAGCAGTCAAGTGCGCTGGGGTCGGCTTGCGCAGGGGATTAGCTGCGCAGCATTCAAGTGCGCCAAGGGGAGGAAGGCGCTGGGCTAAGAAGTGCCAGCGCAAGTCAGCCCAACGCAAGGCGCTGGTCGAGGAGTGCGCAGTCTGGCCATGAGCTAAAGAGCGCAGGCCGAGGTCTTCTTCTCCAACTGGCCGAGAGGAAAACCCCAAGAACCCTAGATTTCAAATCTTCATAACTTGATCAAAACAAAACCAAATTTTGATTTTCAAAGTTCTAACTTGTGTAAAATTGAATTCTCTTCAACATGGAAGCCTCAAAACAAGGAAAAATCTAAGTTTAATAGATCAAAACCAAGAAAACCCGAAAATGGTAAAAACTTAGATCTAGAAAAATGGAAGCTCCAAATCACAAAATGCCAAGTTCTAATATTGTTCACCATGGCCTAATCTAGCTAATAGACAAATAAAATTGGGTCCTTATGTGGTGGCAAGGTGCACTTGCCTATGGTGTTGGTGTTGTGTGGAGGAAGGAAGAAGAAGATGAAGAAATTAATGGGAGTTATGAGGAGAGAGAAAGTTGGTGGGGATTTTAATGAGGGTGGGTTGTGGTGGAATGAGGGTGAAGATTAACTAGGGTGTTCCAATGCATATTAAACCAAACCAAACCAATTTCTTTTCCACAAAATAAAACCAAGCCAGGTCCAAAACCCGTTTTACGAGAAAACCAGAATTCGCATGTTAAACCAAAACACAATTACAGGCCAGAATCTGAGAAAATAAAATACAGGTCCGAAATACATATACGCCTAATTAAAAAATACGTATTCCGAAATACGGGCATTACAACTCTACCCACCTTAAAAGAATTTCGTCCTCGGAATTTAAATCAAGATGCTTAGAGATGTAAGAGCCAGCTATGCTATCCACAATAAGCTACACTAAGCAAACAATCAAACAATCACGCATGCAAACAAGAGACGGAAGCATAAGACATAAGGAAGACATTATACGTTACGAGTCAAACAAGTCGGGATATCGCGATCGGATGTCGTCCTCACGCTCCAACGTTGACTCACCTAGAGAGTGATGACCCCAAGCAACACGGACTAAGCTAATAGTCTTGTTCTTTAGTATCTTTTCTCTCCGGTCCAATATAGACACGGGCCTCTCCTCATACGAAAGGTTGGTACCAACAACCAATTCCGAATGGTCCAGGATATGGCTCGGGTCCGGGATGTACCGTCGTAATTAGGACACATGGAATACATCATGTACCTCACTTAGCGACGACGGAAGAGCGAGACGATAGGATACATCTCCTACTCGCTCCAGGATATCGAACGGCCCTATATACCTAGGACTAAGCTTTTTCCGTACGCCAAAACGAATGACGCCACGGTTAGGCGAGATCCTAAGGAATACATGGTCGCCGATAGCAAACTCTAAGAGACGTCGATGGGCATCGGCCCAATGCCGCTGGCGATCTTGGGCCACTCGAAGACGATCTCTAATTCTTCTGACCACTTCAACTGTCTGGGCAATCATTTCTGGACCGAGCATCTGCCTCTCTCCAACATCATCCCAGGCTAACGGGGATCTGCACTTCCTACCATACATTGCCTCGAACGGAGCCATCTGAATACTGGCCTGGAAACTATTGTTGTACGAGAATTCCACCAGGTGCAGGTGATCCTCCCATGAACCACCGAAGTCAAGGGTACAAGACCTCAACATATCTTCAAGAGTCTGGATCGTGCGTTCCGACTGGCCATCTGTCTGCGGGTGATAAGCTGAGCTAAACTGAAGGTGAGTTCCCAAACTCTCTTGCAGGCTACGCCAAAAGTGTGATGTAAATCTTGAATTCCTGTTCGAGGTGATACTGACCGGCACCCCATGAAGCCTGACAATCTGCCTGAGATACATCTCTGCTAGCTGAGCTGTCGACTGACCAACTCTGAATGGAAAAAAGTGAGCTACCTTCGTGAGCCTGTCAACTATAACCCAAATAGCATCTCTACCAGTTGGGGATCTAGGCAATCCAGTCACAAAATCTATGGTCACATGCTCCCACTTCCATTCTAGAATCGGAAAGGGCTGAAGAAGTCCAGCGGGCCTCTGATGTTCAGCTTTAACCTGCTGACAAACCAAACACCGAGAGATAAATCGGGCTATCTTCCTCTTCATGCCATTCCACCAGAAATGCTGACGAATGTCTCTATACATCTTCGTGCCACCGGAATGAATAGAATACTGTGAACTATGAGCTTCGGCCATGACCTCCTGTCTGATATCTCCACTGGGTACACAAAGACGATTGCCGTGCCGAAGTGTACCATCTTCATGAATGCATAACTCTGGCCTTCTCCCTGCTTCACACTCTGCTCTGAGTCACTGAATCTTGGAATCTGTAGATTGCGCCATCCAGATCCTCTCAACTATGCTGGATTGAACCTGTAGACTGGCCATCACTGCCACGTTGGTAGGAAGAACCACTTCAATTCCCATCTTCTGAAGATCTGCCAATAACTCAGGTTGCGTCGTCAGGAAATAGACTCCGGCTCTCCTGCTCAACGCATCTGCTACAATGTTGGCCTTTCCTGGGTGATACTGCAAATCCATATCGTAGTCTACCAGTAGCTCGAGCCACCTTCTCTGCCGCATATTAAGGTCCTTCTGGGTGAAAACATACTTCAGGCTCTTGTGATCAGTAAATATCTCCACTCTGTCTCCGTACAAGTAGTGTCGCCAAAGTTTAAGTACAAACACTATTGCTGCCAGTTCCAAGTCATAGGTCGGGTAATTCTTCTCATGATCACGGAGTTGACGTGACGCATAAGCTATTACCTTCTCATGTTGCATCAAAACACATCCCAATCCTCTGCCTGAAGCATCGCAATAAACTGTGAATCCTTCGGTCCCATCTGGAAGTGCGAGAATGGAAGCCGTTATCAAACCTCGCTTCAACTTCTTAAATAATTCCTGGCACTCTGCTATCCAAGTAAACTGCACATCCTTGCGGGTCAACTGGATCATCGGCGCTGAAATCCTTACAAAATCTGAAATGAATCGCCGGTAGTAGCCGGCCAATCCAAGGAAGCTACGAACCTCTGCCACTGAACTAGGTACTGGCCATGACTAGATAGCCATAATCTTCTGGGGATCCACTTCCACTCCTCCTCGAGTAATGATGTGACCCAAGTACGAAATGCGATCGAGCCAGAACTCGCATTTACTGAACTTGGCGTACAACTAATGCTCTCTAAGCGTCTGAAGGACGATTCTGAGATGCTGCTCATGCTCCGCTTCGCTCTTGCTGCAGACCAGGATACATCTAGGAATACGATCACGAACTGATCCAAGTAAGGCATAAAAATACGATTCATGAGGTCCATGAATACGGCCGGCGCATTGGTCGCTCCAAAGGGCATAACAAGGAACTCCCAATGCCCATACCTAAATCGGAAAGCTGTCTTCGGGATGTCCTGCTTTCTGACTCTGATCTGGTGGTATCCTGACCGCAAGTCTATCTTCGGGAACACTGAAGCCCCCTTGAGTTGATCAAACAAGTCATCTATCCTAGGGAGAGGGTATCTGTTCTTAATTGTCACTGAGTTCAAGGCACGATAATCTACACATAACCTGGACGTACCAACCTTCTTTTTCACAAGAAGCATCGGGGCTCCCCAAGGCGATCCACTTGTACGAATGAATCCCTTGGTCCTGAGTTCTTCAATTATCTTGTACAAAATCTCCAACTCCGATGGCGCCATCCTGTAGACTCGCTCTGATACTGGTGCAGTCCCGGGGATCAAGTCTATAGTGAACTCAATCTTCCGCTCTGGCGGCATCCCTGGAAGTTCCTCTTGGAAGACATCTGGAAACTCTTCAACTATCCTGGGGAACTGCACTGCTGCTACTGCCATCCGCAATACTGGAGAAGATGGTTCCACTGCGCCTCTGGAAAATAAAAACTCTGGCTCGCCTGGAATACTAAAGACAACCCTGCCAACATGGCAGTCCATCCTAGCATACTGGTTCCTCAACCAATCCATGCCTAAGATTACATCATAGTCTGCCATAGGAAATTCTATGAATCTAGCGGAGAACTCTCTACCGCTAACTACGATCCGACACGAGGAAAACACTCGATCTACTCCCACAAGACCATTACCAGTAAGTATATTGAGCCTTACTGATAATGACTCTGGCTCTAATCCTATCCGTGTCGCGAATCGTACAGACATGAATGAATACGATGCACCAGAATCAAATAATACCAATGCTGGAGAGGAGTTGACGAGAATAGTACCTGCCACTACCTCACCTGGTGCAACTTTTTCTTCCATAGCCATCATCATGGCCTGACCTTGTCCTCTGGCTGTGGGTCCTCTCTGCTGGAAACCTCTCTGCCTGCTCTGTACTTGAGTTTGGGTATACTGCTGCTGGTTCTGCTGATGAAACACCTGGGCCTGAGGCAATAATGGCCTCGGGTACTGCTGCTGCTGCATAGGTGCTGGTCCCCTAACCGATGGACTGGTTAGGTTGGAAGAGAACGAACTATCCCTATTCGGGCAGGCACCCATCTTGTGATCTGCCGCTCCACAAGCCAGGCACAATCCCTGCGCCCTGCGACAATCTGCCACCACGTGCCCTGGCTTTCCGCAATGTGAACATCCTATCGCGGAAGTCTGCTTCTGCTTCTGCTGCTGCGGGTACATCGGGGTTGAATGCTGAACCGACGTTACTGAGGCCGTTCGTCTCGGAGTTCCAATAGTCAAACCCCTTGCTGCCGGAGCTGGAGCTGATGATTGGTACATCTGATTGTGGGACCGCTTCCTACCTCCGGTCCTATCCACGATCCTCTGGGAGGTGTACTCATGCCTCCTAGCTGCCCTCAATACTGCATCGAACGTCTGGTGCTCGAACTGCTCGATTGCCAATAAGATCACCAAATGCAGTCCCTGCTGGAACCGCTGGGCCCTATCAAACTCGGTCGCCACCAAGGTCGGTCGGGGCAAACCTACTGAGTCTAGAAAACTCAGATGCATAACCGTCGACCGTTCTGCCTTCTTGCTTCAAGTTGGTAAATTTCGTCTGTAGGTCGTACCGAGCTACAGCATCAAAATACTTCGTCTGAAATCTCTCTAAACACCGCCCAAGCAACTGGCGCCGCTAATCCCACGGCCTGTGTCGCCCACCAACTGCGAGCTAAGTCTAGCAACTGTAGGCGTACCACCGCCACCTTCTCATTCTCAGGTGTCCTAGCTGCTTCCAGAACCACCTCGGTATCCTGAAGCCAAGCGTTCGCGGCAATCGCATCTTCGCTGCCGTCGAAGAATGGAGGGTTCAAGCGCTTGAAGCTGTTGGCCGCGCTGTTCCCTGGATGACCGCCTCTGGTCAAAGCATCTGCCACTACCTGGTGCAAGGCGTCTCCTCTACGATCCTGGAAAGCTATCAAGGTCTTGATAAGACCTACCAAGGTGCCATCGTCAGGCTCTACAGGCTGGACGGGCCAAACTGGGGGCTCTCCTCCAGTAGGTACAACTCTGGAGGCTACTCCGGAATGCTGGGCTTGATCTCCGGGTTGCTGGTCCACGGGAAGTGCTCCACCTTGCTGATCGGCGGGGTCAGGTACAGTACCGCTGAAGAAGACGACACAGAAAACAATAAGGAAGGACCAGGACAGATCAACGATACAAGCATGTGATCAGGTCAAGATTCTCAGGGATTTAAAGATACGAGCAGAGATCAAGGGCGAATACTGATTGAGACATCTATTGGTAAACCCTCACATTTCTTGATTGACAAGACCTGCATGGGCCACCACTTAAACCATGTCACGCCCCAGAACCAGAATACTGGAGAGTAGGGGCGTACATAGCCAGCTACGTATATTGAAATGGAATCCACCTCGCTATACGGTCACGGCTGTCTAGATATGAGGGTTTACTACAAGCCAACGGTCTCTTAAGGTCAAGCCTATTGTCTCAATCTCAAACAAGTAATATAATTACAAGATGTTAGACCACCAAATATACAATAAAAGGCGTCCCAAATATTACATATTTAGCTGATCATGAAGCTAGTCATACAAAATACGAGGACTAGCAAGAGTTAAGTCATACATGATCAACCCTAGGATTTGTTAATCATGTTTACAGCCCGTAGGCAGACAGTAAGTAAATGTGCATCGAGCTAACAGGTGCTCGTCGGCTAAACGCCTCAAAAGAATAATTTATAATGGAGTGAGTGAAACAAAATGGAAAACCCATTCGTAGCCCGGGTTCCTTCTAGTCGCCACCATTGGGCTGGAAGTTCGGTAGATCCTCGGGTGCTGCTCCAAAATCTGGCCACACAAAACCAGCTGGGTCAAACCCCAGAAAGAGCAAGTGCCACAAGGGAGGCCACGAAATAAGAACAAAAGCCAGTATATCAGAACATAAGAAATAGGAAAAAAGTAGAAGTAATAAAGAGTACAACAGGATAATAAACGACTAGGGACGTGGAACCATTCCGGGAGCCAGGTTACAACCCGTAAACCAAACAAGGACCGGGGTTGTAACCCTTCGCCTGAATAGCACTATGTCTCTACCCATTTATTGTTAAGGACAAGTAAAACAATCATGTACAGGAGTACCAGGTACAGGGACTAGACGAGACTTAGACAAGGCTGGACACCATCCATTCACAAACGGCCAAGCAATTACTACGGCTTACTACTTAACTAACTAGGGTTATCACAAGCCTAATTACTAACAAGATGCAAGTGAGAAATTTCCAGTCCCAAGCCCTGCAGACTATCCAGTTATCCTTCCGCGGGTTGAGAGTATGGTTGGGTACATCGCCCATGAGACGATATACCCTTAGGTGACTTAGAGGGTGCAACACGTAACAGTGTGCTGGAAATGTGCCCTACTCGTCGGCAGGCTACAAGTCCGTTTAAAGAGTCCAGATAACGAGATCACCTGTGACTGGAAATTCTCTATGAACTATAGTTTGATCTAGTCATTAGCCTAATCCATATTCAGGATAAATCCCTGACCGTGGTATCCAGGGAGTCACGTCCTAGACATGATACGAGACAAGACAAGTGGATTGCACAAGACAGCAAGAATGAACACCCACGGCGTCAAGGAGGATTATACGAGTCAAGTCAAGTTATAAATTACGAGTTACAAGTTATAAGTTACAAGTCAGGAGTGCGCCGCTACGGGCCACTATCAAGTTATCCAGTACCAAGATTAATCATGAATTACAGGTTAAAAGTCAAGGGTGCACCCCATCGGGTCACTATCAAGGAGATAAGAAAGTACTAAAATCATACTTCACAGAAATCATGAAAACCATACTAGTCATAAGCAAAACATCGAAAACCGTGCCAGGTCATGTTGGGCCAAGACAGTCGTGTTGTGTGGAACGAGATCCCAAAACTCTAATCCACAAAAGAGAAGTCAAGTCCAAAAAATAAAACCAAATCATCATGGGCAAGTAGGTTGCGCAGGGGATCAGATTGCGTAGAGTGAATGGACTGCGCAGGGGATAAACTGCGCTGGGGACGAACTGCGCAGGGTCGAGTTGCGCTGGGAGCAGGTTGCGCTGGGTGCAGGTTGCGCTGAAGTTAAGCGCGCTGGGGTGAGCTGCGCTAGGGTTGGATTGCGCGACCTGAGCCGAGCTGAGCTGAGAGCGAGCGGCGCAGCAGTCAAGTGCGCTGGGGTCGGCTTGCGCAGGGGATGAGCTGCGCAGCATTCAAGTGCGCTAAGGGGAGGAAGGCGCTGGGCTAAGAAGCGCCAGCACAAGTCAGCCCAGCGCAAGGTGCTGGCCGAGGAGTGCGCAGTCTGGCCATGCGCTAAAGAGCGCAGGCCGAGGTCTTCTTCTCCAACTGGCCGAGAGGAAAACCCCAAGAACCCTAGATTTCAAATCTTCATAACTTGATCAAAACAAAACCAAATTTAGATTTTCAAAGTTCTAACTTGTGTAAAATTGAATTCTCTTCCACATGGAAGCCTCAAAACAAGGAAAAATCTAAGTTTAATAGATCAAAACCCAGAAAATCCAAAAATAGTAAAAACTTAGATCTAGAAAAATAGAAGCTCCAAATCACAAAATGCCAAGTTCTAATGTTGTTCACCATGACCTAATCTAGCTAATAGATAAATAAAATTGGATCCTTATGTGGTGGCAAGGTGCACTTGCCTATGGTATTGGTGTTGTGTGGAGGACGGACGAAGAAGATGAAGAAATTAATGGGAGTTATGAGGAGAAAGAAAGTTGGTGGGGATTTTAATGAGGGTGGGTTGTGGTGGAATGAGGGTAGAGATTAACTAGGGTGTTCCAATGCATATTAAACCAAACCAAACCAATTTCTTTTCCACAAAATAAAACCAAGCCAGGTCCAAAACCCGTTTTACGAGAAAACCAGAATCCACATGTTAAACCAAAACACAATTACAGGCCAGAATCTGAGAAAATAAAATACAGGTCCGAAATACATATATGCCTAATTAAAAAAATGTGTATTCTGAAATACGGGCATTACAAAAGTTTAAGTGCAAACACTACTGCTGCCAGTTCCAAGTCGGAGGTCGGGTAATTCTTCTCATGATCACGGAGTTGACGTGACGCATAAGCTATTACCTTTCCATGTTGTATCAAAACATATCCCAATCCTCTGCCTGAAGCGTCACAATAAACTGTGAATCCTCCGGTCCCATCTGGAAGTACGAGAATGGGAGCCGTTATCAAACCTCGCTTCAACTTCTCAAATAATTCCTGGCACTCTGCTGTCCAAGCAAACTGCACATCCTTGCGGGTCAACTGGGTCATCGGCGCTGCAATCCTTGTAAAATCTGAAATAAATTGCCGGTAGTAGCCGGCCAATCCAAGGAAGCTACGAACCTCTGCCACTGAACTAGGTACTGGCCATGACTCGATAGCCACAATCTTCTGGGGATCCACTTCCACTCCTCCTCGAGTAATGATGTGACCCAAGTACGAAATGGGATCGAGCCAGAACTCGCATTTACTGAACTTGGCGTACAACTGATGCTCTCTAAGCATCTGAAGGACGATTCTGAGATGCTGCTCATGCTCCGCTTCGCTCTTGCTGTAGACCAGGATATCATATAGGAACACGATCACGAACTGATCCAAGTAAGGCATGAAAATACGATTTATGAGGTCCATGAATACGGCCGGCGCATTGGTCGCTCCAAAGGGTATAACAAGGAACTCCCAATGCCCATACCTAGATCGGAAAGCTGTCTTTGGGATGTTCTGCTCTCTGACTCTGATCTGGTGGTATCCTGACCGCAAGTCTATCTTCGAGAACACTGAAGCCCCCTTGAGTTGATCAAACAAGTCATCTATCATCGGAAGAGGGTATTTGTTCTTGATTGTCACTGAGTTCAAGGTACGATAATCTACACATAACCTGGATGTACCATCCTTCTTTTTTACAAGAAGCATCGGGGCTCCCCAAGGCGATCCACTTGCACGAATGAATCCCTTGGTCCTGAGTTCTTCAATCATCTTGTACAAAATCTCCAACTCTGAAGGCGTCATCCTGTAGACTCGCTCTGATACTGGTGCAGTCCCGGGGATCAAGTCTATAGTGAACTCAATCTCCCGCTCTGGCGGTATCCCTGGAAGTTCTTCTGGGAAGACATCTGGAAACTCTTCAACTATCCTGGGCAACTACACTGCTGCTACTGCCATCCGCAATACTGGAGAAGATGGTTCCACTGCGCCTCTGGAAAATGAAAACTCTGGCTCACCTGGAATACTAAAGACAACCCTGCCAACATGGCAGTCTATCCTAGCATACTGGTTTCTCAACCAATCCATGCCTAAGACTACATCATAGTCTGCCATAGGGAATTCTATGAATCTAGCGGGGAACTCTCTACCGCTAACTACGATCCGACACGAGAAAAATACTCGATCTACTCCCACAAGACCATTACCAGTAAGTATATTGAGCCTTACTGATAATGACTCTGGCTCCAATCCTATCCGTGTCGCAAATCGTGCAGACATGAATGAATGCGATGCACCAGAATCAAATAATACCAATACTGGAGAGGAGTTGACGAGAATAGTACCTGCCACTACCTCACCTGGTGCAACTTCTTCTTCCATAGCCATCATCATGGCCTGACCTTGTCCACTGGCTGCGGGTCCTCTCTGCTGGAAACCTCTCTGCCTGCTCTGCACTTGAGTCTGGGTATACCGATGCTGGTTCTGCTGATGAAACGCCTGGGCCTGAGACAACAATGGCCTCGGGTACTACTGCTGTTGCATAGGTGCTGGTCCCCTAACCGATGGACTGGTTAGGTTGGAAGAGGACGAACTACCCCTATTCGGGCAGGCTCCTATCTTGTGATCTGCCGCTCCACAAGCCAGGCACAATCCTTGCGCCCTACGACAATCTGCCACCACGTGCCCTGGCTTTTCGTAATGTGAACATCCCATTGCGGAAGTCTGCTTCTGCTTCTGCTGCTGCGGGTATGTCGGGGTTGAATGCTGAACCGACGTTACTGAGGCCGTCCGCCTCGGAGTTCCAATAGTCAAACCCCTTGTTGCCGGGGCTGGAGCTGATGATTGGTGCATCTGATTGTGGGACCGCTTCCTACCTCCGGTTCTATCCACGATCCTCTGGGAGGTGTACTCATGCCTCCTAGCTGCCCTCAATACTGCATCGAATGTCTGGTGCTCGAACTGCTCGACTGCCAATAAGATCTCTAAATGCAGTTCCTGCTGGAACCGCTGGGCCCTATCAAACTCTGTCGCCACCAAGGTGGGGACAAATCTACTGAGTCTAGAAAACTCAGATACATAACCGTCGACCGTTCTGCCTCCTTGCTTCGAGTTGGTATATCTCGTCTGTAGGTCGTACCGAGCTACAGCATCGAAATACTTCGTCTGGAATCTTTTTCTAAACACCGCCCAAGCAACTGGCGCCGCTAATCCCACGGCTTGCGTCGCCCACCAACTACGAGCTAAGTCTAGCAACTGTAGGCGTACCACCGCTACCTTCTCATTCTCAGGTGTCCTAGCTGCTTCCAGAACCACTTCAGTATTCTGAAGCCAAGCGTCCGCGGCAATCGCATCTTCGCTGCTGTCGAAGAATTGAGGGTTCAAGCGCTTGAAGTTGTTGGCCGCGCTGTTCCCTGGATGACCGCCTCTGGTCAAAGCATCTGCCACTACCTGGTGCAAGGCGTCTCCTCTACGATCCTGGGAAGCTATCAAGGTCTTGATGAGACCTACCAAGGTGCCATCGTCAGGCTCTGCAGGCTGGACGGGCCGAACTGGGGGCTCTCCTCCAGTAGGTACAACTCTGGAGGCTACTCCGGAATGCTGGGCTTGATCTCCGGATTGCTGGTCCACGGAAAGTGCTCCACCTTGCTGATCGGCGGGGTCAGGTACAGTGCCGCTGAAGAAGACGACACAGAAAACAATAAGGAAGGACCAGGACAGATCAACGATACAAGCATGTGATCAGGTCAAGATTCGCAGGAATTTAAAGATACGAGCAGAGATCAAGGGCGAATACTGATTGAGACATCTATTGGTAAACTCTTACATTTCTTGATTGACAAGACCTGCATGGGTCACCACTTAAACCATATCACGCCCCAGAACCAGAATACTGGAGAGCGGGGGCGTATATAGCCAGCTACGTATATTAAAATGGAATCCACCTCGCTATACGGTCATGGCTGTCTAGATATGAGGGTTTACTACAAGCCAACGGTCTCTTAAGGTCAAGCCTATTGTCTCAATCTCAAGCAAGTAATATAATTACAAGATGTTAGACCACGAAATATACAATAAAAGGCATCCCAAATATTACATATTCAGCTGATCATGAAGCTAGTCATACAAAATACGAGGACTAGCAAGAGTTAAGTCATACATGATCAACCCTAGGATTTGTTAATCATATTTACAGCCCGTAGGCAGACAGTAAGTAAATGTGCATCGAGCTAACAGGTGCTCGTCGGCTAAACACCTCAAAAAAATAATTTACAATGGAGTGAGTGAAACAAAATGGAAAACCCACTAGTAGCCCGGGTTCCTTCTAGTCGCCACCATTGGGTTGGAAGTTCGGTAGATCCTCGGGTGCTGCTCTAAAATCTGGCCACACAAAACCAGCTGGGTCAAACCCCAGAAAGAGCAAGTGCCACAAGGGAGGCCACGAAATAAGAACAAAAGCCAGCATATCAGAACATAAGAAATAGGAGAAAAGTACAAGTAATAAAGAGTACAACAGGACAATAAACGACTAGGGACGTGGAACCATTCCGGGAGCCAGGTTACAACCCGTAAACCAAACAAGGACCGGGGTTGTAACCCTTCGCCTGAATAGCACTATGTCTCTACCCATTTATTGTTAAGGACAAGTAAAACAATCATGTACAGGAGTACCAGGTACAGGGACTAGACGAGACTTAGACAAGGCTGGACACCATCCATTCACAAACGGCCAAGCAATTACTACGGCTTACTACTTAACTAACTAGGGTTATCACAAGCCTAATTACTAACAAGATACAAGTGAGAAATACCCAGTCCCAAGCCCTGCAGACTATCCAATTATCCTTCCGCGGGTTGAGAGTATGGTTGGGTACATCGCCCATGAGACGATATACCCTTAAGTGACTTAGAGGGTGCAATACGTAACAGTGTGCTGGAAATGTGCCCTACTCGTCGGCAGGCTACAAGTCCGTTTAAAGCGTCCAGATAACAAGATCGTCTGTGACTGGAAATTCTTCATGAACTATAGTTTGATCTAGTCATTAGCCTAATCCATATTCAGGGTAAATCCCTGACCGTGGTAACCAGGGAGTCACGTCCTAGACATGATGCGAGACAAGACAAATGGATTGTACAAGGCAGCAAGAATGAACACCCACGACGTCAAGGAAGATTATACGAGTCAAGTCAAGTTACAAATTACGAGTTACAAGTTACAAGTTACAAGTCAGGAGTGCGCCGCCACGGGCCACTATCAAGTTCTCCAGTACCAAAATTAATCATGAATTACAGGTTAAAAGTCAAGGGTGCACCCCATCGGGTCACTATCAAGGAGATCAGAAAGTACTAAAATCATACTTCACAGAAATCACGAAAACCGTACTAGTCATAAACAAAACACCGAAAACCGTGCCATGTCGTGTTGGGCCAAGACAGTCGTGTTGTGTGGAACGAGATCCCAAAACTCTAATCCACAAAAGAGAAGTCAAGTCCAAGAAATAAAACCAAATCATCATGGGCAAGTAGGTTGCACAGGGGATCAGATTGCGCAGAGTGAATGGACTGCGCAGGGGATAAACTGCGCAGGGGACGAACTGCGCAGGGTCGAGTTGCGCTGGGAGCAGGTTGTGCTGGGTGCGGGTTGCGCTGAAGTTAAGCACGCTGGGGTGAGCTGCGCTAGGGTTGGATTGCGCTGGAGCTGAGCCGAGCTGAGCTGAGAGCGAGCGGCGCAGCAGTCAAGTGCGCTGGGGTCGGCTTGCGCAGGGGATGAGCTGCGCAGCATTTAAGTGCGCCAAGGGGAGGAAGGCGCTAGGCTAAGAAGCGCCAGCACAAGTCAGCCCAGCGCAAGGCGCTGGCCGAGGAGTACGCAGTCTGGCCATGCGCTAAAGAGCGCAGGCCGAGGTCTTCTTCTCCAACTGGCCGAGAGGAAAACCCCAAGAACCCTAGATTTCAAATCTTCATAACTTGATCAAAACAAAACCAAATTTGGATTTTCAAAGTTCTAACTTGTGTAAAATTGAATTCTCTTCCACATGGAAGCCTCAAAACAAGGAAAAATCTAAGTTTAATAGATCAAAACCAAGAAAATCCGAAAATGGTAAAAACTTAGATCTAGAAAAATGGAAGCTCCAAATCACAAAATGCCAAGTTCTAATATTGTTCACCATGGCCTAATCTAGCTAATAGACAAATAAAATTGGGTCCTTATGTGGTGGCAAGGTGCACTTGCCTATGGTGTTGGTGTTGTGTGGAGGAAGGAAGAAGAAGATGAAGAAATTAATGGGAGTTATGAGGAGAAAGAAAGTTGGTGAAGATTTTAATGAGGGTGGGTTGTGGTGGAATGTGGGTGGAGATTAACTAGGGTGTTCCAATGCATATTAAACCAAACCAAACCAATTTTTTTCCACAAAATAAAACCAAGCCAGGTCCAAAACCCGTTTTACGAGAAAACCAGAATCCGCATGTTAAACCAAAACACAATTACAGGCCAGAATCTGAGAAAATAAAATACAGGTCCGAAATACATATACGCCTAATTAAAAAAATACGTATTCCAAAATACGGGCATTACATATTACAACTTAATGTAAAAGATCCTCGAACAAATTTCTAAAATGATGTTAAACAATTATACTGTTAGAGATGTTGTCAATTTGTGATAATATGATAAGTAACATGTGGCTGATTTTAAATAGTTCAAGAAATGATAGAATTTATTGTCAATATTTAGATTTATTATTGGATGATCTAGATTGAAATTTGCATATAAAAACTGTGATATATGGGAATTTAAAAACTTGATCATTGTCACTCTGATATTTATAAATGTGGACAAACTAAAAAAAAGAATGGCACTTGAGATGGCCATGTTGTATCACGGTGCATTATGAATAGTTCATTACCAACTATGTTACAAGTTTCTGAGGACAATATCCACACTTGAAATGCTAGTCTTGACTTTACTCCTGTAATGATTGTCTTAAGTATTATGTCATTACTTCGATGTCTTTCACCTGATATAAGACTGGATTATGTGAAAAAAAATTATAATTTTTATCAATTTTGCATAAGATAAGTTATTTGCATGCTTGAGTTTCGTACCACCCAATTGGGTGCATGCATGACAGATATTGTGCAGCATGCCCGGGAGAACCCAGTCACCCGCAAGTTATTTTTGCAGGTCGCAGCGGGTTGCTGGCCCCCGAAAGGCCATAATTTAATGTTGGTATTATAAGCTATCATAGACCTGGAGTTCTATGTTTAGAATAAATTTCAATGAGCTTTAAGAATCCCTACTTTTTATTATTGATTTCATTGGACACAAAAACACAAGCTTCTGAAGGTGAACTATTGTTATCCACTATTTCATTATCACAAGTCCCGAAGAACATTTGTGGAATGCCTAAATGAGACTCACGATATACTCATGTGGTTTTGATATGCTATCAGTTTAGCTTTAATATGCTTCGTATTATTCAAGCTTATGATTAATTCACACCAAGATATTGCAAAATGTTGCTTATATGCTTAAATATATCCATAAGAGACTGGAATGGTACATAATATGAACGCATCACCAAGCTATAGATGACTAGTTCCATGATGACAATTATAATACTTTAAGAGATGAAATCTAGTACATGGATGTTGATATTTCATAGTGGGATCTTAAAGTTGCAAACCTCTTAAATTAGAAATTTTAAAGTTGGTGATATACGGTTGTTCTATCCGTAGGGTTACTACGGATATATTATTATCCTACAAACTATCATAGACCTGAAGTCTATGTTTAGATTACTATTGATTAATAATATCTTTATTTGCAACTTTTGATAAGATATTGTCGTATCTAGAAACTGGATTCCATGGAAAAACTAGATAGAGACATCTTATACATGACTGATAGTGCTTCATCTCAACACCATAATTAAGAATAGAATCTTTTGTCACCCCCAGTTTTCGAATTAGGGGTATTTTCGTCATTTTCCAAGTTTTATAATTTTTGGAAATTTTATTTAATTTTATAGGATTTTTAGGGATTTGTTTGATTTAGTTTGAATTTTATCCAATTTGGACTTAAGTTGGAGACCCGGGTAGCCTGTGTAACGACCCGCTCCGCCCTAGCGGAACGCCGATTCAAACGGCAAGTGTAACGACTCAAGCGAGCCGTCGACTCGAAGAGTTTCGTCGACCCGATGAAGTATCGATGTGAATCGATGCAAGACTTACAATGGCCCGTCAAAGATGAATCCAGACTTAGACTATCAAAGGCGCGCTCGGAGTATCGCTCGGCCGATGTGAACATCACTAAGGTAGGTGGCTCCGATGAATCCGTCTTTGCTTAGCCTAGACACATAACAATACGGACACTATCACGAAAATCGCTAGGCGATAACCCCGTGCATGCTAATAAATGAATGACTCAACGCACCTAGCTAAGGGAATAATCCCATCTTGCATGCTTGTATAGAATATGGAAAAGAACATGGAAAATATGAGAACTCTCGCACCGCGCTCCACGCTCGTGCTAAGGCACAAGCTTGCGTTCAAGTCCCTTATGCGTTCAACAATGAAACAATGAATGGGTTACAACAATGAAACGGGAAGACTATCAACATAGTCATTCTGAGTAGAGTATAGCAACATTGAAAGACTATGGGACCGATGGGTCGCCAAGGCGACTCCCGTACGGGGAGTTGCATAATGTATAAAGGAATGAATGAATGAATAAGTGAATGAATGAATCAATGAACAAACGGACAGGTGAAAGAAAGAAAAGAATGAATGAATAAAAGATAAGGAAGAAAAGGGATGGTTAGCGACAGGTATGACGGGCACGTACAACGGAGCTCGCTACCCGCGCTGCACGGACGCCAACCTGGTCGATAACGCATTAAGGCTAAGGGTTAGCCTACGGCTCAGAGACAACCGTTAAGTTAAAAAGACAAGTTAATACGAAATGGTCGTGGACAAACGGCACGGGCGAGGGGTGGCGATGCCGTGACCGTAAAGAAAAAGGGATTCCGCGGCATGATCAAAGAGGGGATATGCCGGCCTAGGCGGAATCAAAAAGGGGCTTACGGGCTAACTGGGAGGGGGGCTTGGCCACCCAGGAGACGTAAGTGCGGGGTAATTTCAAAAGACTATCAGATGTGAACCAGCCGCACACAGTGATAGGTGTGAAATTACCAAAGGAGAATATGTCCAAATTGGCTTGTGATGCCAGCGACCGGTGCATATAGAGTTAAGTGGGCTTTGCTGGTAGCAATCCACGTGTAAGTTCTTGCATTGAAATCAAAGTAGTCTAAGTTAACTAAATAAAATGCCTTCTGAACATGCTTGAATATGACGCACCAAATAATCGAGAGTACTTCGGCAAAGGAGTTAGAAAACACGCCTACGACGTACTAGGACCCGAGGCAGGGACACGCCCTTGACATTGAAAGTTCACATGAATTACGTAAAGTCATTTCATATAAATTATTGACTAACTTGGTTTACTTTGGACAGGGAAGGCCGGACGGTAAGTATGGGTAAATCATGCATATATTTCCATGCGACACTTGTATTCAGCAACACGAGATAGGCTATGATATATGCCATGAAACTGATCCTAAGACAAGATTAGAAAGACAATGAATGATAGACGGTACACAAAAGTAAATAGAACGTGTTTGGTGATGATAGCATTGTGGGCGAGCTAGCCTCCCCACCAGTGCATAACAATGTACTGATAACCCCACAGTCTGCTTGCAGGATACAGAAGACGCCGGCGGGTGCGGAGCTTCCATCGAACGTGTTAAGGCGCGGAGCCAACTCTGGGGCCTTGGAACGTTGCAAGAAGCTGAAGCACCCTATACAGGATATAATGTATTGGAATATCGCCATGAATCATTCCATCTTGTAAGCCACTTGGCACATCTTTTATATTTCAGAGAGAGAGACCTCGAGCGACTTGTAATATCGGCCTAGCGCCGCTTGTAACCTTCTTGAATATCAATAAAGAGTTCGAATTCGCTTCTACTTGTGTTTATTTACTTTCCACTGCAATGGGGACACTCTGTGCGACTCTGTGGCCTAGCTCAAATCGGCCATTTCTGGACTTGGCCTTGCACGGGCGTAACCTAGGCCCGTGCGGCATCACGCCTTAGCGAGGACGATCGCTCCTACGGGAGCGGGGCGTGACAGATTGGTATCAGAGCACGGCTTTACGTCCTTGAACTTCATTTCGATTTTCTCAGTTTTGAAAGCTCGGTTGGAAACAAAAGAAGGGTACGCTCTCTCTCGTTGTGCCTTGGGATGTTGCATACAATAAGTCTAAATATTTTCAAAAGCTCGTACAAGTACTCGGTTGAACAGGATCGATAGGCGAAGGCCTTTGTGCCAAACCACGACAGACTTGAGTCGAAGGAAAACTAAAATGCTAGAAGTTAGCAAACGCAAGGCGTGCTTGAATAACCTTACGCTAACAATGCCGAACGATGTTAAACTTGACTCGATAGAGAACACATGCTAAGTTAACATGTCGCGTGTGTGCCTGACTAGTCTTGCGTCGACCTAGCAAGTTAGCGTACAAACTTGAATATAGTCCGCACGGGATGGTTATGCGGCACAATTTAGTCCGCGTGTCGCGCACCTCGATCTTTGGGTGCAATTGGGTTGCGAGCGATATTAAGTATCGCTCGATCGAGAACGGAGATACACTTTGAGTGTCTATCGATAGGAATGCTATCGAGTTAACGCTTAGGCGTACTCAGAAAGATTGGCTTGGATTTTGAGGATTAGTACGAACGACTTAGTACGTCGAGGCGACGTGAGCGATTACGCTAGAGATTCGTCGAACGAATCTGAAGGATGTCTTAGCGCATGACGCGAACGTGATTGAGGACTAGATCGTATGGCTTGAATCCGAGTGGTGTATGTGATAGGTTCGAGGAAGAATAAGAATAAGTATCGACGACTAGTCGAGTGGCTCGAACCCTGAGTGGTGTATGGACAACAAAGAAATTGTTCGAGCGAGACTAAAGGATATGCGGATAGAACGAGTATGTCGGCAAGCGATAATATCGCGCAAAGCCTTAAAATGTGTCACGCTTAGTTGGCCGTGACTTCAAAAGTCCCGAACGAGATATCGCTGGACAACTTGTCAATGGGCAATGCAAGTTAGAAAATGGTTCGGAACGATGAATGAAAATGAATGGTCTTGATCGAAGAAACTCAGAGGATCGCGCGTACGATTTTGGATTGATTCAAATGAATTGTGACTTGAGTTTGAGCAACGATCTTGAAACTAGCTTGAGGAATAGCAGTTGAACTTGATCTTGAATATTAAATGAAATTATGGAATATCCAACTCAGACAACGGCATCGTCGTACGACTCGAAATTATTGCAAAGGAAGATCGTCAGGTTACGCATATCGTCGATGGTATTGAGGTGTATCAAAGATCGATATACGATAACTCGGGGGTACTCTGACTCAGCGAATGACGATCGTACAAATGTCATTGTTCCGTTGGATGCTATACTTGGAATGTTAAAAATATGTCGAGGAAAAGATATACTTGGCTCGAGGATTTTCTAGTTGAACGCATGACGGTCAGACTGTCAAATTGATTTGGCTTTGATAAAAATGAGAATGCTTAGATTTGCTTCGTTGACAACCACAACGTTGACGTTCTTGTCTTATGCGAGCGCAACTCCAGCCTCGTACATGCATCGTGTCGGATTAGGACGATCACTCCGCGTGAGCGCTGATATGGTGATTCATACAACGGGAGTAATTGAACTTGGATGGCGTGGCAATTTGATTGCTTCGACTTGTGGTTTGACGCGAAGGGTAAACTGGAGAATGACTTGGTGTGCTTGATGATTAAACTTAAGGATTGAGTAGGTCCAATCCGCATATCGAGAATGAGTTAGTCAAAACGCAAGCAAGAGTTACGCCCCGATGAGAATGATTTTTCCGCGGGAGCATTGCATAGTGATTCATGAACCACCGTGGATAATCGGACTCGCATGAGATTGGGGCACAACATATTGTCAAAGCTAGATGAACTCGTGATCGAATACATGAATTGGTTAGAATGGATATGTGAAGTATGTCGATTGGGTGATTTGAATGGATTCGAATATGCGCAACGAATACATTAATGCGAATAGGTGATCGTGCTCGATGTTTAGAAATCTGAGTAACGCGAGCTTGGATAGAAAACCCCCGTACTACCGACTTTGGTTCGACCCTAGGATTGGGGTCAGTGTTGGCATTATTGTTGGGGAACTATGATTCCAATCCTGACATTGACTTAGCCTTGAGAAATGGCCTAGCGGTTAGGCGAGACGCACCTGTTTCAAGTGTTAGCAACCAAAAGAATGATCTTGAGGATTGACATGGATGGATTGAATAATGCAAGAATAGGAAACCCTGCTCACGAGATTCGGCTGACATGCATATATTTCAGGGATGTCTGAGTATGTGCATGATGCGACTCGAGTGAGAATGACGAATTCTCTATCATGCAGCTTGGTGAATGCATGTATTTTGGGGACGTCTGGAATGCGTGCATGATCCAGCCAAGTGATACGTTGAGTTCAAGCGTGGCTTAAGGAATAGAAAGTATTGGGGATTGAGATCGTGTTGAAAGAAAGGATTGATACTAGTACAAGCGTGGTTTGGAATCAAAGAAACGTGTGAGCGGAGTGTGCGTGAACGACAACGAGATTGGCCCTAAACAAGTGAATGATATGGAATCGATATCGTGCAAGTAAAAGTTGGTATAACTAGTTGAACCATTAATAGAAAGATATGCTCGACGATAGTGCAATACTTAGTCTTGAATTGGACGGAAATTACTTAGACTTGGACGACCCCGCTAAGAAGAAATTATACTGATTTCGTTGACACAAATGCTTGAGAAGCGAATCGGGTTATCTCGATGATCGAAATGAATGTAAGTGAGTTTGCCTCAGCCTACGACCCTCGCATTTGATGAATTACAATGTGCCTCGTGAAACCATTTTCGTCATATGACACGGAGAAATAGCAACCAAGACGAAGAAACACTTGAATTGAATAAGTACCATCAACTCTAAAATGAATGAAAGGCTATTCAATAAAATCGAATAAACGCGTGCGACACGGAACTTAGAAAGATATCAAGTTTGGTTCGATGCCATCGAACGATAGAGCCGTTCGATAAAATTGTCTAAGAAACACGATGACACGAGTTAAGGAATGGTAGGATGACCTGCACTCAGAAAGTCTCGAGGACGAGACTTATTTTGAGTGGTATATTATGTAACAACCCGCTCCGCCCTAGCGGAACGCCGATTCAAACGACAAGTGTAACGACTCAAGCGAGCCGTCGACTCGAAGAGTTTCGTCGACCCGATGAAGTATCGATGCGAATCGATGCAAGACTTACAATGGCCCATCAAAGATGAATCCAGACTTAGACTATCAAAGGCACGCTCGGAGTATCGCTCGGCCGATGTGAACATCACTAAGGTGGGTGGCTCCGATGAACCCGTCTTTGCTTAGCCTAGACACATAACAATACGGACACTATCACGAAAATCGCTAGGCGATAACCCCGCGCATGCTAATAAATGAATGACTCAACGCACCAAGCAGGAGCAGCAGTAGCAGTAGGATAAGGAGAGGGTTAAGGGGAAGAAGAAGAATAAGGTTAAGAAGAAAAGAATGAGAAGAAGAATTAGAATTAGGAGAAGGAAGAAGAATTAGAAGAAGAAGAATAAGGAAAAGAATTAGAAGAAGAAGGATAAGGAATAAGAAAAAAAGAATAGGAAGAAGGAAAAGAATAAGAAGAATTAGAATTAGGAGAAGGAAGAAGAATTAGGAGAAGGAGAAGGAGAAGGAGAAGGGAAAGAAGAGTAGTGTAGAGGGAGTATTTGAATGAGATTGAGTGAATCGGATTTGGTGAAGGGGTGAAATCGAGCTCCGAGTGTCGGAACGCGTTGAAACTTGGAGGAGACCTAGATTAAGTGAATTAGATTTTGTGGGTAGGCTCCCGAGTTGAAATCGGGGTATCGTGTGGGAGTAGGACGATGGTATCGTACCGTACCATTGCGTATCGTGAGATATTTAAGATAATCGACAATAGGCCGTAAGATGGACTGGATATTCTACTACCCTAGGAAGCTTGGTAGGTAACGAATGTATAGGCTAGTATCCTACTACCCTAGGAAGCACGGATCGAAATACCAAGCGTAGGTAGGCTAACTTGGTATTTGCCTAGGTTAGAAATTTACCTTTGTAAAGGGTAAATTAAGATATTGGCCTACGGCCAAGATATGGGTTTCGGAGTTCAAGATGGACTCGGATATGGGTTGTAGGGGTTGGTAATGATTAGAAATAGTCGCCTAGACCTAGTCTTGACCTTGGTTGACCACAGTTGACTTTTTAGACCAAAAGTCAACTATGGGTCAACACTTTACCCAATTTAGTCCCAAATTCCATTAGACTTGAACGGTTGACCAAAAGTCAACTGTTAGTCACCGTTAACCTAGAGTTGACCAGAGTTGGCCCATTGACCAAAAGTCAACTGTCAGTCAACTTTCGACCTAGTTTGATACGGATTGACTTCCAATGTTCTCCTATGACTTAGGTTGACCCTGTACAATCTAGTTTGACGTGTCTTGACCTAGAATGACTTAATAGGATTTAATTTGATTTAACTTTACTTCCTAAACATAGTATTGATACGTCTTGTTATCTATAGGTCCTCGAGATGCTGTATTGGATCCGGTTGACATATTATATCATATCACAGGCGAGTACATTCTCTGACACTTTTTCCAATTTATGATGATTGTTATAATTCATGTAATTAGTGTAGATATGCTTGTTCTCGACACATTGGTCACACGGATTGGTATTCATGGATCCCGACATGAGATGTTATTCCTCGTTATCTTGGTATATCTTGTACAAGCCCCCTTGTAGTTCTTGTGCAGTATATGGACACCGATTCTCGAGGAGACTTGCTCCCTTCTCATAGAATCCTGTGTCGTAACGTGTCTTGCTTGGGTCAACTCTACCAGTCGGGGACGGGAAGTATTAGTGTAGATATGTGGTCAAAGCCTATTGTGCACCCATTATGCACCTATTGATTGTGAGTGTTGATCATACACCCCACGTATGATTAGCCAGGCCTGTTCCTATTGTGCAAGTTTCCAAGCCGGCCACATATTGTAGCTAGTACTCACACACCTAGATAGATGATTCTTGATTCTTGTACATGCCGTGATCAGTTTTACTTGCCTTGTTCTAGCTCTAAGATTTACAGCTTACCATGCTATGATACTCACATGTACATTCCATGATTTCTTATGTATACTCTCTATTTACAGTCTTATAGCTTTTGTCATATCTTGTGAACTGTTGTTAGTTGATTGTACTCGTTCCATCCTGACCGGATATGTTAAAAATATTACAGATGCAGAGGAGGACTATTATTGTACTTACTACGGCCCACCGGACGTAGTGGATTTAGAGACAGATACCCTAGACCCGCAGGGTGCAGTACCGCAGGGCGAGATACCGCCTATCCTGTAGATAGAGTAGGTTTTTGTACTGGACTTTGTCTCCAGTTACTCTTGAGACTGTTATATTTTGGCTTGTATTAGAGACTTGGACTTGGACTTGTATATTCTTTGTGTTTGGACTTGACAGGTTATATTTTATTGTCATGTTGTCTTTATCTTTCAGTCTTTACTTTATCATCTTAGAGTTGTGATTGAGTACTCATATATTATCATTGCTTGTCCTCCGTTCGGAGTTGATCATATTCTCGACAGATTTTTGATATTATATAAACTGTTGTTAGAGTAGTAAACCTACAGCGTTCTACGTCATTTTTACAGTGTGGGCTGGACGTTGTTACGCACACGTGCCCTTACAGCGGGTGCGGGTCATGACACGTTTTTAGTGGTGGCCCTTGCAGGTCCTGAAGTCGCAATTAGTGCGATGTCGTAGCAGCACTCGTCTTAGAGTGTTGACTACGAGCCTGTGTTACATATAGGAGGTAGTAGGCAAAGAGTACTCAATCACAGTAGGATCTTTCCTTGCTTATCTTGCTTACCGCCTTTGATATTGATTTAATGCACTCTAGCTGTCCTCCTTTGATATTGTCCTTCTTGTGCCATATTTATATCTTCTTTTCAATTTGTCTCCAGGATGGTTATGACTCATTCTCCCGGTGAGGAGCACGGGGAGACGGAGAGGTCTGCTACCTCTGGCGGACAGGCTCCAGTCACTTTCCCTGCAGTTGGGACTTCAGTAGGGGCTCTCGGGGGTACTCCTCCAGCACTCTTGATGACTGTCCCTGGAGTCACTGCGGGTGCTCTTCCTGCAGTGCCGGGAGCTACGACGGGAGCTGTCGGGGGCGTTCTTCCTCCTCCTCCTCAGCAGGGGACTCCTCCGCCGGTGGTGGGAGTTATTCTTCCGATGCCTCCCCTGCCCACAGACATGGGGCAGATGTTCGCGTTCTTTCAGCAGGTGCTGGAGTCCCAGCGGGCCCAGCACGAGGCACAGATGAGACAGACTGAGGCCATGCACCAGGGCATGGAGGATGCCCATAGGTTGGCCCTGGCTACGGTGGAGCGTGGGGCTCCACAGCGGGAGGTGCAGCAGCAGAAGATCGAAGACATCCAGGCTTTCAAGAAAATGGGTCCGAAGGATTTCAAAGGGACCGAGGGCATTGTGTATGCTGATTACTGGCTCGAGGATATCGAACATCAGATAAGGGCCTCCCGCCTGGCAGACGACCTGAAGGTCGAGGCGGTTGGCTTGCAGTTATTAGATGTTGCCCGAACATGGTTCCGGAATGAGCCGGCTCTTGCAGGAGCTGGCCACACTTGGGCTGAGTTTCGGGCCCTGTTCAGAGAGAAGTTCTTTTCCCCCACAGACAAGATCGGCCTAGTGCGGCAGTTTCAGAACCTGCAGCAGGGCAGTATGACTGTGGAGGAGTATGCGACGGAGTTCGACCGGCTGAGCCGATATGCCGAGTACATGGTGAGCGACCCAGTAATCCGAGCAGAGCGCTTCCGGAAGGGATTGACATGGGATATCAAGATCCCGATCCCTTTCTTCTATGCGACATATGTAGAGGTCTATGCGGAGGCTCGGAAGGTGGAGAGAGAGTGGGGCTTGAAGCCGAAGAGGGATCGTGAGTTGTTTTTGGGGGCCAGTAGCAGCGCCGGGGCTGCTAAGCGCCCTCAGCTTCAGCATCAGCCGTTCCAGCATCATCAGTAGCAGGTGCAGCACACTCAGTCGAGGCAGGCACAGCATGGGACTCCTTGCTACTTCTGCAAGAAGCCTGGTCATGTCTGGGAGATTTGTCGGAAGAGGCTAGGAATGTGTCTCTTTTACGGCGGCACAGGCTATCAGTTGAGGGAGTGTCCAATGAACCCCCGTGTCGCTGGAGCAGCTCAGAGGGCACCTATTCCGAGGACACCAGCTAGTGTGCCTGTAGTTCAGCAGCGGGGTCCACTTTCGACCCAGCAGCAGCAGTTTGTCCAGCACCGCCAGCAGAAGGGTGTTCAGGGTAGAGCCTTTGCTCTTGCAGCCTAGGAGATGGAGCCTATTGCAGATGTTGTCGCAGGTTCTGTTCTGCTCGATTCTTTTCCAGTTTTAGCCTTATTTGATTCTGGTGCTACGCACAGTTTTGTGTCTGTTTCTTTTGCTCTTAGGCACAATATCATTGCTGAGTATCTTGGTAGGACTTACAAGATTATGACTGGGAATGGCATCATCCTGGTTAATAATGTTTGCAAGGGGCGGAGAGTTTCTTTGAGAGGCTGGGAGCTGAGTGCGTGTTTGCTCGTAATGCCACTTCCGAGTTACGATGTGGTACTCGGTATGGACTGGTTGAGCATGCACTGTCACGCCCCAGAACCAGAATACTGGAGAGCGGGGGCAGACATAGCCAGCTATGTATAATAAAATGGAATCCATCTCACCATACGGTCACGGCTGTCTAGAAATATGAGGGTTTATCTACAAGCCATCGGTCTCTTAAGGTCAATAACAATCCTAGTGTCTCAATCACAAGCAAGTAAGTAAATGTTACAAGATGTAAGATCACTAAATATACAATAGTAAGGCGTCCCAAACATTACATATTCAGCTGATCATGAAGCTAGTCGTTACAAAATGTGAGGACTAGCAAGAGTTTAGTCATACATGATCAACCCTAGGTTGCCAATCATGTTACAGCCCGTAGGCAGACAGTAAGTAAAATGTACACGAGCTAACACTTGCTCGCCGGCTAAACGCCTCAAAAGAATAATTTTACAATAAAGTGGAAGATCAAAAATAAACCCACTCGTTGCCAGGATTCCTTTTAGTAGTCACCATCTGGCTGGAAAGTCGGTAGATCCCCTAGGGTTGCTCCGGAATCTAGCCATACAAAACCAGCTGGGTCAGATCCCAGAAAGAGCAAGTGCCACAAAGGAAGCTTCACTTAAGAACTAAAACCAGCAATTAGCACAATAATAATTACATAAAAGACAGTAATGAAAAGGCTTGATATTAAAAGAATAACAATAGCAAACCGAGTATGAAGAAATCATTCAAGTGGCCAGGTCACAACCCTTAAACCAAATAAGGACCGGGGTTGTAACCTTTCACCTGAGCAGAACTTCGCCTCAATTGCGATTGATAAGGTAAAACGTATCAAGCATGACAGGTGATATACGATGAGATAACCATGGGACTATTCAGATAACTAGATTACAACCCGTAAACCAAACAAGGACCGGGATTGTAACCCTTAGTTTGAACAGAACTTGGTTCCTTCCACCATTTATCGGCAAGATAAATATAAGAAATCAGGACATGCAACAATATTGTACAGGATCAAGACAAGACTAGACTCCATCCAATCATTCTCGGCCAAGCAATAAGTACGGCTTGATACTTTAACTAACTAGGGTTATCACAGGCCTAGTTACTAGCAAGATGCAATAAGAATTCCAAATCCGGTTACCTGTTTGTTACTACCTGAGTGATCCCAGCAAGAAAAGGAAAAGATAGCAGGATATAGCAGACACACTGTAGTAAGATACATGTGTCCTAAGGTACCATACTCGACGGCGGGCTGAAAGTGCGCTCATCTCGACGGATAGCAACAAATTCCATGTATATATATATATAAGGCCGGGACCAAAGGGGCAACAGGTAACTGGGAAATTTTCCATGAACTATTTGATCAATCTAGTCATTAACCTAGCCAGATTCAGTATGAATCCCTGACCGTGGTACTCAGGGATCATGCCCTAGACATGATGCAAGACGCAACCGGACTAGTAGTTTATACAAGCACAATCATCCACGGTGTCCAGGCCAATAAATTGATTTGTCAGAGTGCGCCACGACAGGCCACTATCATTATCATTATTACTTATCAAGAGTGCGCCACGACGGGCCACTTTCAAGCATGTCAGGGTACTTGTCAAGAGTGCACCACTACGGGTCACTGTCGTGTCATTTATAGCAGGTCAAGTTATCAGGTCAAGTTATCATGTCAGGAGTGCACCACGGCGGGCCATTATCAAGCATGTTAGTTCTGGGTCACACCATGCCAGGTACAATTGTCATCTCAATCATGTCAATCAAATCGGGATTATCAAGTTCGGGACAAAAGACGTAAGGATATAAAATAGGCGTAAAAATATACAATAGGGTAAGGTGTACGCTATAGGAACTCAAGTTACACAGGGCGTTACAAGACATGGGCAAAATAATAATAAAACAACAGTACACAGAGCTATAGGAGAGCCATGCGGCTCAGGCATATACGGCCAGGAATGATCTCATGCGGCTGGGAAGAGAACAATCCATGCGGCTAAATAGGGTCAGGCACATGCGGCTGAGCTAGGAGGAGGGTCATATGCGGTTAGCGGGGAGGGGTGGACCCTATGCGGCTGAGGATGGACTCGGCCTCATGCGGCTAAGGATGCTGATGCATATGCGGCTAGATATATAAGGTCTTCATGCGGTCTGCAGGGAGCAAGGTCTTATGCGGCTGGACGAGCCATGCGCTTATGCGGCCAGGAGACGAAGGGGTGCATACGGCTCAGTTAGGAACCCATACGGCCAGGTTAATTCAGGAGCTTATGCGGTCAGAGAGAATACAAGTCATATGCGGCTGCAAGTGGACCAAGTTCATACGGCTCGAATTATGCCGGGACCTATACGGCTGGAAGAGTGGCATATGCGGTCTGCAGGGTCATGCACCTATGCGGCTAAGAGGGGAAGTAGACTTATGTGGCTAGATGAGTTCGACCCTCATGCGGCTCAAGTACTTCCAGTCATGCGGCTGAAGAGAACACTTGCCGCATGAAATATTCATGCGGTCAAGTCAAGCACAGTTCTTCTTCTCCAAAAATTCCGAGAAGAAGAACACCATGAGAGCCAAGTTCTCAAGCTCCATAACTCCATCATCCGGAGCCCAAATCCGAACTTCCATACGTCAAAACAGGGCAGAAAGAAATCCTCTACAACATAGAACCATCAAAACTCAGAAATAACCAGATTAAATAGATCAAAACCCAAGAATTCCAAAAATAAGGTAAACTTAGATCTACAAGAATCTAGCCATGGAAAGTAAAAATGCCAAGTACTAAAGTGAGTTAAAATGCTGTAAGAAAGAGAATAAAGCAATAAAATTAGAGTTCCTCCATGAAGCAAGTTGCACTTGCCTAGACCTTCCTGGTAGGTGAGGAAGTTAATGGATGAAAAGAAGAAGAGTAATGAGGAGAGAGAAGGAAGTGGGGTTAATAAATGATAGTGGTGGTGGTAGGTAGGTAGTTCTCCTATTGGTTCATGATGAACCAAGGCAAAACCAAGCTAAGCCGAACCAACCCAAGGATAAACCAAGCCAAGATAAACCAAGGTGAACCAAGTCAAGGCCAATAAACTCTCTTTCTAGCAATGAATCATGAAATAAACCAAGCCTCACTAATCCAAAAATAAACCAATGAACCATTAAAACCAATTAAACTATCCATGCCAATAAAACCAAGCCAATGCAAAATAAACCAAGATAACTAATCATGACTAAATAAAATATGGGTCCAAAATACGTATACGTACACTAAATACGTATCACGAATTTGGAACATTACATCATACCCACCTTAAAAGAATTCCGTCCTCGAAATTTAATCAAGAGGCTAGAGATGTAAGGGAAAGCTATTCTATCATAGGCAATTTACCACTACCAATCAATCATACAATCATTCATGCAAGCAAGAATTCGAAGCGTAAGGCATAAGAAAGATATTACACCTTACGAGTCAAACCAGCCGGGATGACCTGATCAGATATCATCCTCATGCTCCCACGTTTGACTTTCCCAAGGAGCGATGAACTCAAGCAACATAAACTAAACTGATAGTCTTGCGCTTGAGGTCTCTCTCTTTGGTCAAACAGGGACACGGGCCTCTTCTCATACGAAAAGGTTGGTACCAATAACCGTTTTCGAATAATCTAGAATATGGCTCGGGCCCGGGATATACCATTGTAATTAGGATACATGAAACATGACATGTGTCCCATATAACGACGGCAAAAAGCAAGACAATAGGACACAGATACCTCTCTGCCGATTCTGGATCTGGGCCTGGGCCAGGGCAAACTGCTGAGGCCTCTGTTGCTGGAAGGCCTCCTGAGACGGCAATGGACCCGGGAATGGGAGCTGCTGTAGTTGGTGAACTGGAGCTGGTTCTAGTACTGGTCCCATAACCGAGGGACTAGTTACTGTCGATGATGATCTATTTCTGAACGGACAAGATCCTATCATGTGGTCCGGCGAACCATAAACCAAGCACAATCTCTGTGCTCTACGGCACTCAGTAACAACATGCCCGGGCTTTCCGCAATAAGAACAACCGGTTGCGAAAGGCCGCTTCTGTTTCTGCTGCTGGGGATAGGTCGGGACAGAATGCTGTAAGGAGGTAACCGAACCTGTCCTTGTAGCTCCAATGGTCAGGACCCTAGCTGCTGGGGCCGGTGCTGAGGATTGGTTCATCTGGTCGTGAGACCACTTCCGATCTCCGGTACGGTCCGCTATCCTTCGGGAAGTGTACTCATGCCTCCTCGCTGCTCGCAAGACGGCATCAAAAGTTCTGTACTCGAATTGCTCTACTGCCAATATAATCTCCAAGTGGAGCCCCTGCTGAAATCGATGTGCTCTGTCTAGCTCGGTTGCCACCAAGGTGGGAGCAAACCGACTCAACCTTGAAAACTCGGCCGCATATCCGTCGACCGTCCTGCTCATCTGCCTGAGATTACTAAACCTCGCCTGCAGGTCATATCTAGCCACTGCGTCGAACTACTTGGTCTGGAACATATCACTGAATACCGCCCACATGACAGGCATACCCAAACTCGCTGTTTGCATAGCCCACCAGCTGCGGGCTAGATCTAGTAACTGCAGGCGCACCACTGCCACCTTCTCTGCTTCAGGGGTCCTGGTTGCCTCCAAGATAACTTCAATGTCCTGTAGCCAGGCATCTGCAGCAATAGTATCCTCGCTGCCGTCGAAGAATGGAGGGTTCAGGCGCTTGAAATTGTTGACCGCACTATTCCCTTGAGGACCACTTCCGCTCACAGCATCTTGTACTGCTTGGTGCAGGGTATCACCTTGACGGTCCTGAGACGCAAGCAACTCACGGATGAGCCCTATCAAGACCCCATCCTCTGACCCTGCTGGCTGAACTGGCTGGACTGGGGGCACTGGTTCTCCAGAAGGCATGGCTCGGAAGGCGGCTGCTGAGGACTGATCTAGATCTTCTTGCCGTTGCTGGGCTGCCGGTCGAACTTTTTCTGGCAGATCAACAGGAACGATGCCACTGAAGTAATGACATCAGAAATATTAAGGAAGGACCAGGATAGAACAATGATGCAAACATGTTATCAAGTCAGGGATCCAAGGAGATAAGAAGATACGAGTGGAGATCAAAGGCGAGTAATGATTGAGACATCTATCTGGTAAACCCTCACATTTCTTGATTTATAAGACCTGCATGGGCCACCACTTAAACCATGTCACGCTCCAGAACCAGAATACTGGAGAGCGGGGGCAGCCATAGCCAGCTACGTATAATGAAATGGAATCCATCTCACCATACGGTCACGGCTGTCTAGAAATATGAGGGTTTATCTACAAGCCATCGGTCTCTTAAGGTCAATAACAATCCTAGTGTCTCAATCACAAGCAAGTAAGTAAATGTTACAAGATGTAAGATCACCAAATATACAATAGTAAGGCGTCCCAAACATTACATATTCAGCTGATCATGAAGCTAGTCGTTACAAAATATGAGGACTAGCAAGAGTTTAGTCATACATGATCAACCCTAGGTTGCCAATCATGTTACAGCCCGTAGGCAGACAGTAAGTAAAATGTACACGAGCTAACACTTGTTCGCCGACTAAACGCCTCAAAAGAATAATTTTACAATAAAGTGGGAGATCAAAAATAAACCCATTCGTTGTCAGGATTCCCTCTAGTAGTCACCATCTGGCTGGAAAGTCGGTAGATCCCCTGGGGTTGCTCCGAAATCTGGCCATACAAAACTAGCTGGGTCAGATCCCAGAAAGAGCAAGTACCACAAAGAAAGCTTCACTTAAGAACTAAAACCAGCAATTAGCACAATAATAATTACATAAAAGACAGTAATGAAAAGGCTTGATATTAAAAGAATAACAATAGCAAACCGAGTATGAAGAAATCATTCAAGTGGCCAGGTCACAACCCTTAAACCAAACAAGGACCGGGGTTGTAACCTTTCACCTGAGCAGAACTTCGCCTCAATTGCGATTGATAAGGTAAAACGTATCAAGCATGACAGGTGATATACGATGAGATAACCATGGAACTATTCAGATAACCAGGTTACAACCCGTAAACCAAACAAGGACCGGGGTTGTAACCCTTCGTCTGAACAGAACTTGGTTCCTTCCACCATTTATCGGTAAGATAAATATAAGAAATCGGGACATGCAACAATATTATACAGGATCAAGACAAGACTAGACTCCATCCAATCATTCTCGGCCAAACAATAAGTACGGCTTGATACTTTAACTAACTAGGATTATCACAGGCCTAGTTACTAGCAAGATGCAATGAAAATTCCAAATCCGGTTACCTGTTTGTTACTATCTGAGTGATCCCAGCAAGAAAAGAAAAATATAGCAGGATATAGCAAACACACTGTAGTAAGATACATGTGTCCTAAGGTACCACACTCGACGGCGGGCTGGAAGTGCGCTCATCTCGACGGATAGCAACAAATCCTATGTATATATATATATAAGGCCGGGACCAAAGGGGCAACAGGTAACTGGGAAATTCTCCATGAACTATTTGATCAATTTAGTCATTCACCTAGCCAGATTCAGTATGAATCCCTGACCGTAGTACTCAGGGATCATGCCCTAGACATGATGCAAGACGCAACCGGACTAGTAGTTTATACAAGCACAATCATCCACGGTGTCCAGGCCAATAAATTGATTTGTCAGAGTACGCCACGACAGGCCACTATCATTATCATTATTACTTATCAAGAGTGCGCCACGACGGGCCACTATCAAGCATGTCAGGGTACTTGTCAAGAGTGCACCACTACGGGTCACTGTCGTGTCATGTATAGCAGGTCAAGTTATCATGTCAGGAGTGCACCACGGCGGGCCACTATCAAGCATATCAGTTCTGGGTCACACCATGCCAGGTACAATTGTCATCTCAATCATGTCAATCAAATCGAGATTATCAAGTTCGGGACAAAAGGCGTAAGGATATAAAATAGGCGTAAAAATATACAATAGGGTAAGGTGTACGCTATAGGAACTCAAGTTACACATGGCGTTACAAGACATGGGCAAAATAATAATAAAACAACAGTACACAGAGCTATAGGAGGGCCATGCGGCTCAGGCATATGCGGCCAGGAATGATCTCATGCGGCTGGGAAGAGAACAGCCCATGCGGCTAAATAGGGTCAGGCACATGCGGCTGAGCTAGAAGGAGGGTCATATGCGGTTAGCGGGGAGGGGTGGACCCTATGCGGCTGAGGATGGACTCGGCCTCATGCAGCTAAGGATGCTGATGCATATGCGGCTAGATATATAAGGTCTTCATGCGGTCTACAGGGAGCAAGGTCTTATGCGGCTGGACGAGCCATGCGCTTATACGGCCAGGAGACGAAGGGGTGCATGCGGCTCAGTTAGGAACCCATGCAGCCAGGTCAATTCAGGAGCTTATGCGGTCAGAGGAAATACAAGTCATATGCGGCTGCAAGTGGACCAAGTTCATGCGGCTCGGATTATGCCGGGACCTATGCGGCTGAAAGAGTGGCATATGCGGTCTGCAGGGTCATGCACCTATGCGGCTAAGAGGGGAAGTAGACTTATGCGGCTAGATGAGTTCGACCCTCATGCGGCTCAAGTACTTCCAGTCATGCAGCTGAAGAGAACACTTGCCGCATGAAATATTTATGCGGTCAAGTCAAGCACAGTTCTTCTTCTCCAAAAATTCCGAGAAGAAGAATACCATGAGAGCCAAGTTCTCAAGCTCCATAACTCCATCATCCGGAGCCCAAATCCGAACTTCCATAGGTCAAAACGGGACAGAAAGAAATCCTCTACAACATAGAACCATCAAAACTCGGAAATAACCAGATTAAATATATCAAAACCCAAGAATTCCGAAAATAAGGTAAACTTAGATCTACAAGAATCTAGCCATGGAAAGTAAAAATGCCAAGTACTAAAGTGAGTTAAAATACTGTAAGGAAGAGAATGAAGCAATAAAATTGGAGTTCCTCCATGAAGCAAGTTGCACTTGCCTAGACCTTCCTGGTAGGTGAGGAAGTTAATGGATGAAAAGAAGAAGAGTAATGAGGAGAGAAAAGGAAGTGGGGTTAATAAATGGTAGTGGTGGTGGTAGGTAGGTGGTTCTCCTATTGGTTCATGATGAACCAAGGCAAAACCAAGCCAAGCCGAACCAACCTAAGGATAAACCAAGCCAAGATAAACCAAGGTGAACCAAGTCAAGGCCAATAAACTCTCTCTCTAGCAATGAATCATGAAATAAACCAAGCCTCACTAATCCAAAAATAAACCAATGAACCATTAAAACCAATTAAACTATCCATGCCAATAAAACCAAGCCAATGCAAAATAAACCAAGATAACTAATCATGACTAAATAAAATATGGGTCCAAAATACGTATACGTACACTAAATACGTATCACGAATTTGGGACATTACATGCACCATGCTAGCATAGACTGTAGGGGAGGCAGGATTCTGTTCAGGCCGTCGGGAGAGCCGGAGTTTGAGTTCACCAGGGGTGCAGCGGAGCCAGGAGATGGATTCTGTGGAGCGTTGTTGGCGGGGCCGGTGTTGCCACATCCACTTATTACTGAGTTCTTGGATGTCTTTTCCGAGGAGTTGCCCGGGATGCCGCCAGATCGTGATGTTGAGTTTTCTATAGACCTAGTGCCGGGCGCTGAGCCTATCTCTCAGCACGTCTATAGAATCAATAACAGTGAGTTAGCGGAGCTGAAGAAACAGGTCGATGAGCTGGAGGACAAGGGCTTTATTCGATCTAGTTCTTCACCTTGGGGCGCGCCAGTTCTTTTCGTCCCAAAGAAGGATGGTACGGTACGTATGTACATTTATTACAGGGCGCTCAACAACCTTACCATCAAGAACAAGTATCCTTTATCAAGGATTGATGACTTGTTCGACCAGTTGAGCGGGGCGAGGGTGTTCTCGAAGATAGACTTGCGTACCGGGTACCATCAGCTGAAGGTGAAGCAGGATGACATTCTGAAGACTGCATTTTGGACTCGCTATGGCCAGTATGAATATGCCGTCATGCCGTTTGGGTTGACCAACGCCCCGGCGGTATTCATGAACTTGATGAACAAGGTATTTCATCAGTACCTTGACAAGTTCGTGGTGGTCTTCATTGATGACATTCTCATCTATTCGAAGATACCAGAGGAGCACGAGGAGCACCTGAGGATTGTGTTAGATACTCTCAGGAGGGAGCAGCTGTATGGGAAGCTGTCCAAGTGCGAGTTCTTCTTGGATCGCGTGGAGTTCCTAGGCCATGTTGTCTCTGGCGAGGGGATTTTAGTGGATTCGAAGAAGATTTCTGCAGTGGAGTCCTGGTCTACGCCGAGCTCAGTAGCAGAGGTTCGGAGTTTTCTGGATCTGGCAGGTTATTACCGGAGGTTCGTACAGGATTTTTCCAGGATTGCCCAGCCGATGACCCGACTTACCAGGAAGGACGAGAAGTTTGTTTGGTCCGAGGAGTGCCAGGCCGCCTTTGAGGAGCTGAAGGCGAGGTTGACTACAGCTCCTATCTTGACGCTGCCATCTGGATCTGGTGGTTATACAATCTACAGTGACGCTTCAGGACGGGGTTTGGGTTGTGTACTTCAGCAGCACGGGAAGGTGATTGCCTATGCATCTAGGCAGTTACGTCCTCATGAGAGGAACTATCCTACCCACGATTTGGAGCTGACAACGGTCATCTTTGCTTTGAAGCTGTGGAAATACTATCTGTACGGAGAGCGAGTTGAGATCTATACAGATCACAAGAGCTTGAAGTACGTATTTACCCAGAAGGAGCTGAATATGAGGCAGAGGCGATGGTTATAGCTGATGAAGGATTTTGATATATCCTTACAGTACCATCCGGGGAAGGCCAACGTGGTCGCGGATGCTTTGAGCAGGTATCCCGTGGCCATGTATTTGACGATGGATCGTCACCTTCTGGCAGATCTGGAGAGTTTGGGCATAGAGGTAATAGTTCCTGGGTTCGAGGTACAGATGTGGGGTCTCCAGGTGCAGTCGGAGCTGATGGACAGAATCAGGGCAGCTCAGTTTGAGGATGAGGCTCTGAGAGTCATCAGGGAGCAGGTCCGGGCAGGACTGTTGGATGAGTTCTCTATAGCGGGAGATAGGTCGTTGAGGCATGGTACCAGATTGTGCGTGCCAAGCGGAGGACTTCGGAAGGAGGTTCTTCAGGAGGTGCATCGTTCTCAGTACTATATGCATCCCGGATCCAACAAGATGTATAGAGACTTGAGACAGCATGTTTGGTGGTATGGCATGAAACGCGAGGTGGCTCAGTTCATTTCTAGATGCTTGGTGTGCCAACAGGTAAAAGTCGGGAGGCGGAGACCCGGTGGGTTGCTCCAGCCACTACCCATTCTTGAGTGGAAGTGGGAGCATATCACTATGGACTTTGTATCTGGGCTTCCGCGCTCTCTAGGAGGGAAGGATACGATTTGGGTCATTGTTGATCGATTGACCAAATCGGCCTACTTTTTGCCTTTCAAGGTGGTTTGTCTACGGAGAGGTTTGTCGAGATGTACGTGCGGCAGATAGTCCGATTGCACGGGGTTCCAGTGAGTATAGTCTCGGATCGGGACAGCCGATTTACTTCCCACTTCTGGAGAAGTTTGCAGCTTAGCTTGGGCACATCGCTCAAGTTCAGCACCGCATACCACCCCCAGACAGACGGGCAGTCGGAGAGGACGATTCAGACCCTCGAGGATATGCTGCATACCTGTGTCTTGGACTTCGGGGGATCTTGGGAGGACCACCTTCACTTGGTAGAGTTTGCTTACAACAACAGCTACCAAGCCAGTATAGAGATGTCACCTTTCGAGGCTCTATACGGACGGAGGTGCCGTACTCCCTTGTCTTGGGATAATGTCGACGAGAGGGTTTTGCTTGGCCCTGAGATGGTAGTGGATGCTGCAGAAAATGTCAGGGTTATCAGAGATAGACTTCGGGTGGCGCAGGATAGGCAGCGGCATTGGGCCGATAGCCACCGGAGGCCGTTGGAGTTTGAGGTATAGTTTAGATTTTTCTAGTATTTGAGTCTGATTGTGATTGTTTTAGATCAAGCTTTAAGTCTTGTGTTTTTGTTCTAGGTTGATGATCTTGTGTTCCTGCGGATTTTTTCGACGCGTGGCACGATTCGTTTTGGTGGCGGCGGGAAGCTTAGTCCGCGATACATCGGACCTTTCCGTATCTTGGACAGGATCGGTGCAGTGGCTTACCGACTGGAGTTACCGCCCGCGCTAGAGGGTGTGCACAACGTATTCCACGTGTCGCAGCTGAGACGGTACGTGGCAGATCCCAGTCATGTCTTGGACCACTCCGAGATCGAAGTGGGACCGACACTCAGCTATCCAGAGAAGCCGGTTGAGATCTTGGACCGAAGAGAGAAGGTGCTCTGGAACCAGGTCATTCCCTTGGTTCGCGTTGCATGGAGACACCACTCTCCAGGTGAGTCTACCTGGGAGAGAGAGGACGACATGCGGGAGCGATTCCCATATCTCTTCAAGCCTTGAGGTAAAATTCTTTCTTTTCCTTCCTTGTTCAATTCATGATTGCTGTGTTAGTTCTCATTCAATTTCGAGGACAAAATTTTTTTAAGCATGGTAGATTTGTCACCCCCAGTTTTCGAATTAGGGGTATTTTCGTCATTTTCCAAGTTTTATAATTTTTGGGAATTTTATTTGATTTTATAGGATTTTTAGGGATTTGTTTGATTTAGTTTGAATTTTATCCAATTTGGACTTAAGTTAGAGACCCGGGTAGCCTGGACCATAGTGGGACCCACATACTAGCTGGGCTTGGCCCACATGCCATCCTAACTAGGCTAGAAACCAATAAACCATACTCCCATGGCTTAACTAGTCATTTAGAGACTTAATTAGTCAATTGGAGTTAAACCGAAACAAACCGAACCAAACCAAACCCGAACCGAACCAAACTAAGTCTAATGGGTTGGGGGCTTAATGGGTCTCCACCCAAACCCACCAAGCCCCCCATGGCCGGCCACAAGTGGAGCAACCCCTCCCCTTTGCTTCACTCCTAAGCAACATCTCTTTCTCTCCATTTCCTTTTCTTTTTGAAGCTTCTTCTCCAAGAGACCAATTCTAGGTAAGCTCTTAATCCCTCATTTATTTCTCTTTAGCATTTATTTCTTTCACAATAAATGTGGAGGAGATCATTCTCCACATTTTGACCATAGCTTTATAGGTTTCCCCTAAAATCTAGTTTAAGGACTTATTAGGGGTTTTCTTTATTTTATATATATATATATATATATATATATATATATATATATATATATATATATATATATATATATATATATATATATATATGTGTGTGTGTGTGTGTGTGTGTGTGTGTGTGTGTGTGTGTATATATATATTTATATGTATTTGTGTGTAGAGGAGTGTGTGTGTGTGTGTGTGTGTGTGTGTGTGTGTGTGTGTGTGTGTGTGTGTGTGTGTGTGTGTGTGTGTGTTTGTGTGAGAGTGTGTGTGTGTGTGTGTCTATATATATATTTATATGTGTTTGTGTGTATGTATTTATATATATAGATATGTGTGTGTGTGTACGTATTTATATATATATAGGTAGGAGTGTGTGTGTGAGTGTCTATATGTATATATATGTAGATGTGTTTGTGTGGTTGAGAGTTTATATATATATATAGATAGATAGCTAGATAGTTATATATATATATATATATATATATATATATATATATATATATATATATATATATATATATATATATATATATATATATATATATATATATAGAGAGAGAGAGAGAGAGAGAGAGAGAGAGAAGGAGAAGTAGAGGAAGTAGGAGTAGAAGAAGAAGAATAAGAAGGGCAGCAGCAGCAGTAGTACTGCAGGAGCAGCAGCAGCAAAATGCAGTGGCAGCAGCAGCAGTATTACCAGCAATAGCAGCAGCAACATCAAGCAGGAGCAGCAGTAGCAGTAGGATAAGGAGAGGGTTAAGGGGAAGAAGAAGAATAAGGTTAAGGAGAAAAGAATGAGAAGAAGAATTAGAATTAGGAGAAGGAAGAAGAATTAGAAGAAGAAGAAGAATAAGGAAAAGAATTAGAAGAAGAAGAATAAGGAAAAGAATTAGAAGAAGAAGGATAAGGAATAAGAAAGAAAGAATAGGAAGAAGGAAAAGAATAAGAAGAATTAGAATTAGGAGAAGGAAGAAGAATTAGGAGAAGGAGAAGGGAAAGAAGAGTAGTGTTAGAGGGAGTATTTGAATGAGATTGAGTGAATCGGATTTGGTGAAGGGGTAAAATCGAGCTCCGAGTGTCGGAACGCGTTGAAACTTGGAGGAGACCTAGATTAAGTGAATTAGATTTTGTGGGTAGGCTCCCAAGTTGAAATCGAGATATCGTGTGGGAGTAGAACGATGGTATCGCATCGTACCATTGCGTATCATGAGATATTTAAGATAATCGGCAATAGGCCGTAAGATGGACTGGATATCCTACTACCCTAGGAAGCTTGGTAGGTAACGAATGTATAGGCTAGTATCCTACTACCCTAGGAAGCACGGGTCGAAATACCAAGCGTAGGTAGGCTAACTTGGTATTTGCCTAGGTTAGAAATTTACCTTTGTAAAGGGTAAATTAAGATATTGGCCTACGGCCAAGATATGGGTTTCGGAGTTCAAGATGGACTCTGATATGGGTTTTAAGGGTTGGTAATGATTAGAAATAGTCGTCTAGACCTAGTCTTGACCTTGGTTGACCACAGTTGACTTTTTAGACCAAAAGTCAACTATGGGTCAACACTTTATCCAATTTAGTCCCAAATTCCATTAAACTTGAACGGTTGACCAAAAGTCAACTGTTAGTCATCGTTGACCTAGGGTTGACCTAGAGTTGACCAGAGTTGACCCATTGACCAAAAGTCAACTGTAAGTCAACTTTCGACCTAGTTTGATACGGGTTGACTTTCAATGTTCTCCTATGACTTAGGTTGACCCTGTACAATCTAGTTTGACGTGTCTTGACCTAGAATGACTTAATAGGTTTTAATTTGATTTGACTTTACTTCCTAAACATAGTATTGATACGTCTTGTTATCTATAGGTCCTCGAGGCGCTGCATTGGATCCGGTTGACATATTATATCATATCACAGGCGAGTACATTCTCTGACACTTTTTCCAATTTATGATGATTGTTATAATTCATGTAATTAATGTAGATATGCTTGTTCTCGACATATTGGTCATACGGATTGGTATTCATGGATCCCGACATGAGATGTTATTCCTCGTTATCTTGGTATATCTTGTGCAAGCCCCCTTGTAGTTCTTGTGCAGTATATGGACACCGATTCTCGAGGAGATTTGCTCCCTTCTCGTAGAATCCCGTGTCGTAACGTGTCTTGCTTGGGTCCACTCTACCAGTCGGGGGCGGGGAGTATTAGTGTAGATATGTGGTCAAAGCCTATTGTGCACCCATTGTGCACCTATTGATTATGAGTGTTGATCATACACCCCACGTATGATTAACCAGGCCTGTTACTATTGTGCAAGTTCCCAAGCCGGCCACATCTTGTAGCTAGTACTCACACACCTAGATAGATGATTCTTGATTCTTGTACATGCCGTGATCAGTTCTACTTGCCTTGTTCTAGCTCTAAGATTTACAGCTTACCATGCCATGATACTCACATGTATATTCCATGATTTCTTATGTATACTCTCTATTTACAGTCTTATAGCTTTTGTCATATCTTGTGAACTATTGTTAGTTGATTGTACTCGTTCCATCCTGACCGGATATGTTGAAAATATTACAGATACAGAGAAGGACTATTATTTCACTTACTACGGCCCACCGGACGTAGTGGATTTAGAGACAGATACCCTAGACCCGCAGGGTGCAGTACCGCAGGACGAGATACCGCCTATCCTGTAGATAGAGTAGGTTTTTGTACTGGACCTTGTCTCTAGTTACTCTTGAGACTGTTATATTTTGGCTTGTATTAGAGACTTGGACTTTGACATGTATATTCTTTGTGTTTGGACTTGACAGGTTATATTTTATTGTCATGTTGTCTTTATCTTTCAGTCTTTACTTTATCATCTTAGAGTTGTGATTGAGTACTCATATATTATTATTGCTTGTCCTCCGTTCGGAGTTGACCATATTCTCGACAGGTTTTTGATATTATATAAACTGTTGTTAGAGTAGTAAACCTACAGCGTTCCACGCCATTTTTACGGTGTGGGCTGGGCGTTGTTACGCACACGTGCCCTTACAGCGGGTGCGGGTCGTGACATCTTTTCTTCTAACAAGAATACTAGTATCAAAATAGTATCCATAATAGCTAGACATGGTCATATTATTGAAGGCTCCGACAGAGCCTACTTGATTTTACCCAATAGACCCACCCACATATACAAATTGTTTTATAATCTCATTATTCCATAAGACTTTTTGGGAGTAAAAAATGGGTCTCATATTAAAACGTTAGACAAGTGAAATAATTTTTTGTGTAAACCACTAGTCTAGAGAACCAGAAGTTGTCCTAGAGATATTATCCAGCTATTCACTATGGATACACGTTACTCACATTAGGGTTGTCAAGTCACATATATACTACGTTGAGCCAGAAGCTCAATCCTACGGGTCCATTGTGAGCCAGAAGCCGATTGGTACTATAACTTTTAATCTGTGACATGGTCGAATAAGATATTTCGACTAAGACATTTTGGGACAATGATTATAAAATTATTATAACTAATTCGTGTGATCATTACTTACCAAATTGCAGCATACATCCTTGATCTCAAGGATAAGTTTTTTTTAAAAAACCATAAATCCTGAAGATTGTATATGAATAATTAGTAGCATAGTCTTGAATTACATCTCTTTTAGATGGCTTATGTTGGTATTGTCTGAAACTGTAATATTGGCATCTATGTTTTATAAATTATTATGTTTATCTTCTTAGATTATTAAATCTTTTAGACATGAGATATTTTTGTGATAGAATATTTCTGTGATCTGTCACGTTAATAAGACATAATTCCCGCTGTTAGGGGGAGATGTGAAGAAGATAAATTATAGTTCTAGAAGAACGTCGTGAATTATCATTCTAAAAGAACGTCGTAAAGCATCGTTCTAGAAGAACGTCATAAAGCATCGTTCTAGAAGAACGTCGTAAAGCATCGTTCTAGAAGAACGTCGTAAAGCATCATTCTAGAAGAACGTATTGCATCATCGTTCTCGAAGAACGTTCTAACGCATCATTCCAGAAGAACGTGTCATGGCATATTTCTAATTTATCTAATCTTGACTAAATTAGGAGAAATTATCATTGCTTGCTTACGTTTTATTATGCTGCATAAATAGCTATACCATCTATAAATTTATTTTCTAATAGAAGTACCAAAAGAACCAAATAAAGACAGCAAATGAATAAGTTCTTTTGTAAGAACGCGTAAGACCCAAAGGTTCTAAATATTTAACTCTCCAGAGGAAGAGGCCGAATAATATAACACACCCTAATGCTCTTGAAGAAGTCGCTCCTGAAGTAGCATCTCCTGAAGAGAAAGTTCATGATGATCCGGAAGATGTCATGAACCAAAGATCAAATTTTTCAAAGTATATCGCTCTGGTAGAGGATATACCTCAGATTCCAGAAGAGACTGAGAAAGAGGTACCGGTACCCATGAAATCTATGTTTTATACATAGTTAAGAGAAATTTGGAATCAAGAAGTTTGTCATAAATGACATTATCAAACAAGAATAAGAAGGGTGATAAAATTAAAGGATAAACCACAAATAATCTAATGGAAAGATGCGATATCTCTCGCAAGACGTGGAATGTTCAGTCCTACAGTACAAAACCCAAAAAAAAGAATAAATTCGGTAGGTTTTGAATGGGTGTCTGTAACAAATAAGAGATCCAAATGTATTGAGCAATTTTAGCTCGAGGAATCCCGAAGGACCTACAAAATAACCATATATGGATTAAACCATCCAGAAGAATGTGATAGGCTCATTGAGTTTGTAAAGAAATCCCTGAACGGATTCTTTAAATGGTCATCTATAAGAGTACCTCTTGAAGAGAAGATCTTCTGAAGAGATAGAAGATATGATAATATCTCCCGAAGAGATCGGAATCTCCTGAAGAGATTGGAAATCTCTCGAAGAGTTCGGAATCTCCCGAAGAGATTGAATATCTTCCGAAGAGATCATAATCTCCCGAAGAGATCATAATCTTCCGAAGAGTTCGGATATCTCCCGAAGGGATCGGAATCTCCAGAAGGGATTTGAATCTCCAGAAGAGATAAAGGTAAATCTCCTGAAGAGATCTCATATAATTTCATGTAAAGATGAATCTCTGGAAGAGATACACTATAATCTCCTGTAGAGATTTAACATAAATAATATTCCTATAATGGTCAGGTCAATAAGATCCATTACGACCAAAAGAACATGTTCTGGGTCCTGGAGCATCCTATTTAAAATACAATTTCTTTATTGTCATTCACTCTGTAAAATACTTTATGTGAATCTGCTGATATGCATATACACACACATATACTGAAATGACATAATTCATATTAATTATTCTCGATTAATGTTTTTTTATCTAATGAGATATATATATGAATGATATTTATCTGGTACTCATTAAGAAGATACCACAAGCAAGATATGTTTCAAAAATAATGTTGCAGGTATTTAAGAGAGAATAAATCAAATCATCGCGGTAATTTCATCAAAGCGAACAGAGAATATGCATGGCTATGTTTTCAACAGTTCAACACATCGGGGGAAGCTACGAGCTTTCAAGAATCACAAATAAAGCCTGCAACCTCTTCATAAGGATATGAGTATAAATGTATAGACAAATACAGTGTTGGGGTAAGATGTAATATTTAAATTGTATTGGGGGTTGATTTTTTATTTTGAATTGATGTAAGAACAATAATGTAATATTTTTTAGGGGGATCATCCTGTAGATGCAAGTATCCTGAAGATGCTAATGGAGACATCTTGAAGCATGTCTTTGCGCATTGTACTCTTTTCCTTCGTTGATTTTTTTTTCCACTGGATTTTTCCTTCGATAGGTTTTTAACGAGGCAGTGTAAGTCGCACCCACTTAGATTCTTGAAGACTCATATTCCTGAAGAATATTATTGTACTCTTTTCTTTTCTATGGATTTTTTCCAATGGATTTTTCCTAGAAAAGTTTTTAATGAGGCGATAATTAAAGTGGACATCCAAGAGGGAGTGTTGTGATTTGGATAAACCCAAATGTGGATGCCCTTATCCATATCCACAACAACTTCTATTCCATTTCCTCTATATATGTTATCAATGAGAGAGCTACGTATACATTCTTTCTGGCTACCAATATTCTTCTCTTTCTCTCTCATTTCACAACAACAACAACAACAAAAACAACAACAACAACAACAACAATAATAATAATAATAATAATAATAAGGGTAAAGTGCAAAAAAACTTCGTTAAATTTTTGCTTTTTGCACTAAAAGACCTCATGCTCTTAATATTCCTAAAAGTATAAAATATGCTCATTTTGTCCCATTTCTATTAACTGTTGTTAAGTAGGATATGTAATGACCATTTTACCCCTCTCTCACTCCCCCCTCTCTCTTCGGTGGTGCGGGAAGAAGGAGGAGGGGGGCTAGCCGGCGGGGACGAAAAGGGGGCGGGGAAGAGGGGGGGCGGGAAGGAGGAGGGGGGAGGAGGCCGTCGGGGAGAAGGAGGGAGGGGCGCTGGCCTGGGGAGGAGGAAGAGGCTAGCGGGGAGGGGGAGGGAGGGGGCTGGCCTGCGGTGAGGAGGAGGGGACGGTGAGGAGGAGGCCGACGGGGAGGAGGAGGAGGGGGGTTAGCCGGCGGGAAGGAAAGAGGGGACGGGAGGAGGAGGGGTGAAGAGGAGGAGGCCGACGGGGAGGAGGAGGGAGGGTGGCGGGGAGAAGGGGGGCTTGCCTGGGGAGGAGGAGGAGGCTGGCGGGGAGGAGGAGTGAGGGGGCAGTGAGGAGGGGGGCTGGCCTGCGGTGAGGAGGAGGAGGCCGACGGGAAGGAGGGGGGGCTAGCCGGCGGGGAGGAGGAGGGGGGTGCGGGAAGGAGGAGGGGGCCTGGCTTGGGGAGAACGAGGAGGGCTGGCGGGGAGGAGTAGGGAGGGGGCGGTGAGGAGGGGGGGCTGGCCCGGCAAGGAGGAGGAGGAGGGGGGCTAACCGGCGGGAAGGAAGAGGGGGCGGGGAGGAGGGGGGGAGGAGGAGGAGGGAGGGAGTGACGGTGAGGAGGGGGGGGAGTGGGCCGCTGGCCTGCAGTGCGAGGAGGGGGCAGTGAGAAGGACAGGCGCGGGGAGGAGGGGGGTGGTCGGCGGGGTGGCGGGAGGAGGAAGGGGGGTTGTGGGAGGAGTGAGGGGGGGGGGGGTGAGGGGAGCGGGGGGTTGGCCGAAAGGGAGGAGGGGGGGGGGGGGGTGCTGGCCGTCGTAGGGGAGGTTATGAAAGGGAGGGGGGAGGCTGTGATGGAAGTCGGGTAAGTTTAGGTATTTTCTATTTATTTTTTAAAAAAATGGACTTAACGGCCATTTCTAACGGGTCAACATACGGTTAGGGGACTTTTTGCTCGCGCGGAGAATCTAAGGAAGGGCAATACTGCTAATTTTTCTAATAGGTCTTTCTACGCAAAAGGCGTAGATCTAACGAGAGATTTTTTCCAATTTACCCTAATAATAATAATAATAATAATAATAATAATAATAATAATAATATTATTATTATTATTATTATTATTATTATTATTATTATTATTGTGTTGTGTTTTATTTTAGTTGCTATTATTGAACAAGTCTTTGCTAGTGAAAGGTGTGATCAGTTTCTATTCAGTGTGTTATTTGTCTAGTTGAAACAAATTTTTTGAAAACTCTATGTAGTGTAGTCATAATTGGAAAGTATTTGGACATGAGGTCGAGTAGAGTCCATGGTGTATCCAAAGTGAATCCATCTAACTTGTTGACTTAATCTCGTATCTGGTTGGCAATAATCTCACAGGAGATCGAGTTGGACTCTGTCAATCCTGTTTGTCCACATGAGATATCATATGAATTCTATTGCTTTGGCTGTTCTTGTATAATAAGATGAAAGAATAAAAAAAAAAGAAGAAGTACATTTGTAAAAATATCCCTCCCTTAATTCCTCATCTGCTACACAGGTTCAGTGACGGAGCTAAAAATTCAACCTAGAATGGACTAGGATAGACTCAGGTGGACTGAAGCATCATCGACTAGTATGAAAAATAATAATAATAACACATGAAAAAAAGCCCATTTTTTTAGAGAGGTTGGAGCTCACCTTAACCCTAAGCCGACTCCTGTAAACCCTATAAATTTTACAATATTTTTTTTGGGTATTTGTATGACGAGTACGAATACGCATAAACGAATTATTTAAATATTTTTTATACAAAAAATTTATTATTAGATTTTTAATAAATATAGAAATAATTATTTTGTTTCGATATAATATAAGGTAAATATTTTCTATATTTATTTGAGTATAAATATGTCGTCCCGAATTTGCCAAACTTATTTTTATTATTATAGAAATGCTTTTTGTTTGATATACAATTATAGGTGCTAATTTAAAAAATAATATTTATGTAAATAATTTGTATTATTTACGTGTGATGTACATGAAAATAAATTCATGTATATTTCGTAAAACTTTGGTTTTAGAACAAAATATTTAGAATTATTTTAATGTATTTTAAATTAAATATTTTTTAATTATAAAAATATATTTTTAATTTATTTGATATAATCTAAATTAGGAGTATATTTTATTTGATTATATTTTAAATTAAAGATGAGATTTATCTAGTTTTAAATTTGGATTAGATTTGATTGAAATGGTTTTAAATGAATTTAAATTAATGTGAAATTTATCAAGTGAGATTTAAATCGTTCATAATCCTTATCTAATTATGATTCCTTTACCCTATTTATAGGGTGAGCCTTTCTATTGTTTTTTTTCCACAAAGTTTTCCACCACCATTGTGTGTACATCGTGTCGATGTCAGCCTGTAGTGGCCTCGGTCCGACCCCGAGTGTATTTCCACTATCATAATTCCACTTTGTTTCACCTCCAGCAAATCACCCAGAAACATACTTACAATTTTGTCGATACCACAAAACATAACTATTCAAAAATCAATTTTTATATGGTAGTGTACGTTGGATCTTAGAATGAAAAAAAAATGTAACAAATTAATTCCTTATGTATATATTTTAGAACATATTGTATCGCGATCTTGTAATTTTATTGCCAAACGACTGTTACAATAAACAAAAATAATACTCGAACCATTACATGCTTGTCGAAAGTCGAATCACAAGTATTCAAAAGCCAATTTTTGACCTCTTATACTACAAGTTGGATCTTCAAATGAAGAAAAAGAAAATAAATAAATCCAAATAAATATGTACTATATTACTTCATTAATATCTAATTTTGGATATATTTAAGTATTTATTGTCAAATATATAGTACTAAAAAATATATGGTATTCTTAGGGGGAAAAGGGGGCTAATTATTGATTAGACCGCGTGTTTTATATCAGTTTATAGTTTAAAGCTTTACATGTTCAATTGGAGAGTTTAGATCCTGATTTTGATTTTTTTTCTATTCTATTTTTTTTTCATGTTTGATAATAAAATTTTCATATATATATATATATATATATATATATATATATATATATATATATATTGCCTCGTTCCTACATCGTGTCTTGTTTCCGTCCATGGGATGCGCGAGAAAGGAACACTGTCGCTATCGATTCGGTCGGGACCGATAGATCGGAATCGACCGAGTTGATCGAACGGGAACGGTTGAATTAAAATCCATTCCATGTTATGGAATGGCTTCTTCGGAACCAAGTCCCATATTCAGCGGATTGCGCCTCAAGGATTGGCTCTGCGGCTGAGTCGGGAGAGACCTCCCGTTGCTCTGGTTTTCATGCCGCACTTGATTTGGCTTTGGCTTTGGTTTTCGTGAATGCATTTTTCGTAAATGTTTTCGATGGGTTTTCGTGACTTGCGTTTTTGAGCTTCGCATTCATATCGAAATTCCTTGAATTACACAGTGTTCTAATCAGTTGCTTATGCGATTGCAAGTGATCGCGTAAGCGACGTCAGTGCAGCCAACCAGTCGCTGCTTGAAGCAAGTCTAAGGCGAGTGGCTGACCTCCTTCGCCTCGTCCCTCTATTTTAAAATCAATATGAAGTTTAAATGAATGCTTGTCATAATAGTATAGAATCAAAGAAATCGTGGCACGATTCTTCACGAAACACTTGCTATCAAACTGCCGGTATTGAAAATGAAAAACGTGCTTTCTTATGAAATTTCTCCTAGCCTATGCAAAACAATGAATTAATCGATTAATGTTTATCGCAACGATATGGCTAAGTGAGTAAATCGACTAAGTTCAAAGAAAGGCTAAGTTTCGCACATAAAAGAGAAAGGATAAGGTTCTAGAAAAGAGAGAGCATTTTTTAAGACTCTGCAAAACGGTCATTGGACAACTTGTCGACAAGGTGTAGTTTTCTCGAACGGTTGTCTAGGCCAAGGGACCGATTCGGCCCAGGAGGAACGAGTATAACAAGCGCCAGCCTTACATCGGCGTGGGTTATTCGATAACTTTTGCACAGGGCTCGCTACCCGCCGCGAAAGGGTCTCCGTCTAACCCAGCTATAGTCCGTGATGGCTTGACATTGCCAGTGACCTTCACACCCTTTTACTGCTTAACTAATGCACGTGACACGGGATGAATATGATAGATGCTTAATGTTTACAAATTCATATGCTTGCCTCGAAACATGTTAACATGCAAATTGATCAGGATGGTTAGAAATATCACATAAATAGCTAGCTAACATGTTTATAAAACTGCTTGAATCAAATGCAGAGCTTGAATTTTAATTAGCCATTCGCCAGTACATGTGATCGTTCTGATCCTCGCTCTTGCAGGTTCCCGAATCAGGAAGGATGCGCCAACTAACCCGATGACGTTCGTGATTTTTGAAGCTTCGGCCGCGCGTCGAAGACTTTCTCCCGCAACTCCAATTTTGAAGACTCAACTGTCCAAGAAAAGATGGCTCAGCGTCCCTCCATTCCAGGTCACTGGGATATTCTGTTGCAAATTGAGGGATGTGTGCAATGTATGAAACGGCTATCTCATCTGCACTTTTTTGTAATCGAGTCATGTTGTAGCCCGCGCGGCATGAGTCTTGTATTGGAGTCTGTAAAAGTTGTTTATTATCAATAAAGATCAAAGTTCTCTCTACTTAATGTGATTCAATTTGTCTGCTTATTCTCTTAGATCTCGTGTCTCGGATTACCTTATGACTATGTCTTGTGCGATCGCAAATTAGGTTCGCACGACATCACGTCCGGGAGACGACTATCGATTCGACGGAATTGGGACGTGACAATATATATGTTAGAGAGGGTATAATAAAAAAAAATCCAGAGTCTAAACCCTACAATAAAACATGTAAGCTAAAAAATGATATAAAATTTAGGGTCCAAACACTAATTAGCCAAAAATAAAAATTGAGAAAGAAAATAGTGACTCTTCTATGACATGGTGATTCTTTCGTAGCTTTGGCCAGATGTTCCAAACCTTCCCAAAATAAATCATCACCCCCTCCCCCCTCTTCCCATCTATTATTTGTCTTTAAATTATTTCTCCTCGCGCAGCAGCTCCTCCCTCTTCTCAATTCAGATCTCTTTAAACCCTAATTTTATCGATATTTTCTTCTTCTTCTTCTTCTAGGGTTTCGATCTCAATCCCGGCCATGGCGTCCTTCCGGCCGTTCCCGCCGCCGTCCTCCTTCCCCCCTCCGCCGCCTCTGCCACCGGCGGCCGCCCCTAACCCTAACTCCCTCCCTCCTCCCCCTCCCCCCAATCCGTCTGGCCACCACCATTACCAACAGCAGCAGCCCTACAATCCTCACCATTCCGGCTACAACCGAAACCCTAACCCTAACTACTTCCCTCCCAGACCCCACCACCACCAGCCTCAGCAGCAGTACCCCCCCTTCCCCGCGGCCCCTCCGTCGAGCTACGCTCCTCCCCCGCCCCCTCCGACCGGCCAAAACCCACCCCCTCCTCCCCCGCCGATGTACTACAACTCGCACCCGCCGCCTCCCCCTCCCCCGCCGTCTTCCCCTCCCCCTCCTCCCCCGCCGCCGTCCCAGCCGCTCCCGCCTCCCCCTCCTCCCGCGTCGAAGAAGCCATCCCTTCCGCCGCCACCACCCAGCCGGCAGCAGCAGCAGCAGAAGGCGAGGCCGGAGACAGAGGAGGAGAGGAGGGCGAGGAAGAAGCGGGAGCACGAGCGGCAGCGGGCGGAGGAGCGGCGGCAGCAGATGCTGAGGCAGTCGCAGGCGTCCGTGCTGCAGAAGACCAAGGAGGTCAGGGCAGCCGCAGTGTCGTCGGGAGCAGCGCCGGGCGCGTCCAGGGCCCCCCACCACCGTCCCCACCAGCACCCGGGGTCCATGGCGGGGTCGAGGATGATGGACAGGAGGGCCGGGGCCGGGTTCCTCGCCGGGGATCGGATCGAGAACCGGCTCAAGAAGCCCACCACTTTCCTATGCAAGCTCAAGTGAGTGTTTCCTAATGAGTAGGAAGTTAAAGTATAATATGATTGCTTCTATATTTTGTTCGGTTAATCACGCAACCATGCATTTTGATACTGATGTCTTCCTTAATTTGCTTGTCTATAATTCCTTGCATTCTATAGATACCAGTTCCTTAAATCTAGCCTACATTGATTAGACTGTCCCTCAAATAACCAACTACATCAGGTTGCATGGACACAAGTACGACACGAGCCAATATGGACATGACGGCACCAGAGGCAACACCTATTTTGACATGTCCCAGTATTTTGGAGTATTTGTGTTGTGTTTGATACATATGGACAGGGCACCAACTTTTGGAGTGTCCGTGCTTCCTAGATTATAAGGACCCTCCAGTTATTAGGTATTTAGGTCAACTAACAGAATATGGTAATATTACTTTGATCCAGACAACATAAAATATATGACCATTTTCTTCATACTTAATTAATTAATTCTTCTTCTTTTACATTAAAACGCCATCTCCAAACCCGTCACCTCTACCGAGTGCCAACTTGCCCGAGAATGACAGTGCTGTCGAAGATGCATTTCAGACAAGGGCTCGTTGTCATCGAAAGGCTTCCTTCCGGCCTCAATGTTGGGGTGAATGTGCTCATGGCTGCTAACATGTCTGTAGAAAAACAGACTGCATTGATGACGATAGCAGCTGAGACGTAAGCCCAAGGCCATGCCACAAAGACGGAAATGCTACCAGCCTGCCTTATCTACAAGGTTGTAAAAATCGCTAGTCGGCCGCTAGTCGGTTTGTGGGGACTACGGATTAATCGGACTACTCGAGGACTAGTCGGGGACTAGTCGGTTTAGAATTTTTAATGAATATATATATGTAATATGTTATAAAATATTTTTAAAAAAATATGTTAATTGTTGAACTTTTAGTTATTGCAGTGCATTTTCTTATTCATTATTTTGCACAAATTTCTATTTCGATTAATCTTTAAATAATATGTTAACAACTTACTATTTTGCACGGAGAGTTACAGCCGCAGTAGCAAGCAAAAGCAAAAAAAAAGTAACAAGCAAAAATTAAAAAAAGAGCCACAACAGTAGCAAAGAGATAACAAAGAAAAAGTAAAAATAAAAAAAGAGTAGGCTAGTCACTTTTTTCAAAAATAGAAAAAATGCAGCAACAAAGTAAAGAGTCGACGGCGACTGCCTTGATGAAGTCGACGGCAGCCCAGACTAGTACCAATTTAGCCAATTTTTGGATGGATCAGCCCCTAATCGAGTCGACGGTGGCCGACAAGTGACTAGTCGGGGACTAGCCCCTAGTTGAGTCGACGGCGGCCGACTAGCGACTAGTCGGGGACTAGTCGGCCGCCTAGAGGGATTTTTACAACACTACTTATCTACCCAACCAGCAGAATGACATTGAAAAAACAAACTATTCCTTCCCAGAATGATACTTACACTTGGCGGGATTAAAATATAGCCACCTTGTTCCAACCACGTAAAGCATATACAAATATGAAATATACATGTGATGTACACATGGAATGTCATTCCTTTGAGATAAATGGGGAATTTCCCATAACCAAATTGTATAATCTTACCTCTTCCTCTATACTCATTATAGTTTATACTTTAGGGAACTTGGAGGGTGCTCATTGGTTGCACGAGCTTAAACTGCATAGCCAAAATGTACGTGTACCTACCACCAACTGCCCGTTTAGACTTATTACATGACCTTCTCATGGCTAGGAATATGGGACAGAAGTAGAGATGTAATGTTGGCAACTGTATAAAAACTGTGTCAAATCTTCTATGAAGCATTATAATGCTCCGTTACCGACCCATTCTTATGTGAGAAGGCTTGGATGCCAAGTGGCAAGTACAAGGCAAGTATCAGTTGCTCTAGAACTTCCATGTTGCCACAGTTAGCAGCTGAAACCATAGAAAATTTCCATGACCTTAGCAAACATTGACTTGACCCTGGCCACTTCACTGAATTTGATTGTGTGGAAAACCTTCCGTTGAACTTCGCCACATACTCCAGCATATCTTCTATTTCATCGAGCATCTTTCCAGACTTCACTGCCTGTTGAACAACTGATCCCCACTGCATTCGATCACCCAGCACCTTGGTAGCACGATCTCCATCCATACCTCAAGGGAACGAGGTGCTAGACACGTTCGCTTAGTATGAAGACATGTCCTCTCTGCCATCAGCCCCATCAAACCATTCCTAGATATTCATCCATGAATCTTTTTACCCATTTCAATATCATGCAATTTCATGATTCCAAACACTAGCTAGAGAAAAACAATTCGGCAAAATCTCCTAAGCTATCATCCTGCCAGATTGAGGTTGTGCCTCATATGTTTCATTTCAGGAGAAACCTATCAAAATCATCCGTGGAAGCACATTTCTATGACATGTTTCATCAAATAACTTAAGGCCAACCTCCAGTGTTACATTTTGTATTGAGGTTTAAGAGCTCATCACCCACTTGACTATTTAAAGTGACCAAGACATCATTGCTCTATAGTATGAAGAGTTTCGGTCAAGAGAATTTCTGTGTAACTTTAGGTAGACTATTTGCTTGTCTTCAATAGATGAGGGGATATTGGGATATGAAGAAGGATCATTTGAGAAGATAGTTTTGGGTTACATTTGGAAGGTTAAATGAGGGTTTGAGTGGGTAGAAGCCCAACAAATTCAACTACAGAATGTTGAAAGGATTAATGTTGGCAGTCCTCACCTTTCTATCGTTTTTTCTTATGTATTTTTGCAGAAATGCAGTCTGGTGGTTGGGAAAAGGGAAAGTTGCAAGGTGGGGATGGTGGTGGAAGTGGAGGTGATCGCGTTGGGCATAAAATGGTTTTAGTGGGGCAAATGGTTGTGAAGGGTGATGGTGGTTTACATTAAGTAGAGTGTAGAGTATATGAAGAAGATTAAGGACAACATAGTCATTTACCATCTCAAGTTTTGGTTAACCCAAGGGTTTGGTTAAGTTTTGTCTAACAGAGTTAGATGTTTGAATTTTCAACTAATGAAACATATAATTTGAGGGACCTTTGCGCAAATGACAAGATTTTGGGACCAAAGTTGAAATTCCTAAGATTTAGGGACTTGAACTAATGTATATTATTACCATGATGACATGAACTAACGTATGTCTCCTGTAATCGATTTTTGGATATGTTAAGTGTTGCCTAGTATCTCTTGTTTTTGGATTCTTCTAATGTGTGTCTTTAGGTCCAGTTGTTTATCCATAACGAGGAGTTAATGTTTGGTTTTGTATATATGGTACACAAAACTAACATTAATTCTCTCTCTAGTATTTTTTCATATTACCACGGGAAAAATCTTATATAAAATTTTTGGCTAGCATTTAAAATATGAATCAATGCTATTACCTTGAATAGGAAATATAAGTATAATTAAACGATAATTGACAATCATTTATTATGGCTAAACAAGTGCTCATAGGGAATTCATTACTCGTTAGCATTACTCATTGTTCCTTTGTTTGCACCTCATTTTTAGTGCTTATCCTGTCATTCGACAGGTATGATATTGAATTAATGATACAAAGGAATATCATTGCATGGATCATGACTATTCAATTTAATAAGTTGACTGAACATGTAATTGAGTTGGATGTAAAATGTAGTAAGACAGTGTCTAAAATTGTTTTACTTACTACTGATGTAGCCTCTGAAGTATACATAAACAACAATTGCCAAGCATTTAGTATGCTACAATTGCTCTTAGGGACTTCATTACTCGTTAGCGCAGCTCATTGTTCTTTGTTTGTGCCTCCTTTTTAGTGCTTAGCCTGTCATTGAACAGGTATGATATTGAATTAATGATGCAAAGGAATATCGTTCATTGATCATGACTATTCAATTTAATAAATTGACTGAACGTGCAGTTCAGTTGGATGTAAAATGTAGTAAGATGGTGTCTCAAGGTGATGCTTTCGAGTATAATAAGGAAGTAACAAGCAGTCCTTGTGAGAATGGGAGAAAGAAACTGAAAGGAAAAAAGAAAAAACAAGGAAACAGAAACTATCGTTCTTAACTTTAGCATGTGTTTTCAAGTAATTTTTACGGAGACTTGGCCTAAAACTCGAAGAATTTCACTAGACGTAGACTTGATGATTAGTACTATTGCAGCCTCCAAAGTATAATAAACAAAAAATGACAAGGATTTATTTTGGCTAAACAAGTGCTCTTAGGGAATTCATTACTCGTTAGCGTAGCTTATTTTTCTTTCTTTGTGCCTCATTTTTAGTGCTTGCCTCAGTTGCCTGTCATTGAACAGGTATGATATTGAATTAATGATAGAAAGGAATATCGTTGTATTGATCACGACTATTCAATTTAATAAATTGACTGACCATGTAGTTGAGTTGGATGTAAAATGTAGTAAGATGGTGTCAACCATTATTTTGCTTACTCAAGGTGATACTCTTTCGAGTATAATAAGGAATTATCAAGCAGTCCTTATGACAAGGGAGGAAGATACTGAAAGGAAAAAAAGAAAAATAAGGAAACAGAAATGGTGGTCCTATTATTCTCAACTTTTGCACGTGTTTTCAAATAAATTACACAGAGACTTGGCCTAAAACTCGAAGAATTCTACTAGACACAGACTTGATGGTTAGTGCTATTGCTGCCCCCAAAGGTAATATTTATCCATCCTACTCGAACTTTGCTTAGAGAAAATTGAAAATTGGGGGATGGCAGTTGTTGATTAAAACCTACTTGTGGTATTGACAATGACAGTGACGTTCATGTTGATATTTTGGTAATCAATGAGTACGGGTCTTTGTTTTATGTCTTGTTCGTGGGCATGGAAGACGATCTAATATAAACCAAATAAGTCTTGAATAGCCGATATGGGAACATGGGCCGACACCGTAACTCCCAAAATTATTCCTAATACTTGAAACATGCAACTTACACGAGTATGATATTGTAGGTATTCATGCTAGGTGATTGCTTAGTGGAATATAGTTCATGTTAGATTTTATGTGGTGATTCATAGCACAATCATAAAATCCGGTTACAATAACACTATTGCGTAATCACATTATCCACAAATCTAAATCTAACCCATAACGTAATTTATGTGGTAGTTTGCAATAGCATCTCCTTGTTCATCAATCTGACCCAAAATATTTGGGATGAACACTTTGTTGTTGTATCTCTTGTTCATCAAGCTAATAGAATGGATGGGGATACCAAGGGCACTAGATTTTTCGACATATGACCATGAACACTTTTGCACCCTATTCCAATTAGCATGGTTTAAAGTATCGGCCGATACCGATACGGTTTGGCATGTCCCGATCCGATACCGACCGATACCCGATACTTACCGATACCAACATTGAGGGTCTCTTTTCCGGTGAATTCGGCAAAGAAAATTAAACGAAAAAGACAAATCATCAAGGGTTTAAAGCATAATAAGATTGTAAAAACATGTAAAAGAAGAAAATCAATCTATTATATGTAAACCAATCGCTATGGGTGATTACAATGTTATTTAATTTCAAAAGTACTACGAAATAACACTGAAAATACTTAAATTATGCCTAAATGTATAAAATATATGTTTTTAAATGTAAATAATTTATTAATATTTATTTTTTTCCGATACCAAAAAATCCGATACTCCGATCCGAAACCGCCGATATCGCCGATACCAATACTCGTAGGAATAGTCCGATACCGATACTGTGAACCTTGCCAATTAGTTATCTTTTCCACCGTAAAGCTGGTGGAAATAATTGTCCACAAGTACTAGTCTTTTTTGCACCAGCTTTCATCGATATAGTATTTGATGATGGGTAGGAGTGTAAGCATAGCTTTGGCGCAAATGCACTTTTCTAATATTCTGCCATACAACTATAAGTTATACATTACAAGTGATTAGAATTTTATGAGTGTTTTGTTGGAAGAAATGGATAACTAGAAAAATATGGATTGCTGGTTCTGATTTTTGGGAGGAAAGAGAAGAAATGTGAAAGTAGTTGACTTGGATCTATGACATGAGAATGTCGTTCAATAAAAGAAAAATGAAAATGTACTAACATAGAACATCATATATGTATTAGTGGCCATACAATAAAAGAAGGATAATAAATTAGTCTAGTTGTGGAAGTTTGAGGTGGCTTCTTTCAGTGGAGGATGAGGGAAAACCTTGGAGGTTGTTTAACAAGTCCAACAGAGATGTATATGCATCCTCAAGGAGCAAGAGGATTGTAGTTGGAGTTTCTTTGGACCAGAGAGATACTAAAATGAGCTTAAAGTGAGGCTACTAGAAAGATGTGATAATTGGAAATGTTGTAGAGGAGATGGCCAGTAATAAAGCTTAATTGATTCAATTGAAAGAAATTGATTCATGTGGTTGATCCCATAAATTTGGGATAAAGGCTTTGTCATCCTTGTCTTGTTGGTTACGTTACTGAAAACTTGAAAATTAAGTTGGGTGTTTTATGCATATGAAGTATTGAGAATGGTTTAGTAGTGGTGTACAATCCCTTGATACATGGCTCCACCATGAAATGACAGATTTCTAGTCTGATAGATATCTGAAAATAGTCACCACTTTTTATGTAGAACTTACCTTATTGAATGGGTAAAGTGTGTAATGTCTGACTCAGTTATGCTAAAGAAACTCTTAGTCACTACCTTCTGCTGTCAAGACTTATATCCTGATGAGATGCATCCTTGCATGCTCATAGCCTTATAACTTTATAAGCCTTTGTCCTTGAGCATGTTGTGGACTGCTAAATATTTTGATCCCTGTGCAAGATTAATGATAAAATCACCTATATGGTAATGGAAATTCTTATCTAATTGAAAAATATGAATTGTTGATGCATAATAGGGAGTTGATGTTTTTCTGTCGCATTTCATTTCTTGATCATTGATTTCTACTCGGAATGGTAATTTCAAATATTATCCCTTTCATCATTGGAGTATTGCTATTTACATGAACTGTACATTGAGATGTTTAACAGATTCTTTTCATTAACAAATACCTTACTACTCATCTTGTTCTATTGTCCATTTATAAAGTGACCTGCTTGAGTGTTTTTAATAACTGTGCTATGGTCTAAATATTGAGGAAGCTCCAGCAACACATGGCAATGAACTGGCAACACATGGCAATTAACTGACTTTTGGTTCAACAGAAAAGAACTGGTTGGCACCTCATTATCCATCATAGTAATAAATAACTAAATTCATGAGTTAGGCTGGGTTTGGTGCTTATCTTGACTACTTATGCTTATTTCTTTTTGAAAAGCAGGCCAAAAACTGTTTGGTAACGACATCTTATTAATTTTCTTTTGAAAAGTCAGTTCACTTTTGGACCAGCTTTTGACAGCAAGTAGGAGGCTGCTATCAAAAGTTACTTCTGCTGCTGCTTTTGGAAAGGCAGCAGCAATCCCAAACCAAGTGTAGTTAAATCTCCACCATTCATTGCTTTATCTATATATGTACATGAATCCGTGATTATAGCAATGTTTATCTTTTACGATATAGGTCAATGCAACTCCTTTGCTGTAATTAATTTTTTTTTCTTCTGTACAATTACCTTTTCTTTTTCTTTTTTACATCCGAAATTTGACTTGACCTGTTCTTGTCTTGAATGCAGGTTTAGGAACGAGCTACCAGATCCAACAGCACAACCAAAGTTATTGTCTATGAATACTAATAGAGATCAGTAAGTAGCTTAAAGAATCAACTAAATAGCCTTGCAACATTTCATTTCATACAGATACAATTCTTTGACTTTTGTATTCTCATTATTAGACCAGTTCGTTTCTTCGTAATCTTTGCTGTGTTAAAGAATTCTCCACAAAATATTTTATGTTCTTCTAATATCTCTTCTGTTGTTAATATTATAGGTACTTAATTACTTGAATTAACCTAAAACACCATCTTAATGATGGAGACTGGTTATAAATTTGAGTCCCCCAGTTGGTGGAAATTTTTGTATGGGTGCAAACAATTCTTATATAAATATACCTACCAGTCAATGTTCTGGTGTGTTTCAGTCTTGCCTTGATTTCCGGCTGTGCTAGTACAGATATCTATGGATGGTTAAGTATGACGACCCATCCATTAGGTCTTTATCCATTAAAGAAGATGGGGCGTTTCTGATTGGAGTTTTATAATAGTTTTTGTTGACTTCTGAGCCGTGCAGTTAAAATTTTGTTGTTGATTGTACATGATTCCTTTCCATATTTTTTGCTCCAGGCACATGTTATCTTAGTGGCGTTCAACATTTTTTTTTTCCCTTACTGGGATGTTTGGATTATTCGTTGTATTTGATGGATATTGTTGTATGTTGCAGATACAGCAAGTACTCTATCACATCATTAGAGAAGTTGCACAAGCCCAAACTTTATCCTGAACAAGATCTAGGGATACCTCTTGACCTACTTGACATTAGTGTGTACAAGTAAGAGAACCTGAATCTAAAATATAACTTTCCTTTCTTCACCTTCCACTGAACTGTACGTTGTTCAGACTCGTTTGTTTTCATTCATCAGTACTCCTGATGTTCGCCCACCCCTTGCTCTGGAAGACGAGGAGTTATTGCGTGACACTGAGGTAGTAACCCCTGTCAAACATGAAGGTATTAGAATAAAAGAGCGACCTACAGATAAAGGTGTTTCATGGTTGGTTAAGACACAATATATTTCCCCTCTTAGCATGGATGCAGCCAAACTGGTATGGATTATTTTGAGACTTTTGATTTTATATATTTAAGTTTAACCGATTGCACTGCAATTATGCATCTTTGTAACTGTTCATTGCGATAACAGTCCTTAACAGAAAAACAAGCAAAAGAAATGCGGGAAGCAAAGGAAGGACGGAATGTTTCGTTGGAGAATCTTAACAGTAGGTCAGTTGATGGATCTGTATTTTCTTTTACAAATTGACTTGTATGGGTTGAATAACCTTTATGTCTATCTTTTGTATTAACTGCACTTCTTTGTTTACTTTTGCAGAGAGAGGCAAATTAAAGCCATTCAGGAGTCTTTCAAGGCTTCCAAATTACATCCTGTCCATCAATCTAAGCCTTCACTAAAGCCAGTAGAAATTATGCCCTTGTTACCTGATCTTGATCGGTATGTTTATGGACTTCTATAGCATCTCTACTATAATTAGAAACAATTATTAGTTTAGTTTGACATTGGGATGACTCAGTGAACACCTTTGCTTTTGAATCTATTTATTCTTTACTTATGGAACTCTTAGCATGATTTTTTCCAACAATGGCAAGGGATTGGCTGTGTGAGCATAAAACATTGTCTTATAGAATGCTTGCAATTTGTTATCCACTTGTAAAAATTTCTGTAGTTTCACAATGCTGTTCTGATTTATTAAGATTGGAATGATGATAATTGTCTGCATATTGGTTCGTAGATCTATTACAGAATCTTCTATAGTTCATTTTTTTTCTGTCCGAGGTCCAATGCTTTCTATGTTGATGTAACTTCTTGAGCACCATAGGATATATAAGTTACTTTCTTCTACTAGTCATAGTATGCTACATAAGTTTATTAAGATAAAGTTAGCAAGCTCATCTTAATTCATCAAGAGTTATTATAGTAGAGGATGTTTGTGCTGATGTCAGATGCTGTCAGATATTTTGTGCTTGTGATTCTTGAAGTCGTGCAAGATCAGGATTAGGAAATTTGAGCAGCCCAGTAAATTCTCTAGTCAAACAAACTGATTTTGATTCGTCTGTTGATGAGTTTGTAATTTTGTAGAGATATTTTTGGCAAGAAGGCATTCCTGTTTCACATTATAGTGAGCATATTATATGAACAATGAAGAATAACAGGAATATTACCTTACCTTTGATGGTTCTTAGTACTTACTATGAATACCTAGTATGATCTTAAGATGTTAGCTAAACAGTTTCTTGATATACAAATTAATTGGATGTCTACGAATAATTTTAATTGTTGTCATAATATTTGGCTTGTCGTTTGATGATATATATATATATATATATATATATATATATATATATATATATAGCCTATATCTTCTTGATGTCTGACTCATGGATCATAATTTGCTGGATAGGTATGATGATCGGTTTGTTACAGTAGCCTTTGACAGTGATCCTACTGCTGATTCAGAGGCATACAACAAATTGGACAGATCTACTCGTGATGAGCATGAGTCAAAGGTGAAAACTGTTCCTTAAAATTTGCCAGTGTTTCATAAAAGCGCCTTCAATCTTCCACCATTTTCACCAATACCGACTTGAATATTTCCATTGATGGATTTATATTCATACCTCCTATGTTTTGTGAGTGTTAATCAGTCTATATGTATGTGTACAGATACTTTGTTGTAATGTGCAAACTAAATCTAAGTTGTTAACCTGTTAATTAATGCAAGAAATCTTCTGTGTAATTTTCAACCGATACTTTGCCTGCATTTCTTACATGGTCCTTTTATCATTTGTTTCCATCTCTTTTTTATTTTTCATTCTTAGCATTATCTCATTTGCTTGACTTTTGTGAAATAATACCGATCTTGCTAGTGTAAACCAATTTTCTTGACATCTGTGGGTCTTGAGATTTGAAAGATAATTACTTTCTTCTTGTAGTGCATTTTATAAACCTTATGCTTGTCGGTAATTCCTTTTCAGTTATAATATTGTTTTTCAGCTCCATGTCAAATTGTCATGGATTTTTTTTTTATAGTTGAGGGATTACACATCCAATGATTTTATTAGCTTTCTTCGTTCTCACTGTATTTCATCTTTATTTACAGGCCATCATGAGGAGTTATGCAGTAAATGGTTCAGATTCTACAAAGACAGAAAAGTTTTTGGCGTACATGGTTCCTGCACCAGATGAGGTAGCTTAATACTGCTATTTCTGCCTTAACTGCTGTGATTGTTGTTTTTAACTCTGTTGCTAACTGGGATGCTAGGTTGCAATTGCCAGTTTGCACGACGATGATATTTGCTTCTGTTAGTATTATGTGTCCATATAAACTTTGAATTAATACTGCTTGTCATATTGGGGTAATCTAGCAGTCCTTAGAAATACAGTTGTAGGAACCACATAACTATCAGTGCTCTCTTTAACACTTGTTTTCTCACAGTTATCCAAGGACATTTATGATGAAAATGAAGATATATCCTATTCTTGGGTTAGGGAGTACCACTGGGATGTAAGTGTAATATATCACTTTTGCCAGATTGTTTTGTATGTATCATTCTGTCTTAAAATACTTTTTATTTTGCTGTAGGTAAGAGGTGACAATGTTGATGACCCGACTACATACCTCGTTAATTTCGAAGAAGATGGAGCACGATATCTGGTAAATTTTGACAAAAAAGATGCATTGTGTAGCGGCTGAAATATTGGACTTAAAGCATGATATATTTTGTTATACAGCCTATGCCCACAAAGCTTATATTGCAAAAGAAGAAGGCCAAAGAGGGTAGGTCCAGGGACGGGGTCGAACATTACCCTGTGCCTTCAAGAGTGACTGTTAGGAGGAGAACAGATGTTTCGGTCACAGAACTGAAGGAGTCTGGACAGGTGCACTATAATCATGTTTGCACAATGAATTTGTATCCACTTCTATTGCTTTACAGGATAGTGATGATAATTATTAGTCCTGCCAGTATCGAGGAGTGGAGATGTTTGATTCTATGTGCTTGACCAAAATACTGGATCTTTGGTTTGGTCCCAGGACATTCGAACTAAAGAAGTTTCTAAGAGTGACAATGGTCATTCATGCTCCATAATTACTTTAAGCTCACAAAGTTTTATCCATCTTGAGGCATATATAAAGCAATCACACCATTGAATGAAGAAATTAATATGGTGAGAATTTTGGAAGATGAGACATAATAAAGGTGCCCATAGTATGATAGTAATGGTGCCACTCGCTCTTTCTTGCACAATATATCATCTAAAAGCTGCAAATCAAATTTGTGATATCTGACAGGAGGAGCCTTCGATCTAAAAGGCAATATTCTACAACGTGGAAAGAAGATTGTTAAAGTCTATGTATGTTCGTGTCTATTCTTACCATAGAGTAGGGTACTCAGCTAGTCGCTCCTTGTAGTCAAGTGAATGGTCAATCTACTTTTCATTGATCCAGCTTTATCCTCCATGGAGCTTGATGGGAAAAGGAGGGATAAGCCTCAATTTATCACCATGATATTTTGAGCTAGCCAATGACTGAAGGGCTCGAACCATTGATCGCTGAGGGGCTCGTAGTTTATTTTGTGTTTCAGTCCCTCAATCTCGGAATTTTTCTGATTTCCTCTCACCTTGACCCTCAAGTTCTCTTTGCCTTTCCTTATTCCAGCACTCTCTTGCATTGCCTGTTGCTAATTTGTTGCACAATACCTCGTCAGCATTGGATTTGTGACTATTAGCTTTTCTGGTTTTTTGCCTGTTGAATATGCGGATGATCTTTTCTTCGAACATCAGTGTCATTGACTTGATCAGCTCTTCCTCCAACACTTGATTTGAAATATTTCTGCACTCTTACGTCATCTGGAATAATTCTTACTGAACCAGACTTGGAAAAGTATGAATTGTGGATACTTTAAGCTGGCATTGTCCATTGATTATGTTTTGTCAACTTTGGCTTCAAAGCACCCATTGGCAGACTGCACTCAGGTATTTTTTAAATGTAGTTTTTCATTCTTTTGGCTCTTGAACATTATGGGGTATTAAATTACACGCTGCAATATATCATGAGAGGCAACTACCCAAAACTTCTGGTCTGTTATTTAAATGCTATTTTTTTCTTAGTTTTATGGAGGACTTGCATTTAACAGTGATGAATGTTAGAAAAGGATTCAAACGGCCGACCCCAAATATTTGTTGTTGTGGTATTTAAATAATATGTTTTTTATAACGTTATAACATGAATAAATCTACTTATGCTGAGTTCATGTTCTGATTTTGTTCCATTCTTTTGAGGATTTTTCATCGTGCGAGTCATGTCAAATCCCTGTGTCTGAATCCATTATATTCAAGGTTTAACATGATTCTAAGTGTTCGGATGATTTCCTTGGTTATACAGCCTATTTGCTTATTGCAGAAAGCTTCTCTGTAATTGTGTATTATGTCCATTGTCGACAGTCATGTTGGTTCATTTAGTGAAATTTGGACTCAGTTATCATGTAACTTTTTTTTTTCTTTTGGATTTTGAGTTTGAATGTTCCTTGCTTGATAACAAAGAGACCATATGAACAAAAAATCATTAATTTCGCTTCAGCCACCCTTTAGACAGTAGCTTATTTTTCTGCCGATGCTTCTACTTTCTGATTTCACTTGCGTGTAGCCATTAGAAGAGCATTACTATTTACTACTGGGTTTTTCTCTATTGGAACCAATTGGTCTCTTTTCCAATGAGTAACACTAGAACGTTCTGGGAAGGAGTCGATAGCTTTTTTTTTTTGTTCCTTACCTGCAAAACAGAATATCTTTGCTTGATCTTGATATATTGTAGCCAGCGTGTATACGAGTTGTGAATTTCCCTATTTTTGCAGGACGAGGGCGACAACCGAAGTCAAAAGAGGGGAAGGCTTACGAGGGAAGATGAATTTGGTACACAACATAAATTCCAAAGGACGGAAAGCGGAGATCAATTCAGCGGGGAGGAGGATATGTCTGATTGATTCTATACTTCAAAGAACTATTTGTCTTTTTCAGAGATGTACAGTAGCGAGTATTATTATATCAGGCAGGCATACTGGAACAGGTGAGCCAATGTGGACTTCTGGTACTGGAATACTCAGCTCAAAGTTGCATTTCGCCCATGCGTATGTTCCAATCTCAAGGCATGGTTGCCCTATGTAGACATAAACAGAGGACTAGTTTTCAATTATTCCGAGTATATACAACTGTATAATTAAAGATTGAATTTTTCCATAAATATAAATTCCCTTTTGTTATGAAAGTCTCGGGCAGATTTATGCTGGCTTAGCTTCTCTTGGTCATGTTGTCATCTGATGTGTATCATGATATTGGGAGTTTGATATGTTTCTCAAAAGTTTTTTATATAGTTGAATTTTGATTCTCAAGAATTATTACTTCAACTCGGATTTCATGACAAAGCATTTGCTAAATTTATATAGTTGAATTTTGATTCTCAAGAATTATTACTTCAACTCAGATTTCATGACAAAGCATTTGCTAAATCATGACATCCGAGTTGTGATCTGATGTGTATCATGATATTGGGAGGTGATATGTTTCTCGAAAGTTCTTTATATAGTTGAGTTTTAATTATCAAGAAGTCTTCAGCTCGCCAGCTCGGATGTCATGATAAAGCATTTGCTATATCATGACATCCTGAGGTCTGTTGCCAGCGGTCTTGTGTGTTTCTAGAAATCTCGAGTGGATTCTATGTTGCACAGACGGTCTGGGGAGTCTGTGGTTCTAGAAATATCGAATGGATTCTATGTTTATAACTATTGAAACATGTATATTTATGATATAGTCTATTTTTGTTCACCCATCAAAATCATGATGTTTGTTCATCCTCCACTAAGGACATGACATGTGTCAAACTAAAAGTGAAAACCATTTTGGTGGGTGAACAAAACCACTCTCAAAGTGATTTTATGTTGACTGAATTGACACGTGTAATATTCTTAGAGGAGGGTGAACAAGCACCTAATTTGGATGGGTGAACAAAAATTGACTCATTTATGATATATATGCTTTATATGCTTCATATTATGAATGTACTTTTTTTTCTCTCTCACCCGATCCCCTTGCTTTAGAGCTGTTAAATGGGACCATATTTATTTATTAAAAGCAATATTATGCAGTGTTTGAGCATGTTCTCACGAGGTACATGTCACTTCTCGTACCAAAGAGATTTGGGTTCGAGTCCCACAATCAACTACTGACCCACATCCGAATTCGACTAGACAACAACCGTTGATGATAGAAAATAAAAATATTCATATCTACACAGGAGCATACCCCACACTTGGAGGGATAGCGAGCGACCGTTCCCCCATAGATTTGGATTCCCTTGTACAAAGCTTTTGTACAATTAGGGACTAATTTGGATAGAGGTAGCTTTTTGAAAGTGTAAAAGTGGTACTTGCAAGCAAGTTGAGTTTCAATGGACTTGCAGCAAGTGGCACTTTCCAAAATGTATTTGGATAGAGTATTTTTTGTCTGTTGCAAGTGGAAGAAAAATGAGTTTGTTGTTTGGATGGTTGTTGAAAGTGAAAAAAAATGAGTTAGATTGTTTGGATAGTTGTTGAAAGTGGATGTAAGTTAATTATCATGAATAAAAACTAAATTTGTCAAAAATTTTATTAGACAAATTAAATAAATTAAACTAAATAAATTAATTAGCTACCATAATTAGCTGCTAATGGTGATACTCATAATTAGCTATAATAATTAGCTACTAATTATATGCCATAATTAGCTATTAATTACCATAATATATTCATTACCAATTAATATATATTAATTATGCTACGAATAAGCTATTAACTCTCTCTCTGTGGACTCTTCTATTCTTCTTCTTCTTCTTCTTCATCTCTCTCTCTCTCTCTCTGACCCCTCCGGCCTGGCCGCTGTCACGCCCCAACCTGGAATCATCCGAATCATCGTCCTCGCAGGGGGCGTGATGTCGCACGAGCCTGGAGTTGCGCTCGTGCAATGCAAGATGACAAGTTCTCAAATGGTTATCTTTGAGTTGATATTAACAATGAAAGAAAAACAGAGTATACGAAATAATTCTCTTTATTGATATTCGAACTGAGATTACAAAGGCTTTCGATAGCCCAACAATATATGCCAGATTGGCTACAACACTCAGGTTCTCTCTTGCCCACAAAGGATTTTACCGTTCCATACATCATGCCTTCTATATCTCGGCCGCATCAATCCTGTTGCAAGTCTGAGCGTCAATGCAATCGCACGCTTCAATACGCTTCGGCATTCCAAGTCTCAACGCGTTCAAGCGAAGCTTCGCCGCGAGCAATCCATTTCCTGCACCCTGCATGAAAGCTGGTGGTGGATCAGTACGTTCGTCCTCGCATGTACTGATGCAAAGACCTTCTTTCTAAACCGACATTGTAGTACTTATGTTGAATCATGCAACTTAGCTTATGATCTTGCTATATTCTCCTTATGGTCGATTTCATGGCATATTCGAAAACGTAAAGCATGTTATCATGGCAAGTATGTTATTCGAATTGAATAGGCAAGCAGACAAGCAATCTCGTGTTTGATTCGTGGCGCGACTCCTTACCAAGTCGACGCACTCGCCCTTGCACTGACGCAAGGTGAATACGCTCCATTCCTTCCCTGTCATGTTATAAGTGCTCTCTATGCAGGATCTATGTGTGCGGGACATACGTGCCTACACTTTCAACCCATCGTTCCTTAACTATATGATGGTCGTTGGCGTATCCGCACCGGAATGAACTAAAGGCGTTTCTTTTCTTTATCTTTTCTTTTCTCTCTTTCTTTTCTTTTCTTTCCTTTCTTTCTTTTTTTTTTCTTTTCTTTTCCGAATTTGGGTAGCCCGGCGTTTCACGGGATGGGTCGCTATCCCAAACAACCAAAAATTACCGCTGCATACCATCATTTACAGCTTTTCACATCTATAATCGGGTGCTAATCGGACTTCACAGATGTGCGCCTATTAAAGATTATATCCCTCCTAAGCCGAACGGTCTCGGTGCCCCGGTGCACCCGTTCGGAGGGAACATTCTGTGCACGGAAGATTATCTCAATTATCTCTCGTCCATTCCATTCGACCATGCAACGCCCTATTATTCAAACAACCAAGCATAGTCTTGAGTCCGAGACTCAGACTTTATCATCTCATATTTCTTCCGTTAGCTTTCTATGTTCTTTCATGCTTCGTTTCAATATTCAATGACATCATGCCTCAACTCAATGTTCGTCAACCGAACGACCCGAAGGTCTCGAACACCTTTCGAGGCATCATGTCATATCTGACAGTTTCATCACATTCATGCCGCAACTGTATTCTTTCGCAACAAAGCCATCTTTTATGATCTTGTGCACGTAGGCACGTTTCGACACATTTATCATCTTTTCTTTGCGTCGTGCACTTGCTGCACGCATCGAAGCCGTATTTCCATGTTCTATGCCTTAGTGTTCAATGTTTGTGGCATGCACGCTAGGGCGCTCGCCTATTGTCTTTCAATGTGCTAGCCTTTCTAACTCGTGTGCGAAGGCACGGAATGGTTTGTGTACTAAGGCACTCGCCGAATACAGTTATCCCATGTTCTTGCGGCTTGCGCACCGAGGCGCTCGTCTTTACGATATTTAATGTTCCATAGCGACTTGTGTATATGATGTACGTTTCATTTCAATTGTTCTAACTAGTGTTCGACACACACTATGAGTTCTCTTCCGATTGAACCACGCCCGTGGCATCGATAGGTTAACTTAGCATACAATGATATATTCTGACTTAGACATGAAGGAGTAAAAAGAAGAGTCAATCCTCCCACCTTGAGTCGATACGCCTTGTCGTTTCGCCGAGCCGATGCGGCTCGATTTTATAACTTCGTTGCACGGTCAACTCTCCTGACTTAGCCATTCGAGCACTTCGTGCTTCATTGAACTATACGTCCGATTTGGCTTACCGTACCCAAGTCTCAGCCCGTCGCAAGGCGACGATTTGGTTTCGCGGACCCCTTACTGAATAATGCAGAATGCCGACCTCTAATATTTTAGCGTAAACGTATAGCCTGCACATGAAACCAACTAAAATCAATACTTGCATCGATTCGGACTTGCGCCTTGGTCGATTCGATTTCTTAGAATCTTCGAGCCGATTCAACGCACTTATCCTTCGGGACAATGCGGTGCTTTGCATCGATTCAACTCGATGTATTCTTTGGGACAAGGCAACTCTTCGCATCGACTTAGTTCGATGTATTGCTCGGGACAACATAACTCTCGTATCGATTCGCATCGATACATTTCATTCGGTCAACGCGACTCGTTGAGTCAATGCCTCAGCGTAATGCGCCGTGCAGAGCGTGACATTACAGAATATACCACTCAAAACAAGGTTCGTCCTCGAACCAAAACCAACACTCCGATTAAGTGTTTTATAGATCGTTTCACGTTCTCGTCCCACCAATGTTGTTCAGTTTCACACTATCACGCAAGCTTTTCATTAATATTTCAAAGTCCTCCCTGCAGCTCGATTTGAATTTGTATACAACTAGATTTGGATCCGTACCTATATTCAAGGCGTCCCGAAGAAATATGTATTTCGACCAAGTCCAATGGTAACAAATTGGAACAAAGCTGACAGATAAATTTTAATCCTATGCTTGCCATCTCGTATTCCCTATCAGACTTATCTTTAGCAACTGTTCTCAGAATTTTATCGCATACGTATATTCGATACATACGTGATTCATTCAACAAAGTTACTGCACGCGACGCGATTCAAAAATCGTATTTTTCACTTCGTAAGTTTCATCGGGACTATCAATTCTATGCGTCGCATCAAGCCGTCGCGCATCCGATCACAACGAGTCTCCGCAACGTCTTGCGCTCGACGTCGCTACCCAACTATTTCTGAAGTTTCACTTCGTAACTTATCTCGATACGATTTCCTTTGTTGACTTGCAAATGCATCAACATTCAGGACTACGCCCACTAGGTTACTTACGTAGACACCGTGCTTAAATTCTTCCGACGCAACTTTAAATTGACATTGCTCAAAGGCCACAATCTATCCGACACAAAAGTTTACATCGAGGCGACGATGCTCAAGATAACGATTCGCCTTAACACGAATGTCTTTACGACGCGTCTTACATTCGATTCCTAACGAGTAGGAATTCACTAGCCAAATTTCTAACTTATCCGTCTCGCAACATCGAATATAAGTTCGATTCACGCAAGCTCAATTGCAAGGTGAATCCAAATCTAACGATATAACTTGTAAGTCATTCCCTTATCGTTCTCTCTCGTGCATGGCACGATTCTCGAAATCGCCTATCTGAATTACCAAGTTCGTTGGTGAATTTCTAGTTCGATCGTCGACCAACATAACCATTCAAGCATTCATCCGACGAATACTCAAAATCTAATTATATCATTCTCAATCGAAAGTTGTTCCAACAATTCTCGATCGCCTAGACTTATCGTCAACATGCACCACATTTTCTTTCTCGATACAATTTTATATGCGATATCGCAGGGGTCATCTTATGGGTCTGCAACATTCGATTTGATTTGGCGGTCAAGTCTTCTAGGGTCAGCTGCTCCGAAGCTACGCTCGATAATTGTGGATCATCACCGAAGGACAGTTACTACGAACCATGCTATATCTTATTTCGGAGCCAAATCACGTTTCGACAATTTCTATACGACTATCCAATTTTGGACAAAACTATTTCTATCGACGCAACTGATGCGCAACTATCCTCCGAGTAAAGTCATGCACTATCGTCGATGATTCTGCTATTCACGAAGCATCTCCTCGCATTGAGTTCGAGTCTATCTTATTTGCAGTCGACACACGAGATGCTATACGCATCGAACAATCGTCGATGACGTATAGTCTCGTCTTGATCAATCACAAAGTTCATGATCAACCAGTTCGTTCATTCTTGTATTGTTATTTACAAAATTTTGATAGCGCGAGGCACACTCCATTTTGTATTCTCACATCGGGATTACCTTTTCTTACGTATCGATCTCGATACGTCGTATCAATTTCGATAGCGTAAGGGTCAACTTTGATTCTGTTTCAACGTCGACAACTTGCATTGCATACGTCCAAGTTCTTCACAAATATTTTTGTACGTCTCGAACCGTTTCTCGATTCGTTACGTTCCGTTATGCTTTGATCGAGTAACTGAGTTACCGATTATCCAACATCGAACCCTCGAGTTATATGATCATGCCCTCTAAGGTTTTGCGTGTTTCAGTCGTACTCAAATGAGTTTTGTCGTAACGTAACCAACTATCTCTTAGGCATTATTTACCCGCATCAACCAACTCTTCACCGAAGTCGCACATCGTGCGATCCGATTATAATTCGTATCGTCTAACATTTCTATCGAGATCACAAGTCATGCGATTTGATTCGCCTCGCCCAACATTTCTATCGAGATTGCAAGTCGTGCGACTCATTTGTAAGTTTGAGCTTTCCTTCTCCATCGATCCGATTATTGCTTCAAGGCATAATCGTTCCGCTAGTCTCGGTCGTCCGACCGACTTATAATTTTTGTCCGACGTATCATTCATTGATACGAGTCTCGCCTTATCGTTCCGACCGATTTTTGAAGAACACTTGCATCAACATACCATCATACAAATTTTTAATCGAGTCTCGGTACTCTCCCGTCCGTTGCGGACAAACCTTCCGCAATTCTCACGACGCATCGATGTAATTCATCGCACAAGTGGTATACCATATACCACTCAGAATCGAGTCATTCATCGCATACGTGGTATGGCATATACCACTCGAAAATTAAGTCATTTTTCTCGCATTATACTTAGTATGAACCAATAATCTCTTTCGACTCGCGATTTTCGCAGTGATCGTGCTTGATCACAACCGTAACTGTCATGTCACGCCCCAGAACCAGAATACTGGAGAGCGGGGGCAGACATAGCCAGCTACGTATATGAAATGGGATCCATCTCGCTATACGGTCACGACTGTCTAGGATACATGAGGGTTTATCTACAAGCCAGCAGTCTCTTAAGGTCATGAACAGCCTATTGTCTCAATCACAAGCAAGTAAGTAAAAGTTACAAGATGTATGATCATTAAATATACAATAGTAAGGCGTCCCAAACATTACATATTCAACTGATCATGAAGCTAGTCGTTACAAAATGTTAGGACTAGCAAGAGTTTAGTCATACATGATCAACCCTAGGATCTGTCAATCATGTTACAGCCCGTAGGCAGACAGTAAGTAAATATAATCGAGCTAAACAGGTGCTCGTCGGCTAAACGCCTCAAAAGAATATTTTTACAATAAAGTGGGAGAGCAAAAATAAACTCACTCGTTGCCCGGGTTACGTCTGGTGTTCACCATCGGGCTGGAAAAGCGGTGGATCCTCTGGAGCTGCTCCGAAATCTGGCCATACAAAACCAGCTGGGTCAGATCCCAGAAAGAGCAAGTGCCACAAAGGAAGCTTCACTTAGGAACTAAAACCAGCAATCAGCACAAGATATAAATAAAAGTAAGAACTGGAAATAAAGAAAATACATCAGGATGATATACGACGAGATAACCATGGAACTATTCAGATATCCAGGTTACAACCCGTAAACCAAACAAGGACCGGGGTTGTAACCCTTCGTCTGAACAGAGCTTGGAATTCTCACCATTTATCGGTAAAATAAATGCAAGCATTCAGGTCATATAGCAATCTGGAGCAGGATCAGGACAAGACTAGACTGGTTAGACTCCATCCAATCACTTCACGGCCAAACAAGACCTACGGCTTGATACTTTAACTAACTAGGGTTATCACAAGCCTAATTACTAACAAGATGCAGTGAGAATCTTCCACAGCCACAAGCCCTGCAGACCATCCAGGTTACCCAGGTCGAAATTAGGGGTTGAATTCGGGTGGGTACATCGTCCAGGAAACGCATGTACCCTTAAGTAGCTTGAAAGGTGCAACACATGACAGTGTGCTGGAAATGTGCTCTACTCGACGGCAGGCTACAGATCCCAGGCGCGCCCAGGTAACGGGATTGCCTGTAGCTGGGAGATCTCTTCATGACTACTGTATTAATCTAGTTATTAGCCTTAGTCTATTTCAGTAGGTACTCCTGACCGTGGTACTCAGGAGTCCCCTCCTAGACATGATGCAAGACATGACTGGATTATTTGTACAAGTACAATCACCCACGGTGTCCAGGATTAGTTATACAAGTCATGTCATGTCAGGTAGCTGTCGCAACAGCTTATCAGATATATCATGTCAGGTTTATCATGTCAAGTGTACTTTGTCAGGAGTGCGCCACGGCGGGCCACTATCAGGTCATGTTAGTCATGTCAGGAGTGCACCACTACGGGTAACTGTCAGGGCGTGCTCCATTATCAATTTCAAACATATAAGTAAAATCAAGTTCATGACAAAGGTGTAAGGATATAAAATGGACGTAAAATATCTAATAAAATATCAATAATCAGGGCTATAGAAGAGTCATGCGGCTAAGTCATATGCGGTCAGGAAAGGGTAGACTCATGTGGCCCAATTAGGAGAGCGCATGCGGCCAGGGTCACTGGATCCCATGCGGCTAAGACAAGGGGGCGCATGCGGTCAGGAAGATAGGAACTCATGCGGCTGGAGGAATAGGTCTTATGCGGCTAGCTGGCCAATCAGGTACATGCGGCCGGGGGGGGGGGGGGGAGTGTGGTTTCATGCGGCTCGAGAAGAAGCAATCCATGCGGTTGCGGGGAAAGGGAACCATATGCGGCTCAGAAGGGAAGAGTACTCATGCGGCTGCGGGGAGCAATGCCTATGCGGTTGGGTGAAAGTGTACATATACGGCTCGCGAGTGTTGAGTTCATGCGGCTCAGGGTGAAGTCCTCATGCGGCTGGGTCAAGCAAGTCTCATGCGGCCAGCGGGAATGGCGCATGCGGCTGCAGAGTTCAGAACTTATGCGGCTGGGAATTGAGCGAGTTATGCGGCTCAGTGAGTCCGACTCTCATGCGGCTCAAGAACTTCCAGTCATGCGGCTGGATAGAACACTTGCCGCGTGAATATTCATGCGGTCAAGTCAAGCACTGTTCATCTTCCCCAAAATTTCCAGAGAAGAAGAACACCATGAGAGCCAAGTCCTCAAGCTCCATAACTCCATCATCCGGAGCCTAAATCCGAACTTCCATAGGTCAAAATGGGGTAGAACGAGATTCTCTACAACATGGAACCATCAAAACTCAAAAATAATAAGATTAAGTAGATCAAAACCCAAAAAATCCGAAAATAATACAAACTTAGATCTACAAGAATCTAGCCATGGAAAGTAAAAATGCCAAGTTCTAAAGTGCTTTAGAATGTAGTAAGGAAGAGAATGAAGTAATAAAATTGGAGTTCCTCCATGAAGCAAGTTGCACTTGCCTAGACCTCTCTCTCCTCTCTCTGGTAGGTAAGAAGTAATGAGGAAGAAGAAGATGAGATTAATGAAGAGAGAGAAAGAAGAAAGGGCAATAAATATGAATGGTGGTGGTAGGTAGGGGGTTCACATTGGTTCATATCGAACCAAAGAAAACCGAGCCAAGCCGAACCAAGCCAAGAAATAACCAAGCCAAGATGCAAGCTAGACAAGGAATCATGCAAATACAGAATAAAATACGTATACGTATTCCAGAAATACGTAATACGAACAACAGGTATTACATGTCACGACCCGTACCCTAGAGTAAGGGCACGAGACGTGGGTACGTCCAGCCTACGCCGCAGTGTCGGCGGTAGAACGCTGTCCTAGGTCAATCATCTAACAATATAAAGGTACCTGTACAGTATATACACTCTGAATGGAGGTGACATAGCAATATACAGTCTCAATCACATCTAAGGCAGAATGATAAGATAGAAAGATAGAATGCTGAAATAAAAATATCCACATAAGTACAACCAGAGAGTCTAAGTGTCTAAAGATATCACAAATCCACAGAATCCCAAAATATCATAATACAGTCATCCAGAAATAAACATAAGAAAATCATAGTCTAGAGGAGTGTCGTCCACTGCTATAGGATCCGGCTGCTGGTCCAAGTCACAGCTGTCATCTAGGGTAGCCCCATAATAGGTAGGGCAGCACGTCTCATCCTCATCCTCTGTAATATTTCAACAGGTCCAGTCAGGACAGGAGCGAGCACAGTACATCTCACGCAGTTCATATAATGACAGGAATAAAATACAGGCAATAGAGTAAAATACATAAAACGCTGAAGAGTATACATGAGTAAAAGAAGACTGTAATGAAATATCTACTATAAGTAAAGAGCTATAGTGAACTAGTGATTTAGAGTACAAGCTAGACATGTGAACGGCTTGATAATAAACATGAGAGGTCGTACATGGCTACACTACTTTGGAAATTGTCCACATGACTATTTATACTCCTCCGTACCCCAATCAATATACAAGGATCCGTTCAAGTTATGTTATTGTACATGATATTCACATGGGGGGCCCATAAATGAGTGCACATGAATATAAACATGGGGGCTCCGTGATCATGAGAGTACATGAATCACGAGAGTGCACATGTAAGGTGAAAGCACAAGAGTACATGATGAAAGTGAAACGCACATGACATGATGTATCTGATGCTCCGAGGGGGATAACATCGTATGAAAAGATCCATATAGTACTAATCCGTGTTCCCATCGTGTCAGCATCAAGTAAGATAATCTAGAGCAAGAAAATACTCCTAGCAAGTATGAAACGGTCAGAGAATGTACTCTCCTGATATCCTGAATGTCCGGAAGAAAACTACTGCCTGAAGAGTGGTGTCTGCCTCCTATCAGAACAGTACAAGTCACTACAAGTCTAAAATGGTAATAAGATGCATTACAATATATTCTATATGAATCTAGGTCAATCTAGACCAAAGTCAACTCTTGGTCAACTCTGGTCAACCTTAGAAGTCAAACAAGTCTTACTAGGCCTAACCAGTCTATCCTAGCAAGCACACACCATTTCTAGACTATACAAGTCAACTATACCCTATACTGGCATTCAAGCCACACTCATGGGTAATGAGCCCTAGGCTATAGGCCCATAGGCTATATTACCTATATACCAACCACATATTCACATATTAATATATATATCTAAATTAAATATAATACACACATTATAATTATATAGGCCACATGTAATAGATGTATATATGAGATGTATATATGTATATATGATATGTAATTCATGTGCTTGTGTACATGTGTGTGTGTACATGTGAGCATGGTGTGTGTTAGGTGCACTAAAAACTGGAAACAGTGTGGCATGTGTGTGGAGTGACATGAGAGTGTTAGGTGACATAGATACCTGTGTGTGTGTGTGTGTGTAAACAGGGAATCACATTGACAGTTTAACCAATGAAACTAGTTGACAGGAAAACATGAATGAAGAGGGTGTGGCAAAGTGTAATATGGGAAATCAGTTAACAGGGTAGTGTGTGTAGACAGTAAAGGGAAACATGGCATTTAAGCACTTAACCAACTAAACTTGTTCTCAGGTTTTAAGGACCCTGTGATAGTTCTAATATAACAAACAGTGAATTGTTTTCGAGTTCAACATCCCATCATTCAACAATTTTAGGAAAGAAATGGAAATCAATTCTCAGGTTGAACTCATGTGACAGGTTATAGGAATGAAGTCCATTTGATAGTTTGATATTAAACTATTTGACAGTTCATATTACACAGTGAATCAATTCAATGTATAAGAATTAACATTCAAATTATCATTCAAATTTCAGTTTAAATAGAAAATGAATCAAGATCAATTCTCAGGTTTTTAAGGATCCAGGAAAAGTCTAATGACAGTTCATAAGTGAAACATTTGACAGTTAATAATATCCCAGTTGACATAGGAACTAACATTGAATCTAAGTTACAAAATTTAGTTTCTAAATAGAAATGAAAATCAATCAAAAACTAATGTAAATGTATCAGTCACACATATAGTCCAACTCAATGTCTAATATTCCATTCTCAACAAAAACCCAATCCAACTTGTAAAATCAACTAACAGAGATTAATACACATGTCCAGGAAATTAAATGGCAAATTAACTCATTAATTAGACAGTTAAACTGGAATTTAACACAGTAAATAACAGACTGGACTGCGTGGAATAGGGTGTCTCGTACACGTGTTCATTGGGCTCGTGCACCCGACACGACACGACACGACACAAACCCTGTGCTTGTGTCCCATTGTCGAGTGGGTCTAGGTCTAGGATGTGGACACCCTAAATTGGGTCTACGACACGCGTGTCAGTGATACGACACGTGTATCAGTAGCCCAAAATCGGCTGAACCGATCAGCGCACGACCAGTGCACTCATGAATACGTGTCCGATACGACACGAGGACTCGTACAACTTGGGGATCCTCGTGTCAGTGTCTGCCCCTAAGTGTGTGTCAATTTTCTCGTGTCCAAGTGGCGTGTCCAGGGAGTTATAGCCCCCGAGTAGTAGGGGACTGCTACGCGTGCGGAAATACACGTGTTCACGTGTCCAATCCGACATGACACGATGCAATCACCACCTCAGTCAACTGGAAACCAATAAGCAACACCAAACCCTAATTTTCTATTCAAACCAATACTGAAAATATGAACGAAATGCCCACTGTGGCATTTCGTCGAACACCTTAGTATGCACCCTGATACGTGTCCGATACGGACACGTAATGGACACGAAACCTAACAAACCTATACCAATAGTTAGGGGACTCCTAGGGCTTCCTATTCATGCCTAAAAATCACAATTTAATGGAGAAAAAATAGAAGTTACCTAGGTGTGTCAAATAGCTCAAAAAGCTCCAAAGAGGGGTGTTCTTCTTGCTACCCAAACTTTACCAAATTGTTCCTCCACTGAAATTATTCACCATGGACAGAAAATACACAGTGATTAGATCCTAATGCATGAAGTTTGAAGGAAAAAGGAGTTGAAATGGAAAAGATATGGATTGGAGAAGAATGGGATTTACCTCTCTTTTTCCAACTTGCTAATTTCCTAAAGGAGGCTAGCCCTAGGTGGAAGAGGTATTAAATAGGTGGGGAAACCTAGGTATGGCCGGCCACTAGTGAGGGATTAGGGTTAGGGTTTCATTAGTTGGGCCTCTATGGGCCTTAAGTCATAAGCCATGGTTTATGAAATCACAAGTCATTAACCAACCTATTCATTATTCCTATTTCCCCAAATTAATTCTAATGACTAGGATATGGTTAACTTAAGTTAAACTAGGGTTTCATAATCTAACCAAGTGGTCATGGCTAGGGTTAGTTTCTAGGTCTGTCTCCAAAGTCACCATGAGTCAAAGTCAAGAATAGCACTAAATTAAAATATACCAAAAATCACTTAAATTCTAATAATTCTAATTAATACAATATAATTCCAAATAATTTCCAAAAATTCAAAAATGACCAAAATACCCTCAAACTAGAAATATGGTAGTGACAAATCTACCCCCCTTAAAATAATTTCGTCCTCGAAATTAAAGGGCGAAACTAACTGATGAGAAGGATATATAATCATACCTCACGGTACAAACAGATATGGGTATCGCTCGCGCATCTCATCCTCCCGCTCCCAGGTCGACTCTCCTGAAGAATGATGCCTCCATATGACGCAAACCAAGGGTATCACCTGGTTTCTCAGCACCTTCTCTCAGCGATCCAGAATCTCCACAGGCTGCTCTGGATAACTGAGAGTAGGCCCTACCTCAATCTCTGAATGATCAAGCTCATAGCTAGGGTCAGCCACGTACCGTCTCAACTGTGATACATGGAATATGTTGTGGACACCCACTAGTGCAGGTGACATGTCTAGCCTGTATGCCACGTCACCGACTCTTCCGCTGATCACGAAAGGTCCGATGAAGCGCGGGCTAATCTTCCTGCCTCCACCAAAACGTATAGTACCACGAGTCGGAGATATCCGCAGAAAAACCATGTCTCCGACCTAAACACAAACAAGGTCTCATGTTACTAAATAATCAAACATGATAAATCAAACAAAACAAACAACCTAATTCTAATCCTATCTCTAATCTGTACCTCAAACTCCAATGGCCTCCGGTGGCTATCGGCCCAATGCCGATGTCTGTCCTGTGCCACGCGAAGTCTGTCCCTGATGAGCTTCACCTTCTCGGCTGCATCAACAACCATCTCTGGTCCCAGTAAAGCTCGCTCACCAACATCATCCCAAGATAAGGGTGTACGACACCTGCGCCCGTACAGAGCCTCGAAAGGTGACATCTCAATGCTGGCCTAAAAACTGTTGTTGTAAGCAAACTCCACCAAATGCAGGTGATCCTCCCAAGAACCTCCAAAATCCAAGACGCACGTCCGTAACATATCCTCGAGCGTCTGAATAGTCCTCTCCGACTGTCCGTCCGTCTGGGGGTGGTATGCAGTACTAAACTTGAGCTGAGTGCCAAGCTAGTCCGCAGACTCCTCCAGAAATGGGAAGTAAAGCGACTATTCCGATCCGAGATGATGCTGACTGGAACCCCATAAATCCTGACTATCTGTCGCATGTACATCTCCGCAAGCCTCTCTGTAGACGTACCTATCTTGAATGGCAAGAAGTGGGCCGATTTGGTCAACCTGTCAACGATGACCCAAATTGCGTCTTTCTCTCCTGGTGTACGCGGCAATCCTGATACAAAATCCATAGTGATATGCTCCCACTTCCATTCGGGAATGGGCAGCGGCTGTAATAATCCACCGGGCCTCTGCCTCTCTGCCTTGACCTGCTGACAGACCAAGCACCTAGCTACGAAGCGAGCTACCTCCCGCTTCATCCCGTACCACCAAACTTGCTCTCTCAGATCTCGGTACATCTTGTTGGAACCATGGTGTATAGAGTATTGAGATCTGTGGGCCTCCTGCATAACCTGCTCCCTGAGCTCTCCGCTGGACACACATAACCTGGAACCGTGCCTCAAGGCACCATCCTCTGCAAGAGAAAACTCGCCATCCACCAGCCCTGCTCGAACCTGCTCTCGGAGACACCGCAGAGTAACGTCCTCAAACTGTGTCGACTTGATCCTCTCCACCAAGTCTGACTGAATCTGCAGGCCCCACATCTGCATCTGAACTCCGGACACGATCACCTCAATCCCCAGGCTCTCCAAATCAGCAAGCAAGTGACGGTCCATAGTCAAACACATGGCTGTCGGATACCTACTCAAGGCATCGGCAACCACGTTAGCCTTTCCTGGGTGATACTGAAGTAAGATGTCGAAGTCCTTCATCAGTTCTAGCCATCTGTGCTGCCTCATGTTGAGCTCTTTCTGTGTAAACACATACTTTAAGCTCTTGTGATCTGTGAAGATCTCCACCCTCTCTCCATACAGGTAGTACTTCCACAATTTCAGAGCAAAAATTACTGCTGCAAGCTCCAGGTCGTGGGTAGGGTAGTTTTTTTCATGGGGACGTAACTGCCTGGAAGCATAGGCAATCACCTTTCCATGCTGCTGCAAGACACAACCCAGCCCCTTCCCTGAAGCGTCACTATAGATAGTGAACCCTCCTGAACCAGATGATAAATATCAGAATCGGAGCTGTCGTAAGCCACTTCTTCAACTCATCAAAAGCTGCCTGACACTCCTCTGACCAAACATACTCAGTATCCTTCCGGTTCAGCCGAGTCAACGGCTCTGCAACCCGGAAGAAATCCTGTACAAACCTTCTGCAGTATCCTGCCAGCCCCAAGAAGCTCCTGATCTCTGCCACTGAAGTCGGCGCTGTCCATACCTCAACTGCTGTGATCTTCTTCGGGTCCACTGAGATCCCATCTCCAGTAACCACATGACCCAAGAAGTCAACTCTATCCAAGAAGAACTCGTACTTCGAGAGCTTTCCATACAGCCTCTCTCTCCTGAGTGTCTCCAACACCACTCTCAAGTGCTCATCGTGCTCCTCCTCTGTCTTGGAATACACCAGGATATCATCAATGAATACCACCATGAACTTATCCAAGTACTGGTGGAACACCTTGTTCATTAGGTTCATAAATACTGCTGGTGCATTGGTTAGCCCAGACGGCATAACCAAAAACTCAAACTGCCCGTACCGCGTCCTGAAAGCGGTCTTCGGAATATTCTCCCCCTTCACCTTCACCTGGTGATAGCCTGACCTCAAATCAATCTTGGAGAAAACCTGAGCTCCGCTCAACTGATCAAAGAGATCATCGATCCGCGGCAGTGGGTATCTGTTCTTGATCGCCAGGTTGTTGAGTGCCCTGTAGTCGATACACATCCGTACTGACCCATCCTTCTTGGGTACGAAAAGTATCGGCACACCCCAAGGTGAAGAACTCGATTGGATGAAGCCCGTGTCCTGTAGTTCATCCACCTGCTTCTTCAGCTCCACCAACTCACTGTTGTTCACCCGATAGACATGCTGAGAGATTGGTTCCGCACCGGGAACCAAGTCTATCGAGAACTCTACATCTCTATCCGGCGAAAGCCCTGGCAACTCCTCTAGGAAAACGTCCATGAACTCTGCGATCAAGGGATGTGGAGCCGCCTGCTCCTCAACTGAAGCTCCGCAGAAAAGTCCTCCGTTCTGCTATGCCTGTCGTCGGGTATACTCAAACTCTGGCTCTCCTGGCACCCCAAACAAAACTCTACCCCCTCGGCAATCAATGCTGGCGTAGTGCCTGCTCAACCAGTCCATACCTAATACGATATCGTAGTTCGGTAGGGACATTACGAGCAGGCTCACCTCCAACTCTCGGCCTCCCAAAATGACACTCCGCCCTCTGCAAACATCACTCACGAGGATAACTCCACCCCCGGTCGTGATCTTGCAGGTCCTAGGCAATGTTTCAGATACTAGGCCGTGTCTAATAGCAAAAGATACTGATACGAAACTGTGGGAAGCCCCGAAATCAAACAGTGCAAAAGCTGGAATGGAGTCGAGAAGAACCGAACCTGCAATCAGCTCTCATATGGCCTCTGCTTCCTCGGCCGCCATGGCGAAGGCTCGCCCCTGCTGGCCTCCCCTGGCCTGCTGCTGGTGCTGAACGAACCGCTGCTGCTGAGTCGGCAACGGTCCCTTCTGCGGTCCCCCTGGAGCCTTGGCTCCGGCTCCCTGAGCTGCCCTGCCCGCAAAGAGGGAACAGTCCCTTAACTGATGCTCTGACGATCCACACAAGAGGCACTTCTCCAACCTCTTCCTGCACTCTGTCCATCCGTGCCCCGGCTTCTTGCAGAAGGTGCAACTGACAGTCTGCTGCCTCGGGGCCTGCTGCTGCTGCCTTGGCTGCTGATGCTGTACTGGCTGATGCCTCGGCTGCTGAAACTGCTGCGGCTGGAATCTCTGCTGCTGGTGCTGCTGCTGGAAATGCGGCCTCTTGGCCGGTCCTCCGCTACTGCTGCCTCCCTGGAAGTCTTGCCCCCTCTTGAGCCTAAGCTCAAGATCATCCTCTGCAGCTAACGTATCCACTAAGATCTCCTCAAAGGTAGCGCTGCGGGAACTCTTGGTGTAGGACTTGACCTCCTTTACCAAGCCCTTCCGGAACCTCCGGGCCTTCGTCGCCTCCGACAATCCCTCCACAAATCTGCCCAGGCGGCAGAACTCTCTTGCGTACTCCTCCACAGACTGGCTCCCCTGGACTAGAGCCTCGAACTGAGTCTCGAGGGCACCCAGCGCTGCGTCCGGAAAGAACTTCTCCTTGAACAGCTTCTTGAATGTTGTCCAAGTCTGTCCTGCAGTACCAACACTCGGGTCGGTCTGGTACCATGTACGGGCCAGATCCTGTATCATGCTGGCCGCTGCCTCAATCTGGAGCCTCATCGGGATCTCAGCCAACCTGAATATCTCCTCCATGTGCTCGATCCACTCGTCGGCATACAGGATCCCCTCTGTCCCTCGGAAGTCCCTAGGGTGCATCTTCTGAAAATCCTGGATGCCCTTCTTCCGTGGCTGGTGCGGCTGCTGGACTGCCACTGGCTGAGCTACTACTCTCTCTACCGTAGTCACGGCCAGATCAATGCCTCGGCTGAGCTCTGCTGTCTGCCTCTGCTGCTGGGCCTGCTGGCCCTCCATAAACTGTCGGAAGAAGGCAAACAGCTGAACGGCGTCAACTATCCCCGAAGGTGGCTGCTGCTGCAGAAGCACCTCCGAAACTACTGGGCTCGGCCTGTACCCTGCTGCTGGTGGAGGGGCTCCTCCGAACGCAGCTGAAACGCCCACCCCAGCTGGCATGACTGGGGCTGCGGTACCGGAAGCTGGCTGCTCATGCGAAGGATGAGAGGTGGCAGACCCCTCTGCAGCGTCCCTCGGTCCGGAGCGATGAGATCTCGTCTCAACCATCCTGGAGACACAGATCAAACAAGAAACAATTACTGAGAATGATTCGAAAATAGCAAAGGCGAACAGTTTATATTCAAAGGAAGACAACAGCAGCAAAATGTAGATATACAAAATCTGATAAGAGTTTTTCCTAATATGATTGAGTACCTTCAAAAATATCCTAATCCTACTGCAGGCTGCAGTGATACTTTAGTTTGAATACCACTACATTTTTAAACTAGACCTGCATGGGCCACCACTAAAAATGTGTCACGACCCGCACCCTAGAGTAAGGGCACGAGACGTAGGTACGTCCAGCCTACGCCGCAGTATCGATGGTAGAACGCTGTCCTAGGTCAATCATCTAACAATATAAAGGTACCTATACAGTATATACACTCCGAATGGAGGTGACATAGCAATATACAGTCTCAATCACATCTAAGGCAGAATGATAAGATAGAAAGATAGATAGAATGCTGAAATGAAAATATCCACATAAGTACAACCAGAGAGTCTAAGTGTCTAAAGATATCACAAATCCACAGAATCCCAAAATATCATAATACAGTAATCCAGAAATAAACATAAGAAAATCCTAGTCTAGAGGAGTGTCGTCCACTGCTATAGGATCCGGCTGCTGGTCCAAGTCACAGCTGTCATCTAGGGTAGCCCTATAATAGGTAGGGCAGTACGCCTCATCCTCATCCTCTGTAATATTTCAACAGGTCCAGTCAGGACAGGAGCGAGCACAGTACATCTCACGCAGTTCATATAATGACAGGAATAAAATACAGGCAATAGAGTAAAATACATAAAACGCTGAAGAGTATACATAAGTAAAAGAAGACTGTAATGAAATATCTACTATAAGTAAAGAGCTATAGTGAACTAGTGATTTAGAGTACAAGCTTGACATATGAACGGCTTGATAATAAACATGAAAGGTCGTACATGGCTACACTACTTTGGAAATTGTCCACATGACTATTTATACTCTTCCGTACCCCAATCAATACACAAGGATCCGTTCAAGTTATGTTATTGTACATGATATTCACATGGGGGCCCATAAATGGGTGCACATGAATATAAATATGGGGGCTCCGTGATCATGAGAGTACATGAATCACGAGAGTGCACATGTAAGGTGAAAGCACAAGAGTACATGATGAAAAGATCCATATAGTACTAATCCGTGTTTCCATCGTGTCAGCATCAAGTAAGATAATCTAGAGCAAAAAAATACTCCTAGCAAGTATGAAACGGTCAGAGAATGTACTCGTCTGATATCCTGAATGTCCGGAAGAAAACTACTGCCTGAGGAGTGGTGTCTGCCTCCTATCAGAACACTACAAGTCACTATAAGTCTAAAATGATAATAAGATGCATTACAATGTATTCTATATGAATCTAGGTCAATCTAGACCAAAGTCAACTCTTGGTCAACTCTGGTCAACCTTAGAAGTCAAACAAGTCTCACTAGGCCTAACCAGTCTATCCTAGCAAGCACACACCATTTTTAGACTATACAAGTCAACTATACCCTATACTGGCATTCAAGCCACACTCATGGGTAATGAGCCCTAGGCTATAGGCCCATAGGCTATATTACCTATATACCAACCACATATTCAAATATTCACATATTAATATATATATCTAAATTAAATATAATACACACATTATAACTATATAGGCCACATGTAATAGATGTATATATGAGATGTATATATGTATATATGACATGTAATTCATGTGCTTGTGTACATGTGTGTGTGTACATATGAGCATGGTGTGTGTTAGGTGCACTGAAAACTGGAAACAGTGTGGCATATGTGTGGAGTGACATGAGAGTGTTAGGTGACATAGATACCTGTGTGTGTGTGTAAACAGGGAATCACATTGACAGTTTAACCAATGAAACTAGTTGACAGGAAAACATGAATGAAGAGGGTGTGGCAATGTGTAATATGGGAAATCAGTTAACAGGGTAGTGTGTGTAGACAGTAAAGGAAAACATGGCATTTAAGCACTTAACCAACTAAACTTGTTCTCAGGATTTAAGGACCCTGTGATAGTTCTAATATAACAAACAATGAATTGTTTTCGAGTTCAGTATCCCATCATTCAACAATTTTAGGAAAGGAATGGAAATCAATTCTCAGGTTGAACTTATGTGACAGGTTATAGGAATGAAGTCCATTTAATAGTTTGATTTTAAACTATTTGACATTTCATATTACACAGTGAATCAATTCAATGTATAAGAATTAACATTCAAATTATCATTCAAATTTCAGTTTAAATAGGAAATGAATCAAGATCAATTCTCAGGTTTTTAAGGATCCAGGAAAAGTCTAATGACAGTTCATAAGTGAAACATTTGACAGTTAATAATAACCCAGTTGACATAGGAACTAACATTGAATCTAAGTTACAAAATTCAGTTTCTAAATAGAAATGAAAATCAATCAAAAACTCATGTAAATGTATCAGTCACACATACATTCCAACTCAATGTCTAATATTCCATTCTCAACAAAAACCCAATCCAACTTGTAAAATCAACTAACATAGATTAATACACATGTCCAGGAAATTAAATGGCAAATTAACTCATTAATTAGACAGTTAAACTGGAATTTAAACACAGTAAATAACATACTGGACTGCGTGGAATAGGGTGTCTCGTGCACGTGTTCATCGGGCTCGTGCACCCGACACGACATGACACAAACCCTGTGCTTGTGTCCCAGTGTCGAGTGGGTCTAGGTCTAGGATGTGGACACCCTGAATTGGGTCCACGACACGCGTGTCAGTGATACGACACGTGTATCAGTAGCCCAAAATCGGCTGAACCGATCAGCGCACGACCAGTGCACTCATGAATACGTGTCCGATACGACACGAGGACTCGTACAACTTGGGAATCCTTGTGTCAGTGTCTGCCCCTAAGTGTGTGTCAATTTTCTCGTGTCCAAGTGGCGTGTCCAGGGAGTTATAGCCCCCGAGTAGCAGGGGACTGCTGCGCGTACGGAAACGCGCGTGTTCACGTGTCCAATCTGAAACGACACGATGCAATCACCACCTCAGTCAACTGGAAACCAATAAGCAACACCAAACCCTAATTTTCTATTCAAACCAATACTGAAAATATGAACGAAATGCCCACTGTGGCATTTTGTCGAACACCTTAGTATGCACCCTGATACGTGTCCGATACGGATACGTAATGGACACGAAACCTAACAAACCTATACCAATAATTAGGTGACTCCTAGGGCTTCCTATTCATGCCTAAAAATCATAATTTGATGGAGAAAAAATAGAAGTTACCTAGGTGTGTCAAATGGCTCAAAAAGCTCCAAAGAGGGGTGTTCTTCTTGCTACCCAAACTTCACCAAATTGTTCCTCCACTGAAATTATTCACCATGGACAGAAAATACACAGTGATTAGATCCTAATGCAAGAAGTTTGAAGAAAAATGGAGTTAAAATGGAAAAGATATGGATTGGGGAAGAATGGGATTTACCTCTCTTTTTCCAACTTGCTAATTTCCTAAAGGAGGCTAGCCCTAGGTGGAAGAGGCATTAAATAGGTGGGAAAACCTAGGTATGGCCGGCCACTAGTGAGGGATTAGGGTTAGGGTTTCATTAGTTGGGCTATGGGCCTCTATGGGCCTTAAGTCATAAGCCATGGTTTATGAAATCACAAGCCATTAACCAACCTATTCATTATTCCTATTTCCCCAAATTAATTCTAATAACTAGGATATGGTTAACTTAAGTTAAACTAGGGTTTCATAATCTAACCAAGTGGTCATGGCTAGGGTTAGCTTCTAGATCAGTCTCCAAAGTCACCATGAGTCAAAGTCAAGAATAGCACTAAATTAAAATATACCAAAAATCACTTAAATTCTAATAATTCTAATTAATACAATATAATTCCAAATAATTCCCAAAAATTCAAAAATGACCAAAATACCCTCAAGCTAGAAATGTGGTAGTGACAGTAACTTTGATTAAATCAAATCCGACACAACTCGGCCAATGTTTTTATTTGCCAACACAAGTTCGGTATTCAACCAAACGATTCATTCTATCGATTTTATGATTTCAGTTCCTTCCATTGTATCTCGTACAACGATTTATTTTCAATCTCCTTTGCACTCCGTACAACGATTACTTTGATATGCGTTGCACCACGTGCAACAGTTTACTTCCGACACGCGTTGCACATCGTGCAACGATTTATTTCCGACTTTCAAAGTCAATGCTCAAATTCGTTCAACACATTCGATATTGACTTATCACTTTCATTGCCACGCATTATTTAAGTTTCTGCATTGGTGCAACCAATACTCACAACCCATTGCACTTCGTGCATAATTTTATTTCTCATTCAACATGTTACATTGTAATAACATCTCAAATCGTATTTCATAATTTGTTGCACTTGTAGCAACTAATATTTCACGGCTCGTTGTACTTGATGCAATAAATCCTTCGTGACTTTCTTAGCAAACATCATGTAATTTCTAAAATACATGCGGCAAAATTATACGATTTGTATTAGACTTATTGTATGGAACATCCAGTACGGCATCGCGTAGAGTCAAGAGTGATTCTAGTGGTGGTGGGCAACTTTTAGAATTGTAATGAAGCGAGCATCCAGAGGAAATTGGGCCTAGAGTTCTGATACCAATTTGTCACGCCCCGACCCGGAATCACCCGAATCATCGTCCTCGCAGGGGTGCATGATGCCGCAAGAGCCTGGAGTTGCGCTCGTGCAAGGCAAGATGACAAGTTCTTAAATGGTTATCTTTGAGTTGATATTAACAACGAAAGAAAAACAGAGTATACGAAACAATTCTCTTTATTGATATTCGAACTGAGATTACAAAGGCTTTCGATAGCCCAACGATATATGCCAGATTGGCTACAACACTCAGGTTCTCTCTTGCCCACAAAGGATTTTATTCTTCCGTAAATCATGCCTTCTATATCTCGGCCGCATCAATCATGTTGCAAGTCCGAGCGTTAATGCGATCGTACGCTTCAATACGCTTCGGCATTCCAAGCCTCAACGCGTTCAAGAGAAGCTTCGTCGCGAGCAATCCATTCTCTGTACCCTGCATGAAAGTTGGTGGAGGATCAGTACGTTTGTCCTCGTATGTACTGATGCAAAGACCTTCTTTCTAAACCGACATTGTAGTATTTATGTTGAATCATGCAACTTAGCTTATGATCTTGCTATATTCTCCTTAGGGTCTATTTCATGGCATATTCGAAAACGTAAAGCATGTTATTCGAATTGAATAGGCAAGCAGACAAGCAATTTTGTGTTTAATTCGTGGCACGACTCCTTAACAAGTCGACGCACTCGCCCTTGCACTGACGCAAGGTGAATACGCCCCATTCCTTTCATGTCATGTTATAAGTGCTCTCTATGCAGGATCTATGTATACGGGACACATACATGCCTATACTTTTGTCATAGCCATATTCTGTAATACGATATCCGGTACCAGACATTTTCGTATTTATGAGAACTGAATTATTTTATTTTGAATACTTATATTTTACTATTATCATAAGCGTTAAATACTGATTTTATTTATAAACTATTTTCTTTATTAAATAAAATAAAAAATAAATATATTTGCTAATGAGGTCCTTGGAAAATTTTGCAATTTATAAAATTTTACCTTGACACCTAATCTATACACATGTCCTCATGCATGAAGCATGGGCAAAATGGTAACTTCACTTGGGGCCACATGTCGACATGCATGGAATATTGGTAAAAAAAAAGAAAAAAAAGAAAAAGAAAGGAATATATATATATATATATATATATATATATATATATATATATATAGAGAGAGAGAGAGAGAGAGAGAGAGAGAACAGCTCTCTATTCCCAACCGACCTCTCTCTCTCCTGAGCATACCTCCCTATATGAATCAGCAATAGCAGCATTTGTTGTCACAAATTCCTTCTTCTTCAAGTTCCCACACACCTCCCTTCATCATTACTATATATATATATATATATATATATATATATATATATATATATATATATATATATATATATATATATATATATATATATTATTCTCTCAAATATATATATATATATATATATATATATATATATAAGAATATATATATATATATATATATATATATATATATATATATATATATATATATATATATATATATATATATATATATATATAGAGAGAGAGAACAGCTCTCTATTCCCAACCGACCTCTCTCTCTCTCCTGAGCATACCTCCCTATATGAATCAGCAATAGCAGCATTTGTTGTCACAAATTCCTTCTTCTTCAAGTTCCCACACACATCCCTTCATCATTACTTATTCTCTTATCCCTCCAAGCCACAGAACACTTCTTCTCTTCACTAACCTATCCATCACCTTCAACCTTTCTTCTTTAAACTCTCATCTCCATCCCTTTGGACATCAACACCGAACATCACCACCTCCCCAACCCTTCATCTGTTGCATATTGTCGTTGTGTCCGCAGTTATTGTACGTCTGCACCACCGACCGGACACCGGCCCCTCCCTTCGCGGCTTCCACCCCGCGCGTCGCTGGTCGCCGCCGCGCCAGCCAACTGCGCCGTAGGCCACACCCGCCGGCCGACCGACCCCCTCCGCCGCCGCCACCGGTCGGCCTCCCTCCGACGTCGACCCTCCCGACTTCCAACACCACCTTCGTCACCCCTTGTGATATCCTCCTAATTTTAGGTTTTTGGGGAAGAATATAGGAAATCAAGGATCGATTCCAATTTGGGAAAAACAAATAGCAAGGCAAGTCCTCCTCCCTTCCTTCAAATCCCCTTTTCTTTTGGCAAAATTGTGTGCAAATAATTAGAGAATATGAAAAAGAAAAAAAATGGAAATCCTAATTTCAGTTATTCACTTTTTGGATTATGTGTCCGTACAATTTCATGACACTGACACAAGTATGTATATATTTTGACTTAGCATAACTCCTACACAAAAATAGGTATAGGACAACACAATGTAGTGTGAATGCTTCTGACATGTCACAATTTTGATTCAATATCCGAAATAGTACAGTTATATATATAAATATATATATATCATGACACAACACCTGGATATAATTCATGAAATTATTATAAAGGACATTTATGAGTCCAGGTATAACTCATGGACAAAATCAATACAATTCATAAACTAAAATTTTAACATATGAAATTTATGTATCTTTAATATAACATGTATATCAAGACCCACAACAGAGCATCCATATGGACACTTATGCTAAAATCAAACTATCAATGACTATACTGCTCTACAACGTAAATTTTTATTTTTATTAAACAAACTTCACCTACTGATTACATTGGTCTTCTCATTAGTAGCCCCAAGCATCTACACATCAACACCTGTAGCCTTCATTCCTACATACCAAAACCTTTACACTCTCACAGGCTTGTATGGTCCATGCAAATATGGGAAGGCATACATAGGGACAACAACTAATAGTGTTGCACCACTTTACAACATAAGGAGAACTACCATATAAATTACACCCACAATAATTCCTTCTACTAGTGCATACTCACCCAAGATGTTTAGCAGCAGGTATCCTGCTAGGAACCACCACAGGAAGTCATGTTGGACTTGGTTATTTAGCTAAAATGGAAGTTTTTAGATTCCTATATGTTAGGATAACCATATACCTATCAATTTTCAAATTTTAAACCAAATTTATATACATATACCTTGATGCGATATGTGGATACAACACACAAATTTTGTGGACAATTATAAATCTTAGTGCCACTTGGGAACACAACCAACATGCAGATCATCTTTATTATCAATCTATGGATTCTACGATTTTGGGTTAAATTCAAATATATGGGGCTGATAAGTTATTTTTCTGTTCAAGTTAGAAGTTTTCACCGAATTTATATATTTAATTCTCATTTTGTATTCTCAAGAAGTTAAAATATGACACTTAATAAACATGAATCAAAGTGGTCATTTAGACCTACTTTGAATGTAATATCAGTTGAAAATAGGAGTTGATATCATGGTATTACTAACAACCTTATTTTCTTTGAACTTAGTAAGTTTTTAGGGAAAGCAAATGGCTAATAATCTAAATTAGTTTGCTTGCTTGCTAAGGAAAATGTTTAAACTTGCTTACTCTCTTAAGTTGCTTGCTAAGGTAAGGAAACTTTAAAAAACTGCACTTTATTAAATTGCGTGGGTATCCGGTGTTGAGAGTTGCTCCACCGAAGGGGTCGGCGAACCCGATATATATACCTGCGTGGTTCCGGTGTTGAGAGTTGCTCCACCGAAGGGGTCGACGAACCCGGATTTTAATTAAGTCATATATTTATCTCTTGTATCTCTTGTGAATTTTCGGAGTCACCCGATACAAAGGAGACTCTGTCGAAATTTATGGAAATTCCAAGAGAGTCAAAATTCCTGACTTTCAGGAAATAATGGTTTAGTACTTAAGACCTAAAGTCATTTAGGAAAGATACTTAGAACCAGCTAGAAAGCATTGGGCGGGGGAGAACAACCTGGTTATTCCTAAATAGTTCCATAGCATAATAAAATTTAAAAAGCTGATCAGTAAATTTTCTATTCGTTCGTAAGGCCATGCGAATCGAGTTTTTGAGGCTTAGCTCACGTATTTTTGTTTGCTCAAGGGAGGCAAACTAAGTCCAAGGGAGGCTCTTATTTTGTTTGCTCAAGGGAGGCAAACTAAGCCCAAGGGAGGCTCAGATTATTATGTTTATTTCGACAGTAACATCGAATAGATGATTGTTAAGCCCAAGGGAGGCTCCAGGCCGGATACTAAGCACCGTGCCGCCAAATTTACAGCATGATCCCAGGTTAACGGGATTGTTGATGGAAAATTATTTAGATGAATATTCAGAGATTGTTCTCCAAATTGCATTGTATTTTAGGGTTAGCCCAAGGGAGGCAAATTTTTGATAAGCTCAAGGGAAGCTCAGAAATTTTTTTACATCTACATCGACAGTAACATCGGGTAGATGAATTTTTAGTCATTCAAATTCATCTCATTATAGAAGAAATTACCCCACTTTAGTTAAAGCCAAAAGGACATTTATACTACTTTAAATGAATGAAAACTATAACAATGTAAAATTGCACATTCCTATTTTCTTAATAGAAAATCTTTATGTTTCATTCCTTATTATATTTTCCTAAGCGTTTTTGGCCGAGGACTTGCTTGTCGTTTCTAAACGACCTAGTATTGTTCACTAGATTTTGTAGCAGTGTACCAAGTGAGGCCGCTATCAGGTACTGAAGGACAACCGGAGATCAAGGACGTGGTGATACCATTGGAGACGTTCAAGTTGGAACAAGAATTCTTTTTCTCTACTTGTTTAAGGTATAATTGTATTATTTATAGTTGGGCTCAAAATTGTACTGGGTAGAAATAGTTATGTTTATGTTCAATTAGTTAGAATGTCTTAGTTTTAGATTATTGCTGACTTAAAATTTGTGTGAGTTATGACCTGCTTTCTTTCCTATGCACGAACCTTACGGGCGACAATCGCGAATTCGGTGCATAGCCTTGGGATGTGTTTATGACGTCACCGTTTGAATCTGGAAAGCGGGACGTGACACGTCTTTTAGTGGTGGCCCATGTAGGTCAGACATTGCATAGAGGATAGGATGCAGGTCAGACGTTACATAGAGGAAATAGGATATGATGCAGGTCAGACATTGCATAGAGGAAATAGGATAAGGTGCAGGTCTGACAACCCAAGGATAGGATATAGGCCAAGTTCTAGGGAAACTTATGCAAGCTGAGATAAGATGTTGGACAAAATTTTGGGGAGACCCTATAGGCTAAGGTATAAACTTTATGATATGTTTTAGGAAATATCCAAGAGATACCAAATAGAATTGTTTATGTTGGATTGTATTTCATAGTGTCCTTACCCAAATAAAATTTCTATAGTGAGTATATATAATCAGGTGTCCTTACCTAGGTCATGGGTAGTATAAGGATAGACATAATCATTCTAGGCCTATTAAGTTAGGGAGAATAGGACAAGTATTCTCTTCTGAACTGGTAAAAGAATCTAGAAGACTCCTTAAGGATCTTGGACTTGATATCTCTAGTAAACTCGGAGTTCAAATATATTTTTTGAACCATTACATAGTTAGAAATAGTGAAGGGGCAAATATAGATATAAATATATTTTGAATGATTACTGGGTAGAAAAGTACTAGCAATAACTTATCTAGGGTTTTGCATAATAGTTATTTTATAGAGTATTATATACATATTATATTAAGAAGCTAATTCCTTATTCTTTACTCCCTCTAGACTTCTATCGATGCCTAAGTCCCGACTCGTTCTCTTTTATCTGTTGAATTCTCTGCGATCTGGTTATTTCGCAAGCCCAATCTACTTCAAAAAATTTCAATTTTGTTGCTTCACTTAACATTCACTAAATGAAAATCTAGAATTGTATCCTCAATCCATTTACATCTTTTCCTGGCATCCCTATTTCAGGAATTGCCCTCTATCTAATATTCATTGCAATTTACTCTCTTGATATTTTTCTTTTCTGTGAAGTGAATACTTTGATTGGATTTTGTGTAAATGATATTTATGTGAATGAATACTTCTTGTGTCTTGAGACCAAAAATTCTCCAATGAATCGTGAAATGAGATGTTGTTGCAGCCATTCGGACTGGCCATCCAAATTGGTGAGGCACATATTCTCGAAACATGATTCAGAAATTCAATAAATTTTCGGGGATCAAGACATAATTTTTCATAATAAATTTTTGAACTTGATATTCGAACTTTGATTTCATTTTACCTTGATTTGGAATTTGAAAAACGTCATTTAAAATGACATATAGTGCTTTTGATAATATAGATATATGAGTTTATTTTATGTTATAATATTATCTATTAGTTTGATACCATGATGAAATAACGTTGATGATATTTGGAGAACTTGAAAATAAGTATTGCTTCTTGAATATTTTGGATTACTAAGAATATCATGACCTGTAATATTACTTCACAATCATGATTCCTACTCATTCTATGGATATCATTGGCGTGGTAGCAAAAGCTGCAGCCATGAATCCTGATAGTAAAACAATATCTTGATTGCAGCCATATGCGTAATGGCGAGGCACAAGATTACTATATCACGCCAGAAAAACGAGAAATGAGGAATATGAACTTGATTCTGTGGTACATATAATGTTATGGTATCTGACAATTTTATTGATTTTATGGAATTTCTAGATCATTAATGAATTCAAGTATCTTCATATTTTCTATATTCATAAAAACTTTTAATGAATATAATTTTGAAGTATTTATTCAGAAAATATATTACTACATCATTTTTTAAGATGGATAGAATATCTTGTTTTTCTCTATATTTGTTTTGAAAACTTATCCTTAAAATTTTTAAATTTCGAGGACGAAATTTTTGTAAGGTGGGTAAAGTGTCATAGCCATATTCTGTAATACGATATCCGGTACCAGACATTTTCGTATTTATGAGAACTGAATTATTTTATTTTGAATACTTATATTTTACTATTATCATAAGTGTTAAATACTGATTTTATTTATAAACTATTTTCTTTATTAAATAAAATAAAAAATAAATATATTTGCTAATAAGGTCCTTGGAAAATTTTGCAATTTACAAAATTTTACCTTGACACCTAATCTATACACATGTCCTCATGCATGAAGCATGGGCAAAATGGTAACTTCACTTGGGGACACATGTCTACATGCATGGAATATTGGTATAAAAAAAAGAAAAAAAAAGGAAAAAAAAGAAAGAAAATATATATATATATATATATATATATATATATATATATATATATATATATATATATATATAGAGAGAGAGAGAGAGAGAGAACAGCTCTCTATTCCCAACCGACCTCTCTCTCTCTCCTGAGCATACCTCCCTATATGAATCATCAATAGCAGCATTTGTTGTCACAAATTCCTTCTTCTTCAAGTTCCCACACACCTTCCTTCATCATTACTTATTCCCTTATCCCTCCCAGCCACAGAACACTTCTTCTCTTCACTAACCTATCCATCACCTTCAACATTTCTTCTTTAAACTCTCATCTCCATCCCTTTGGACTTCAACACCGAACATCACCACCTCCCCAACCCTTCATATGTTGCATATTGTCGTTGTGTCCGCAACTATTGTACGTCTGCACCGCCGACCGGACACCGGCCCCTGCCTTCGCGGCTTCCACCCCGCGCGTCGCTGTTCGCCGCCGCGCCAGCCACCTGTGCTGTCGGCCACACTCGCCAGCCGACCAACCCCCTCCGCCGCCGCCACCGGTCGGCCTCCCTCCGACGTCGACCCTCCCGACTTCTAACACCACCTTCATCACCCCTTGTGATATCCTCCTAATTTTAGGTTTTTGGGGAAGAATATAGGAAATCAAGGATCGATTCCGATTTGGAAAAAACAAATAGCAAGGCAAGTCCTCCTCCCTTCCTTCAAATCCCCTTTTCATTTGGCAAAATTGTGTGCAAATAATTAGAGAATAGGAAAAAGAAAAAAAATGGAAATCCTAATTTCAGTAATTCACTTTTTGGATTATGTGTCCGTACAATTTCATGACACAGACACAAGTATGTATATATTTTGACTTAGCATAACTCCTACACAAAAATAGGTATAGGACAACACAATGTAGTGTGAATGCTTCTGACATGTCACAATTTTGATTCAATATCTAAAATTGTACAGTTATATATATATATATATATATATATATATATATATATATATATATATATATATATATATATATATATATATAATTCATGAAATTATTATAAAGGACATTTATGAGTCTAGGTATAACTCATGGACAAAATCAATACAATTCATAAATTAAAATTTTAACATATGAAATTTATGTATCTTTAATATAACATGTATATCAAGACCAACAATAGAGCATCCATATGAACACTTTTGCTAAAATCAAACTATCAATGACTATAGTGCTCTACAACGTAAATTTTTATTTTTATTAAACAAACTTCACCTACTGATTACATTGGTCTTCTCATTAGTAGCCCCAAGCATCTACACATCAACACCTGTAGCCTTCATTCCTACATACTAAAACCTTTACACTCTCACAGGCTTGTATGGTCCATGCAAATATGGGAAGGCATACATAGGGACAACAACTAATAGTGTTGCACCACTTTACAACATAAGGAGAACTACCATATAAATTACACCCATAATAATTCCTTCTACTAGTGCATACTCACCCAAGATGTTTAGCAGCAGGTATCCTGTTAGGAACCACCACAGGAAGTCATGTTGGACTTGGTTATTTAGCTAAAATGGAAGTTTTTAGATTCCTATATGTTATGATAACCATATACCTATCAATTTTCCAATTTTAAACCAAATTTATATACATATACCTTGATGTGATATGTGGATACAACACACAAATTTTGTGGACAATTATAAATCTTAGTGCCACTTGGGAACACAACCAACATGCAGATCATCTTTATTATCAATCTATGAATTCTAGGATTTTGGGTTAAATTCAAATATATGGGACTGATAAGTTATTTTTCTGTTCAAGTTAGAAGTTTTCACCGAATTTATATATTTAATTCTCATTTTGTATTCTCAAGAAGTTAAAATATGACACTTAATAAACATGAATCAAAGTGGTAATTTAGACCTACTTTGAATGTAATATCAGTTGAAAATAGGAGTTGATATCATGGTATTACTAACAACCTTATTTTCTTTGAACTTGGTAAGTTTTTAGGGAAAGCAAATGGCTAATAATCCAAATTAGTTTGCTTGCTTGCTAAGGAAAATGTATAAACTTGCTTACTCTCTTAAGTTGCTTGCTAAAGTAAGGAAACTTTAAAAAACTGCACTTTATTAAATTGCGTGGGTATCCGGTGTTGACAGTTGCTCCACCGAAGAGGTCGACGAACCCGATATATATACCTGCGTGGTTCCGGTGTTGAGAGTTGCTCCACCGAAGGGGTCGGCGAACCCGGATTTTAATTAAGTCATATATTTATCACTTGTGAATTTTCGGAGTCATCCGATACAAAGGAGACTCTGCCGAAATTTATGAAAATTCCAAGAGAGTCAAAATTCCTGACTTTCAGGAAATAACGGTTTAGTACTTAAGACCTAAAGTCATTTAGGAATGATACTTAGAAATAGCTAGAAAGCATTGGGCGGGGGAGAACAACCTGGATATTCCTAAATAGTTCCATAGCATAATAAATTTTAAAAAGCTGATCAGTAAATTTTCTACTCGTTCGTAAGGCCATGCGAATCGAGTTTGTGAGGCTTAGCTCACGTATTTTTGTTTTCTCAAGGGAGGCAAACTAAGTCCAAGGGAGGCTCTTATTTTGTTTGCTCAAGGGAGGCAAACTAAGCCCAAGGGAGGCTCAGATTATTACGTCTATTTCGACAGTAACATCGAATAGATGATTGTTAAGCCCAAGGGAGGCTCCAGGCCGGATACTAAGTACCGTGCCGCCAAATTCACAGCCTGATCCCAGGTTAACGGGATTGTTGATGGAAAATTATTTAGATGAATATTTAGGAATTGTTCTCCAAATTGCATTGCATTTTATGGTTAGCCCAAGGGAGGCAATTTCAATTTTGTCCAAGGGAGGCAAAATTTATGATAAGCTCAAGGGAAGCTCGAAATTTTTTTTACATCTACATCGACAGTAACATCGGGTAGATGAATTTTTAGTCATTCAAATTCATCTCATTCTAGAAGAAATTACCCCACTTTAGTTAATGCCAAAAGGACATTTATACTACTTTAAATGAACGAAAACTATAACAATGTAAAATTGCACATTCCTATTTTCTTAATAGAAAATCTTTATGTTTCATTTTTTATTATATTTTTCTAAGCGTTTTTTGTCGAGGACTTGCTTGTCGTTTCTAAACGACCTAGTATTGTTCACTAGGTTTTGTAGCAGTGTACCAAGTGAGGCCGCTATCAGGTACTAAAGGACAACCGGAGATCAAGGACGTGGTGATACCATTAGAAACGTTCAAGTTGGAACAAGAATTCTTTTTCTCTACTTGTTTAAGGTATAATTGTATTATTTATAGTTGGGCTCAAAATTGTACTGGATAGAAATAGTTATGTTCATGTTCAATTAGTTAGAATATCTTAGTTTTAAATTATTGTTGACTTAAAATTTGTGTGAGTTATGACCTACTTTCTTTCCTAAGCACGAACCTTACGGGCGACAATCGCGAATTCGGCGCGTAGCCTGGGGATGTGTTTATGACGTCACTGTTTGAATCTGGGAAGCGGAGCGTGACAACTTTCAACCAATCGTTCCTTAACTATATGATGGTCGTTGGTGTATCCGTGCCGGAATGAACTAAAGGTGTTTCTTTTCTTTATCTTTTCTTTTCTCTCTTTCTTTTCTTTTCTTTCTTTCTTTTCTTTCTTTCTTTCCCGAATTTGGGTATCCCAGCATTTTACGGGTTGGGTCGCCATCCCAAACAACTGAAACTTATCGCTACATACCATTATTTGCGGCTTTTCACATCTATAACCGGGTGCTAATCGAACTTCACAGATGTGCGCCTATCAAAGATTATATCCCTCCTAGGCCGAACGGTCCCCGTGCCCTGGTGCACCCGTTCGGAGGGAACAATCCGTGCACGAAAGATTATCTCAATTATCTCTCGTCTATTCCATTCGACCATGCAATGCCCTATTATTCAAACAACCAAGCATAGTCTTGAGTCCGAGACTCAGACTTTATCATCTCGTATTTCTTCCGTTAGCTTTCTATGTTATTACGTTTCATACTTCGTTTCAATGTTCAATGGCATCATGCCTCAACTCAATGTTCGTCAACCGAACGACCCGAAGGTCTCGAACACCTTTCAAGGCATCATGTCATATCTGACAGTTCCGTCATATTCATGCCACAACTGTATTCTTTCGCAACGAAGCCATCTTTTATGATCTTGTGCACGTAGGCACATTTTGACACATTTATCATCTTTTCTTCGTGTCGTGCACTTGCTGCACGCATCTGTAATGCCCATATCTCGTATTACATATTTGGAATACGTGTACGTATTTTTGTCATGCCCCAGAACCAGAATACTGGAGAGCGGGGGCAGACATAGCCAGCTACGTATAATGAAATGGGATCTACTCCACTATACGGTCACGGCTGTCTAGATATATGAGGGTTTATCTACAAGCCATCAGTCTTCTATGGTCAATAACAAGCCTAGTGTCTCAATCACAAGCAAATAAGTAAATATTACAAGATGTAAGATCACCAAATATATAATAGTAAGGTGTCCCAAATATTACATATTCAGCTGATCATGAAGCTAGTCGTTACAAAATGTGAGGACTAGCAAGAGTTTAGTCATACATGATCAACCCTAGGTTGCCAATCATGTTACAGCCCGTAGGCAGACAGTAAGTAAAAATGTACACGAGCTAACACTTGTTCGGCGGCTAAACGCCTCAAAAGAATAATTTTACAATAGAGTGGAAGAGCCAAAATAAACCCACTCGTTGCCAGGATTCTGTCTAGCGGTCACCATCTGGCTGGAAAGTCGGTAGATCTCCTGGGGTTGCTCTGGAATCTGTCCATACAAAACCAGCTGGGTCAGACCCCAGAAAGAGCAAGTGCCACAAAGGAGGCTTCACTTAGGAACTAAACCAGCAATTAGCACAAGAGTATAATATATAATAAAAGACAACAATTAGGGAAAAACATGACAGGTGATATACGATGAGATAACCATGGGACTATTCAGATAACCAGGTTACAACCCGTAAACCAAATAAGGACCGGGGTTGTAACCCTTCGTCTGAACAGAACTTGGTTTCTCCTACCATTTATCGGCAAGATGAATATAAGAAATCAGGTCAAGTAATAATCTTGTACAGGATCAAGACAAGACTAGACTGAGTAAACTCCATCCAACATTCATGGCCAAGCAATATGTATGGCTTGATACTTTAACTAACTAGGATTATCACAAGCCTAATTACTAACAAGATGCAGCAAGATTATTCCACAGCCACAAGCCCTGCAGACCATCCAGGTTACCCAGGTCGAATATTAGGGGTTGAATTCAAGTGGATACATCGTCCAGGAAACGCATGTACCCTTAGGTGACTTAGAGGGTGCAACACATGACAATGTGCTGGAAATGTGCCCTACTCGACGACAGGCTACAGATCCCAAGAGCGCCCAGGTAACGGGATTGCCTGTAGCTGGGAAATCTCTTCATGACTACTGGATTTATTCTAGTTATTTGCCTTAGTTGATTTCAGTGGGTACCCCCGACCGTGGTACTCAAGGGTCCCCATCCTAGACATGATGCAGGACAAGACGGGTTTATTTGTACAAACACAATCATCCACGGTGTCCAGGTCATTCATACTTGTCATGCCAAGCTAGCCGTCGCAACAGCAGTTCGAGATATATCATGTCAGGTTTATCATGTCAAGAGTGCGCCACGGCAGGCCACCATCAAGAATTATCAGGTCAAGTTATCATGTCAAATTGTCAGGTCAAGTTATCTTGTCGGGAGTGCACCACGGCGGGTCACTATCAAGTCATGCCATTTATCAAGGAGGAAAGAAACTTGTGCAATTAAATAATAATATATATAATATATATTCTTGAAGCCAAGGAGAAACTCTATAACTTTCATGTTGGGAGTGGAAAAAAATTCTGACCACAATTCAGACAAATAAAACATTTAAACAATCAAAGTGGACCCCATGCGGGCCAAAAGTGGAAGAACATATATGCGGTCAAAGAGAGTGGGAGGCCACCCATGCGGCTCCAAAATTATTTAAATAAAATCAGTCAAACATTTAAGGCCAGCAAGCCATATGCGGCTAGCATACAATTGTGCATGCGGCCAAGAGTGGGATGCCATCCATGCGGCCATGCAATAGCTCGTGCGGACAGAAAATAACTGAAGGGGGGCCATGCGGCCAAGGATGGGTGGGAGGCCATGCGGCTCCAAAATTAAATGCCAGCAAGAAATATTTCTGCAATCAGAAAAGACAAGGAGAGTGGGACCCGCAAAAATGCAAGCTTTCACTTCAGCAAGCAAGTCAACTAAAAGAAGCTATGTGGGACCCCCCATAATTAATGCAATAAGAAAAGGTTCACGTGAGCTACCTAATTAATGGTTCACGTGGCCAAAATATTAGATAGTGGGAGAAGGGAGCCTATGTGGCTCACTTTAGATTCCATACAAAAATGCAACATGCAAATAATAATAATATTTAATGGCCAAAGGCTATGCGGCTCTGCATCAAGCAATTGCTAATGCTATAAATGTCCATGCGGCTCACCCTCACGTTTGCTTGCATAAAAATACAAACAAATAAATAAATAAATATTGGCCATGCGGTTTGCTTGCATGAAAATGCAAACAAGCAACTAATTATTAAATAATTTCCTTATGCGGCTATAACTTAGCTTTAGTTGCAATGCAACTAAAGGATGCAAGGTGCTCAGCAGAGATGCATACTAATGCACGCAAGCATTAGGTGCTGCTGATGTAAGCAAGCTATCTATGCTTGCTAATGCATACATTATATAATGCTAACCATGCTTCTAATGCATGCATGGATTAATTAATGCATGAAAACTTGTTTTAAGGCATGCACTAGCATGCAACCTAGCTACTGAACTTGCATGCAACGAAATAAATCCCAAAAGCCATGCGGCTGGGATTGCCTCATGCGGCTACTTATTACATGCAAATGAAAATGCATGCAGTAAGGAATTTCATAAGCTAACAAGCCTATGCGGCTCAAACATGATAAATGTAAAAATGCATGTATGCATTTAATGTAAACAAAGCCACATGCGGCTCACATTGTTACTATGCAAAAATTAATGCAAGCTAATAAGTCACATGCGGTCAACTGGAATAATTCCATATGCGGCCAACACAAAATGCCCATACATGCATGCGGCTCCAAAATGCTAGCAAGCTCGCATGTAAGCCAAAATGCAAAAGATGACTTCCCACAGAGGAGAGGTCCATGGGAAAAATACCATGACTTCTCCACACCACCAAACTACAATAGGAAGCCCAAATCCAGACTTCCATGGGTCAAATTTGGGTAGAAAGAAATTCTCTACAACATGAAATTATTGCTTACAAAAATATGCAAGTCTGGTAGATCAAAACCCACAAAAACGAAAATACCACAAAGCTAGATCTACAAGAAATTAGCCATGGAAATGGAAAATACTAAATACTAAAGTGGGTTAGAAACACATGAGGAAGACAATGGAACAATAAAAATGGACTTCCTCTATGAAGCAAGATGCACTTGCCTAAGCTCTCCCTCTCTCCTGGTAGGTGGAGAAGTAAATGGAGGAAGAAGAAGATATGAGTAATGAGTAATAATGGAAGAGAGAGAGTGGGATTGATATTTATGGTGGGAGTGGTGGTAGGTGGGAGTGGTTTGGTTCACTAAAATCAAGCAAAAACCGAACCAAGCCAAACAAACCGAACCGAACCAAGATAAACCCATCAATGAAATGCCAAAATAAATCAAGCAGGGATGTCACACCCCAGAACCAGAATACTGGAGAACGGGGGAATGACTCAGCCAGCTACGTATTACGGGTAGATGAATACCGAATAATACGATCAATGCTGTCTAATAAGACGAGGGGGTGCATACTACATAAAAGTCTCGCTATGGTCACTCCATATCTATTGTCTCAATCATTCGAACAAAAAACAGAAATAGAAAACATGTGAGAATAAGCAGTAAGGCATCCCAAATGCTCAGTCAAAATGTTCTTGATATCTGGCTTTACAAAATACAGCCAGATGATGTGGTAAGTACACACAATTGTTATCAGCTGCAGCCTGACTTAGTTACAATTATACAAAAGTAAGTGCAAGACAATCCGACTAACATGTCGGTGCCAAACGGCAAAGTATAAGTATTTAACAAAACGAGCGGAGAAGTAAGAAACCCACTCGAGCCCTCCTACGATCATCCCTCTAGTATTGACCATCTTGGAGGTAGAAGTAAGCTGGATCCTCGGGGACTGGCTCTAAATCTGGCCATGCAAAACCAGAGAGGTTAGACCTCTAATAGCAAGTACCGCAAGGGAGCACGATATGAGGAATAAACCAGTAATAGGAAACATAATAAATAGATCTCTGCTGACTACTGGGATTCACATCACATCACGATACTTCGAACCAACCTCCCAACCAAACAAGGACAGAAGTTGGCCCGTCATGCCCTGATATTCTGATCATCTCAGTTAGGCAACAGAGTAGGTACAGTACAAAACAAATCAATTTAAATGGCCATGCAACTGCTACGGCTTGCTACTGTGAGTTCCAAGTTATCCTGAAATTATGCAATAGGGATTCCTCAGTTCTTACTATGTACAAGCAAGACTAATTTATCCAGTCAATCAATCGCGCCAATCATGAATTAGACGAGTCCCAGCGGGACGCCCGTCATCAATATACAATATACAATAAGTAATATAACCAAATATCGCTTCCTGCCCGTGTGGCAGATTTGCAGTATCTGTGGGGACCAACCGGCCTGTCGGGCACTACTAGTCCCAAGAGGACTGCCATGTAAGAACTCGGGAATCCATTCTCTCCATGCAATCATTATTTTATTTAACTTAATAGTCTCTACGTTGAGTGAAATCCTATGCCGTGGATCATGGTCATTCGAATGAGTACTTTCGTACGGGGTACGATATGCACAACTCTACAATGATACCAGTGCGGTTAGGTTGTAGGTCTTACATAGCGTAATACAACAATCAAAACTAACCATAGAGTAATCATGCCTTGACTATAAAGTACACATACTATTTTTGTAAGATAAATAGATAAACAAATAAATAAATAAATAAATAAATAAATAAATAAATAAATAATTAATTAATTAATTTGAAGCCTGTATGTGCTTGTATGCCAAAATTCGAGATTTGCCAGTCGATTGCAATAGTTCATAGTTAACATGAACGTGTCTCATTCATTCATTTCAATAAGACGACTAGCCAGTCTCTTAGTTCCAACTAGGAACGCATGATCAATTATTAAATCAAGATAACAATCCTTGTTTATTAACGCCAAGACAATAATTAATGTTAATAAATGCCAAGTCAATCAATCAGTGATAATAGATGTCAATCAATCTCAATCAATGTCAATTTGAACAAGAATCAGCCAAAAGACATTATGGCTAGCATTCATGCGGCTGGGAAATGAATGAGTTACATGCGGCTAGGCAAGGGTGATTCCATGCGGCTGAAGCCAAAATAGTCTCATGCGGCTAAAAAGGTGCAAGCCTATATGCGGCTAAGAAGTCTCATGCGCCATGCGGCTGAAAAATGATCGGCTCCATGCGGCTGAAAATGATCAGCGCCATGCGGCTGAAGGACGCACAGCTCATGCGGCTGAAAGACTGAGTGCATATGCGGCTGGCAAAAACTCATGCGGCTAACTAAACTCATGCGGCTGACTAAACTCATGCGGCCAGGATGACTTATGCGGCTAGAAATGACTTATGCGGCTAGAAATGACTCGGGTCCTTATTCGGCCAGAATATAAATTCAAATGCCACGTGGCCAGGACTTCATACGGCCAACACTTCATGCGGCTCAAGGAGACTTGCCGCATGAAAACTCATGCGGTCAAGCATTGTCATGCGGCTGAGATCTGTTCTTCTTCTCCAAATTTCTAAGGACAGAACTATGGAAACCTTTGCTTCCAAGCTCTCTAAATCCTTCATTCTAAGCCCAAATCTGAACTTCCATAGGTCAAAATGGGGTAGAACGAAATTCTCTACAACATGGAACCATCAAAACTTAAAGATAACAAAGTTTACTATATCAAAACCTAAGAAATTCGAAAATGTATTAAACTTAGATCTACAAAGAATGAACCATGGAAACTGGAAATGCTGAGTACTAAAGAGACTCAAAATCAAGTAAGGAAGATGATAAAACGATAATAATAGTAATCCATCAAGAAGCAAGTTTGGCACTTGCCTGGCGGCTGGTAGGTGGAGGGAGAAGTTATGAGGGAGAAGATGATTAATGGCTAAGTAATGGAGAGAGAGAAGGAGATGGCTTTAATAAAGGGGTGGTGGTAGGTAGGGGTTTGTGATGAACCAACTAAGCTAAACCAATCTAAGCCGAACCCAAAGCCAAGCAGAAAGTAAAATACAGAATTAAAATTGCAGGAATTAAAATACGGAAATAAAATTACAAAAAATTAATTAACATAAAATTAAAGGAGTTTAACTACAGAACAATACATGATAAATATTAAAATAAATACATTCCAGCAGTACATGTATTAAAATACGTATTCTGGGAACGAGAAGTGATATCTCTACCCTCCTTAGAAAAATTCCGTCCTCGAAATTTCAAATCCAAGCAGGATAGGAATATCAAAACTAAATTAATCTAGATATAAGAAACTTGAGCAAGCAATCATTCTTCAATGTTAACTAGCAGATAACATGCCTATATTAACAATCTACTATATCAAGTAGTTCTATCCATGGGGTGACAAGCATGAGGGGTTAAGACAATCAAGGTACATGGGAAGAAATATACCTTGTGAGTCAAACAGATGTGGATACCGTGATCGGATATCATCCTCACGTTCCCACGTTGACTCTCCTAATGAGTGCTGACCCCAAGCAACCCGGACAAGGCTAATTGTTCGATTCTTGAGTATCTTCTCTCTTCGGTCCAAAATGGACACCGGTTGCTCCTCGTAAGACAAGTTGGTACCAACAACCAACTCAGAATGATCAAGGATATGGCTGGGGTCCGATACATACCTTCGCAGCTGAGATACATGAAACACGTCATGCACCTCTTGTAACAAAGGTGGAAGGGATAAACGATAAGCAACATCGCCTACCCTATCAAGGATAACGAATGGTCCTACGTATCGCGGACTCAACTTTCTGTGAACGCCAAATCTAATGACCCCACGGGTAGGTGAGATCCGCAAGAATACTTGGTCCCCAACAGAAAACTCTAGTGGCCTACGGTGCTGGTCCGCCCAATGACAATGCCGATCTTGCGCAACTCGAAGTCGCTCTCTAATTCCCTTGACCAATTCAACTGTCTGAACAATCATTTCCGGGCCTAGCATCTTCCTCTCCCCGATATCATTCTATGCTAGTGGCGATCTATACTTCTTACCATATAGTGCCTCAAATGGCGCCATCTGGATACTGGCTTGATAACTGTTATTGTATGAGAATTCGACTAAGTGCAGGTGGCTCTCCCAAGATCTTCCAAAATCTAGGGTACAAGCTCGCAACATATCTTCCAAAGTCTGAATTATCCTTTCTGATTGCCCGTCCGTCTGTGGATGGTAAGCTGTGCTAAATCTTAACTTGGTGCCTAGACTATGATGTAAGCTCTTCCAGAAATGTGATGTGAAACGGGTATCTCTATCTGACACAATACTGACAGAGACTCCATGCTGCCTGACTATCTGTTGCATATATAACTCCGCCAACTTCTCTGTAGATTGCCCTACTGTGAAAGGAAGAAAGTGCGCTACCTTTGTAAGCCGGTCCACTATCACCTAAATAACATCTTTACCACTTGGCGATCTCGACAAACCGGTCACAAAGTCCATTGTGATGTGCTTCCACTTCCATTTCGGGATAGGAAGCGGTTGCAGTAATTCAGCTGGCCTCTGTTGTTCTGCCTTCACTTGCTGACATATCAAGAAACGGGAAACAAATCTAGCTATCTCCCTCTTCATTCCATTCCACCAGAAATACTGCTTGATATCTTGATACATCTTGGTCCCTCCAGGATATATAGAATACTGAGAACTGTGAGCTTCTGCCATAACTTCCTGTCTGATATCTCCACTAGGTATACATAGACGTGATCCAAACCTAAGGGTACCGTCTTCATGAATTTGCATCTCCTTTCTGAGTCCTGACTCACATTCTGTCCTAAGCTTCTGAATCCTTGGATCCTGCGCCTGAGCTGCCTTGATCCTATTACCAAGTCGGATTGAACCTGTAGACTTGCCAGAACTCCTACATCACTGGAAAGCATAACTTCTATGCCCATCTCCTGAAGGTCTTCTAAGATGTGCTTCTGTGTTGTCAACATAAATGTGCCGCCTCTTCTGCTGAGAGCGTCTGCTACCACATTAGCCTTGCCTGGATGATACTGAAGCTCCACGTCGTAATCCTTGATCAGTTCTAACCATCTTCTCTGCCTCATGTTCAGCTCCTTCTGAGTAAAGATGTACTTCAGACTTTTATGGTCTGTGTACATGTCCACTCGATCACCATATAAGTAATGCCTCCATAGCTTCAAAGCAAACACTACTGCCGCCAACTCCAAATCATGAGTCGGGTAATTCTTTTCGTGTTCCCGAAGCTGCCTAGATGCATATGCTATCACCTTCCCATGCTGCATGAGGACACATCCAAGTCTTTTACCTGACGCATCACAATATACAGTGAAACCTCCGGGTCCAACTGGCAATGTAAGAATGGGCGCTGATATCAACTTTTGCTTCAGATTCTCAAATAATGACTGGCATTCTGTCGACCAAATGAATGGTACATCCTTCCGTGTCAAGCGGGTCATGGGTGCTGAAAGTCTTGCAAAATCTGATATAAATCTCCTGTAATATCCTGCCAATCCTAAGAAACTCCGCACATCAGCTACGGTCTTGGGCACTGGCCAACTCTCTACTGTATCTACCTTCTTGGGATCTACTGCTACTCCAGCTCTTGATATGATGTGACCCAAAAATAAAATATGATCCGTCCAGAATTCACACTTACTGAGCTTGGCATACAACTGGTTCTCTCTCAAAATCTGTAATACTTTCCTGAGGTGGTCTTTATGCTCCTCTTCACTAGCAGAGTACACAAGAATGTCGTCGAGAAATACCATGACAAACTGATCTAAGTACGGCATAAAGATGCGGTTCATCAAGTCCATGAATATTGCTGGAGCATTGGTCAAACCAAACGACATTACCAAGAATTCATAATGCCCATACTTCGACCTGAATGCTGTCTTGGGGATGTCTTTCTTCCAAAGCCTCACCTGATGGTACCCTGAACGAAGATCTATCTTGGAGAAAACTCTAGCCTTGCTCAACTGATCAAATAAGTCGTCGATCCTTGGTAGTGGGTACTTATTCTTTACTGTTGCCGCGTTAAGCTTCCTGTAGTCAATGTACAATCTGGATGATCCATCCTTCTTTCCTACAAGTACCACTGGTGCTGTCCATGGCGATATGCTAGCTTGGATAAACTTCTTCTCCTTCAGTTCCTCTATATGCTGATATACCTTGGCCTGCTCCGAATCCGCCATTCTGTAAACTCGATCTGATATCGGTGTAGTTCCAGGTGCCAACTCTATACTGAACTCAATATCTCTAACTGGTGGTAGACCTGGAAGTTCTTCGGGAAATACGTTCAGAAATTCTTCAACTACCTTCGGAACCTGGACTTCTTCTATTGCCGTTATTATTCTCTGCTCTTGCTGAGTTGCCTTTGATCTGACTAAGGTGAATCTCTCCATGCCTAGAATATCAAAGATACACTCCCACTACGACAATCTATGGTCGCATGACTGTCTTTCAGCCAGTCCATGCCTAAGATAACGTCAAAATTTCCAACAGAAAATTCTATCAACTGGGCGGGTAAGGAATGCCCGCAAACTACAACACTACACGCTAGAATAACTCTATTAACTCCTACGAGCCCATTACCAGTGAGTATATTCAACCTCCCTGGCAATGCCTCGAACTCCATTCCTAGCCGTGTCGCAAATTGTGCAGATATAAATGAATGTGATGCTCCCGAATCAAACAATGCTACTGCGGGGTATGAGGCGACGAGAATGTTATCTGCCACAACATCTCTCGATGCTAATGCCTCCTCCAAGGACAGTGTGAATGCCTGCCCTCGACCTCCTTGCTGGTTTCCATGTTGTGGCCTAGCCTGGTGCTGCTGCTGGCCCCTTCCTTGATGATTCTGGGGTGGTCTATGCTGGTGTTGCTGTATCGGCAGTCCCTGCTGCCGAAATATCTGAGCCTGCGGCATTAACGGACGCTGGGCCAACGGTCTCACTGCTACCGCTGGTCCTCTATACTGTCCTGCCCCTGGTGCTGGCAAAGCAGGAAACTGCTGCACTGGTCCTCCTGAACTCGAATTCATGGGACATGTGGTAACCCGATGATCTGGATTTCCACATATCAAACACAGTCCGTTCCATGCCCGACACACATCTCTAGTGTGCCCTATCTTCCCACAATAAGTGCAGCCCGCTGGGGATTGCTGGTTCTTCCTCGGTTGCTGCTGCTGCTGCCTGGATGGTGCTGGCCCTCGTATCGCCACATCATAGATACGAATGCCAGGGGATGGTGCTGTTGTTCGGGGCGCTGCTCCCCCTCCTCCTTCCATCTGACTGTGGGATCTCTTCTGACCCCCAGTCCTTGCCGTGATCCTCTGAATGGTGATCTCATGCCTCCGAGTTACCGTCAACACTTCATCAAAAGTCTGGTAGTTGTGACCTTCTATCAATTGCAAGAGCTCAAGATGAAACCCTTGCTGGAACCTCATCGCCCTCTGGCGCTCCGTTGCTACCATTTCTGGGGCAAACCTACTCAATCTGTAGAACTCCGCTGCATAAGCATCTACTGTCTTGTCGGCCTGCTTGAGGTTGATAAACTTCTGTTGTAGCTCAAACTGCACCACAACCCCATAATACTTCGTCTTAAACCTTGCTGTAAAATCGTTCCAAGCAACGGGACGCCTGATGCCTACTTCTTCTGATTTCCACCAATCACGTGCGAGATCCTGAAGTAACAACTTCATCTGATCCACACGTTCTTCTGCCGGTACCTTAGTGGCTGTCAGAATAGCTTCAATATCCTTAAGCCATGCATCAGCTGAAATAGCATCCTCCGTGCCCTCAAAACGGTGGGGGTTGAACTTGCAAAATCTGGTTGATGCTCCTGAATCTGGCCTCGCCCCTCTTTCTAATGCCGTCTGCAATCCTTGGTTGAGTAGTACGTTCTGCTATTGCAACTGAGCGTGCATGCGCTGCTGGGCTAACATCTGATATTGTTGGGTAGCCATCATTCCTCTCATGATCTCCAGAAGAGCCGGTGTGTCCATTTCTGCAGGGGTAGGTAGAACTGTTGGTGGTGGTGGAACCTCTGGATACTGCGATCCAGCTGCTGCTTCTACTATCACTTCTTCCTGGATAGTCTCTTGAGGTAGTACTGGCCCTTGTTGCTGACCAACCTGGTCATGTTGTCCATGCTGTCCATGTTGTTGCTGTCCAGCTCTGACAGGTGCAGACGAGGTACCCCTAAGAAAGAGGGACAAGAGAACAATCAAACGACCGGACATGAAGGATCAGCGAAGTCAAGGGATACTGGAATGTCAAGCTGGAGTTGAAAATCAACGAATTTATGAGATCAAGGGGGAACATGTGTGATTGAGACATCCTATTAAAATACCCTACAAGTCTAAAATCAGACTTGTATGGGCCACCACTAAAATCTTGTCACGCCACAGAACCAGAATACTGGAGAGCGGGGGAATAACTCAGCCAGCTACGTATTACGGGTAGATGAATACCGAATAATACGATTAATGCTGTCTAATAAGACGAGGGGATGTATACTACATAAAAGTCTCGCTATGGTCACTCCACATCTATTGTCTCAATCATTCGAACAAGAAACAGAAATAGAGAACATGTGAGAATAAGCAGTAAGGCGTCCCAAACGCTCAGTCAAAATGTTCTTGATATCTGGCTTTACAAAATACAGCCAGATGATGTGGTAAGTACACACAATTGTTATCAGCTGCAGCCTGACTTAGTTACAATTATGCAAAAGTAAGTACAAGATAATCCGACTAACATGTCGGTGCCAAACGGCAAAGTATAAGTATTTAACAAAACGAGCGGGGAAGTAAGAAACCCACTCGAGCCCTCCTGCGATCATCCCTCTAGTATTGACCATCTTGGAGGTAGGAGTAAGCTGGATCCTCGGGGACTGGCTCTAAATCTGGCCATGCAAAACCAGAGAGGTTAGACCTCTAATAGCAAGTACCGCAAGGGAGCACGATATGAGAAATAAACCAGTAATAGGAAACATAATAAATAGATCTCTGCTGACTACTGGGATTCACATCACATCACGACACTTCGAACCAACCTCCAAACCAAACAAGGACAGAAGTTGGCCCGTCATGCCCTGATATTCTGATCATCTCAGTTAGGCAACAGAGTAGGTACAGTACACAAACAAATCAATTTAAACGGCCATACAACTGCTACGGCTTGCTACTGTGAGTTCCAAGTTATCCTGGAATTATACAATAGGGATTCCTCAGTTCTTACTATGTGCAAGCAAGGCTAGTTTACCCAGTCAATTAATTACGCCAATCATGAATTAGACGAGTCCCAGCGGGACGCCCGTCATCAATATACAATATACAATATACAATATACAATAAGTAATATAACCAGATACCGCTCCCTGCCCGTGTGGCAGATTTACAGTATCTGTGGGGACCAACCGGCCTGTCGGGCACTACTAGTCCCAAGAAGGCTGCCATGTAAGAACTCGAGAATCTATTCTCTCCATGCAATCATTATTTTATTTAACTTAATAGTCTCTACGTTGAGTGAAATCCCATGTCGTAGATCATGGTCATTCGAATGAGTACTTTCGTACGGGGTACGATATGCACAACTCTACAATGATACCAGTACGGTTAGGTTGTAGGTCTTACATAGCGTAATACAACAATCAAAACTAACCACGGAGTAATCATGCCTTGACCATAAAGTACACATGCTATTTTTGTAAGATAAATAGATAAATAAATAAATAAATAAATAAATAAATAAATAATTAATTAATTAATTTGAAGCCTGCATGTGCCTGTATGCCAATATTCGAGATTAGCCAGTCGATTGTAATAGTTCATAATTAACATGAACGTGTCTCATTCATTCATTTCAATAAGACGACTAGCTAGTCTCTTAGTTCCAACTAGGAACGTATGATCAATTATTAAATCAAGATAACAATCCTTGTTTATTAACGCCAAGACAATAATTAATGTTAATAAATGCCAAGTCAATCAATCAGTGATAATAGATGTCAATCAATCTCAATCAATGTCAATTTGAACAAGAATCAGCCAATAGACATTATGGCTAGCATTCATGCGGCTGGGAAATGAACGAGTTACATGCGGCTAGGCAAGGGTGATTCCATACGGCCGAAGCCAAAATAGTCTCATGCGGCTAAAAAGGTGCAAGCCTATATGCGGCTAAGAAGTCTCATGCGCCATGCGGCTGAAAAATGATCGGCTCCATGCGGCTGGAAATGATCAGCGCCATGCGGCTGAAGGACGTGCAGCTCATGCGGCTGAAAGACTGAGTGCATATGCGGCTGGCAAAAACTCATGCGGCTAACTAAACTCATGCGGCTGACTAACTCATGCGGCTGACTAAACTCATGCGGCCAGGATGACTTATGCGGCTAGAAATGACTCGGGTCCTTATTCGGCCAGAATATAAATTCAAATGCCACGTGGCCAGGACTTCATGCGGCCAACACTTCATGCGGCTCAAGGAGACTTGCCGCATGAAAACTCATGCGGTCAAGCATTGTCATGCGGCTGAGATCTGTTCTTCTTCTCCAAATTTCTAAGGACAGAACTATGGAAACCTTTGCTTCCAAACTCTCTAAATCCTTCATTCTAAGCCCAAATCTGAACTTCCATAGGTCAAAATGGGGTAGAACAAAATTCTCTACAATATGGAACCATCAAAACTTAAAGATAACCAAGTTTACTAGATCAAAATCTAAGAAATTCGAAAATGCATTAAACTTAGATCTACAAAGAATGAACCATAGAAACTGGAAATGATGAGTACTAAAGAGACTCAAAATCAAGTAAAGAAGATGATGGAACGATAATAATGGTGATCCATCAAGAAGCAAGTTTGGCACTTGCCTGGCGGCTGGTAGGTGGGGGGAGAAGTTATGAGGAAGAAGATGATTAATGGCTAAGTAATGGAAAGAGAGAAAGGGGATGGCTTTAATAAAGGGGTGGTAGTAGGTAGGGGTTTATGATGAACCAACTAAGCTAAACCAATCTAAGCCGAACCCAAAGCCAAGCAGAAAGTAAAATACAGAATTAAAATTGCAGGAATTAAAATATGGAAATAAAATTGCAGAAAATTAATTAATATAAAATTAAAAGAGTTTAACTACAGAACAATACATGATAAATATTAAAATAAATACATTCCAGCAGTACATGTATTAAAATACGTATTCTGGGAACGAGAAGTGACAAGGAAGACATGCAATACGGGTCAAAATACGTACACGTATTCCAAATACGTAATACGAGATATGGGCATTACAATTTTGACCCGTATTGCATGTCTCCCTGCTTGATTTATTTTGGTATTTTATTGATTGGTTTATCTTGGTTCGGTTTGGTTTGTTTGGCATGGCTTGGTTTGGTTTTATGTGGAGAACCACTCCCACCTACCACCACTCCCACCATAAATATCAATCCCACTCTCTCTCTTCCATTATTACTCATTACTCATATCTTCTTCTTCCTCCATTTACTTCTCCACCTACCAAAAGAGAGGGAGAGCTTAGGCAAGTGTATCTTGCTTCATAGAGAAAGTCCTTTTTTATTGTTCCATTGTCTTCCTCATGTGTTTCTAACCCACTTTAGTATTTAGCATTTTCCATTTCCATGGCTAATTTCTTGTAGATCTAGCTTTGTTGTATTTTTGTTTTTGTGGGTTTTGATCTACCAGACTTGCATATTTTTGTAAACAATAATTCTATGTTGTAGAGAATTTCTTTCTACCCAAATTTGACCTATGGAAGTCTGGATTTGGGGTTCCCATTGTAGTTTGGTGGTGTGGAGAAGTCATGGTATTTTTCCCATGGACCTCTCCTCTGTGGAAAGTCATCATTTGCATTTTGGCTTACATGCGAGCTTGCTAGCATTTTGGATCCGCATGCACGTATGGGCATTTTGTGTTGGCCGCATATGAAATTATTCCAGTTGACCGCATGTGACTTATTAGCTTGCATTAATTTTTGCATAGTAATAATGTGAGCCGCATGTGGCTTTGTTTACATTAAATGTATACTTGCATTTTTACATTTATCATGTTTGTGCCGCATAGGCTTGTTAGCTTATGAAATTCCTTACTGCATGCATTTTCATTTGCATGTAATAAGTAGCCGCATGAGGCAATCCCAGCCGCATGGCTTTTGGGATTTATTTCGTTGCATGCAAGTTCAGTAGCTAGGTTGCATGCTAGTACATGCCTTAAAATAAGTTTTCATGCATTAATTAATCCATGCATGCATTAGAAGCATGGTTAGCATTATATAATGTATGCATTAGCAAGCATAGATAGCTTGCTTACATCAGCAGCACCTAATGCTTGCGTGCATTAGCATGCATCTCTGCTGAGCACCTTGCATCCTTTAGTTGCATTGCAACTAAAGCTAAGTTATAGCCGCATAAGAAAATTATTTAATAATTAGTTGCTTGTTTGCATTTTCATGCAAGCAAACCGCATGGCCAATATTTATTTATTTATTTGTATTTTCATGCAAGCAAACGTGAGGGTGAGCCGCATGGACATTTATAGCATTAGCAATTGCTTGATGCAGAACCGCATAGCCTTTGGCCATTAAATATTATTATTATTTGCATGTTGTATTTTTGCATGGAATCTAAGGTGAGCCGCATAGGCTCCATTCTCCCACTATCTAATATTTTGGCCACGTGAACCATTAATTAGGTAGCTCACGTGAACCTTTTCTTATTGCATTAATTATGGGGGGTCCCACATAGCTTCTTTTAGTTGACTTGCTTGCTGAAGTGAAAGCTTGCATTTTTGCGGGTCCCACTCTCCTTGTCTTTTCTGATTGCAAAAATATTTCTTGCTAGCATTTAATTTTGGAGCCGCATGGCCTCCCACCCATCCTTGGCCGCATGGCCCCCCTTCAGTTATTTTTTGTCCGCACGAGCTATTGCATGGCCGCATGGATGGCATCCCACTCTTGGCCGCATGCACAATTGTATGCTAGCCGCATATGGCTTGCTGGCCTTAAATGTTTGACTGATTTCATTTAAATAATTTTGGAGCCGCATGGGTGGTCTCCCACTCTCTTTGACCGCATATATGTTCTCCCACTTTTGGCCCGCATGGGGTCCACTTTGATTGTTTAAATATTTTATTTGCCTAAATTGTGGTCAGAATTTCTTCCCACTCCCAACATGAAAGCTGTAGAGTTTCTCCTTGGCTTCAAGAATATATATTATATATATTATTATTTAATTGTGCAAGTTTCTTTCCTCCTTAATAAATGGCATGACTTGATAGTGACCTGCCGTGGTGCACTCCCGACAAGATAACTTGACCTGACAATTTGACATGATAACTTGACCTGATAATTCTTGATGGTGGCCCGCCGTGGCGCACTCTTGACATGATAAACCTGACATAATATATCTCGAACTGCTGTTGCGACGGCTAGCTTGGCATGACAAGTATGAATGACCTGGACACCGTGGATGATTGTGCTTGTACAAATGATCCCGTCTTGTCCTGCATCATGTCTAGAATGGGGACCCCTGAGTACCACGGTCGGGGGTATCCACTGAAATCAACTAAGACAAATAACTAGAATAAATCCAGTAGTCATGAAGAGATTTCCCAGCTACAGGCAATCCCGTTACCTGGGCGCTCTTGGGATCTGTAGCCTGCCACCGAGTAGGGCACATTTCCAGCATACTGTCATGTGTTGCACGCTCTAAGTCACCTAAGGGTACATGCGTTTCCTGGACGATGTACCCACTTGAATTCAACCCCTAATATTCGACCTGGGTAACCTGGATGGTCTGCAGGACTTGTGGCTGTGGAATAATCTCGCTGCATCTTGTTAGTAATTAGGCTTGTGATAATCCAAGTTAGTTAAAGTATCAAGCCGTACATATTGCTTGGCCGTGAATGTTGGATGGAGTTTACTCAGTCTAGTCTTGTCTTGATCCTGTACAAGATTATTACTTGACCTGATTTCTTATATTCATCTTGCCGATAAATGGTGGGAGAAACCAAGTTCTGTTCAGACGAAGGGTTACAATCCCGGTCCTTGTTTGGTTTACGGGTTGTAACCTGGTTATCTGAATAGTCCCATGGTTATCTCATCGTATATCACCTGTCATATTTTTCCCTAATTGTTGTCTTTTATTATATATTATACTCTTGTGCTAATTGCTGGTTTAGTTCCTAAGTGAAGCCTTCTTTATGGCACTTGCTCTTTCTGGGGTCTGACCCAGCTGGTTTTGTATGGCCAGATTTCGGAGCAACCCCAGGGGATCTACCGACTTTCCAGCCAGATGGTGACCACTAGGCAGAATCCTGGCAACGAGTGGGTTTATTTTGGCTCTCCCACTCTATTGTAAAATTATTCTTTTGAGGCGTTTAGCCGCCGAGCAAGTGTTAGCTCGTGTACATTTTTACTTACTGTCTGTCTACGGGCTGTAACATGATTGGCAACCTAGGGTTGATCATGTATGACTAAACTCTTGCTAGTCCTCACATTTTGTAACGACTAGCTTCATGATCAGCTGAATATGTAATGTTTGGGATGCCTTACTATTGTATATTTGGTGATCTTACGTCTTGTAATATTTATTTATTTGCTTGTGATTGAGACACTAGGCTTGTTATTGACCATAGGAGACTGATGGCTTGTAGATAAACCCGCATATATCTAGACAGCCGTGACCGTATAGTAGAGTGGATCCCATTTCATTATACGTAGCTGGCTATGTCTGCCCCCGCTCTCCAGTATTCTGGTTCTAGGGCGTGACATGGTTTAAGTGGTGGCCCATGCAGGTCTTGTAAATCAAGATATGTGAGGGTTTGCTGAATAAATGTCTCAATCAGTACTCGTCCTTGATCTCTGCTCGTATCCTCTTGATTCCTGAAATTCTTGTCCTGATCACATGCTTGTAATCGTTGATCTGTCCTGGTCCTTTCTTATTGTTCCCATGTCGTCTTCTTCAGCGACATTGAACCTGGACTTGCCGATCAGCAAGGCGGAGCACCTCCCGTAGACCAGCAGCAACAAGAAGATCAGGCCCAGCACTCAGGAGCAGCCTCCCGGGTCATGCCTCCTGGAGATCTAGAGCCTCCAGTTTAGCCCGTCCAGCCTGCAGAGCCTGATGATGGCACTTTGGTGGGTCTCATCAGATCATTGTTAGCTTCTCAAGATCGCCGAGGTGATGCATTGCACCAGACAGTAGAAGATGCTCTGAACAGAGGCGTTCGTCATTGGAACAGTGCAGCGAACAGCTTCAAGTGCCTGAACCCTCCATTCTTCGATGGTAGCGAAGATGCTATTGCCGCAGATGCTTGGCTTCAGGACACAGAAGTGATTCTAGAGGCAGCAAAGATGCCCGAGGACGAGAAGGTGGCCGTAGTGCGCCTGCAGTTACTGGATCTTGCCCGCAGCTGGTGGGCGGCACAGGCCGTAGGATTAGTGGCATCTATTGCTTGGGCAGTATTTCATGAGAGATTCCAGACCAAGTACTTCGATGCTGTGGCTCGGTACGATCTACAAACCAAGTTCACCAATTTGAAGCAGATGGGACGGACGGTCGATGGATATGCGGCCGAGTTTTTCAGGCTTAGTCGGTTTGCTCCCACCCTGGTGGCGACCGAGTTCGACAGAGCCCAGCATTTCCAGCAGGGGCTCCATCTCGAGATTTTGTTGGCAGTGGAACAGTTTGAGCATCAGACCTTCGATGCAGTATTGAGAGCAGCTCGGAGGCACGAGTATACCTCCCACAGGATAGTGGACAGGACCGAAGGTCGGAAGCGATCTCACGGCCAGATGACCCAGTCGACAGTACCAGCCCCGGCAGTCAGGGCTTTGACAATTGGAACTCCGAGGCAGGCGGCCTCAGTGACGTCGGTCACGTTCCCTCCGCAACAGAAGCAGAAGCAGTCTTCTGCAATGGGCTGCACTCATTGTAGGAAGCCAGGACACGTTGTTTCGGAGTGTCGCAGAGCACAGGGTTTATGTTTGGGGCACCGGACCACAAGATAGGGTCCTGTCCGAATATAGCCGGTTCCTCCTCATCCGCCCAGACTAGTCCCTCGGTAAGGGGACCATCCCCAGTCCAGCAGCAGCAGCAGTATCCATTGCCGATGCCATTGTCGCCTCAGGCCCAAGTATTTCAGCAGCAGTACCAGCCTCGGAGGCCATTGCCGCCTCAGGCCCTAGCCTTCCAGCTACAAAGATCCCAGCAGTATGCCCAGGTCCAAGCTCAGATCCAGAACCGGCAAAGAGGTTTCTAGCAGGATATCTTTCCTCTTTCTCGTACCTTCGATTTCTTTGCTTACATGTATGATTGCATGATTGATTGCTTAGTATAGCTTGTCCTTGCATCTCTAGCCACTTGATTAAATTCCGAGGACGAAATTCTTTTAAGGTGGGTAGAGTTGTAATGCCCATATCTCGTATTACGTATTTGGAATACGTGTATGTATTTTGACCCGTATTGTATGTCTTCCTGCTTGATTTATTTTGGTATTTTATTTATTGGTTTATCTTGGTTCGGTTCGGTTTGTTTGGTTTGGTTTGGTTTTATGTGGAGAACCACTCCCACCTACCACCACTCCCACCATAAATATCAATCCCACTCTCTCTCTTCCATTATTACTCATTACTCATATCTTCTTCTTCCTCCATTTACTTCTCCACCTACCAGGAGAGAGGGAGAGCTTAGGCAAATGCATCTTGCTTCATAGAGGAAGTCTATTTTTATTGTTCCATTGTCTTCCTCATGTATTTCTAACCCACTTTAGTATTTAGCATTTTTCATTTCCATGGCTAATTTCTTGTAGATCTAGCTTTGTGGTATTTTCATTTTTGTGGGTTTTGATCTACCAGACTTGCATATTTTTGTAAGCAATAATTCCATGTTGTAGAGAATTTCTTTCTACCCAAATTTGACCCATGAAAGTCTGGATTTGGGGTTCCCATTGTAGTTTGGTGGTGTGGAGAAGTCATGGTATTTTCCCCATGGACCTCACCTCTGTGGGAAGTCATCATTTGCATTTTGGCTTACATGCGAGCTTGCTAGCATTTTGGAGCCGCATGCACGTATGGGCATTTTGTGTTGGTCGCATATAGAATTATTCCAGTTGACCGCATGTGACTTATTAGCTTGCATTAATTTTTGCATAGTAACAATGTGAGCCGCATGTGGCTTTGTTTACATTAAATGCATACTTGCATTTTTACATTTATCATGTTTGAGCCGCATAGGCTTGTTAGCTTATGAAATTCCTTACTGCATGCATTTTCATTTGCATGTAATAAGTAGCCGCATGAGGCAATCCCAGCCGCATGGCTTTTGGGATTTATTTCGTTGCATGCAAGTTCAGTAGCTAGGTTGCATGCTAGTGCATGCCTTAAAACAAGTTTTCATGCATTAATTAATCCATGCATGCATTAGAAGCATGGTTAGCATTATATAATGTATGCATTAGCAAGCATAGATAGCTTGCTTACATCAGCAGCACCTAATGCTTGCGTGCATTAGCATGCATCTCTGCTGAGCACCTTGCATCCTTTAGTTGCATTGCAACTAAAGCTAAGTTATAGCCGCATAAGGAAATTATTTAATAATTAGTTGCTTGTTTGCATTTTCATGCAAGCAAACCGCATGGCCAATATTTATTTATTTATTTGTATTTTCATGCAAGCAAACGTGAGGGTGAGCCGCATGGACATTTATAGCTTTAGCAATTGCTTGTTGAGAGCCGCATAGCCTTTGGCCATTAAATATTATTATTATTTGCATGTTGCATTTTTGTATGGAATCTAAGGTGGGCCGCATAGGCTCCCTTCTCCCACTATCTAATATTTTGGCCACGTGAACCATTAATTAGGTAGCTCACGTGAACCTTTTCTTATTGCATTAATTATGGGGGGTCCCACATAGCTTCTTTTAGTTGACTTGCTTGCTGAAGTGAAAGCTTGCATTTTTGCGGGTCCCACTCTCCTTGTCTTTTCTGATTGCAGAAATATTTCTTGTTGGCATTTAATTTTGGAGCCGCATGGCCTCCCACCCATCCTTGGCCGCATGGCCCCCCTTCAGTTATTTTCTGTCCGTACGAGCTATTGCATGGCCGCATGGATGGCATCCCACTCTTGGTCGCATGCACAATTGTATGCTAGCCGCATATGGCTTGCTGGCCTTAAATGTTTGACTGATTTCATTTAAATAATTTTGGAGCCGCATGGGTGGCCTCCCACTCTCTTTGACCGCATATATGTTCTCCCACTTTTGGCCCACATGGGGTCCACTTTGATTGTTTAAATATTTTATTTGCCTGAATTATGGTCAGAATTTCTTTCCACTCCCAACATAAAAGTTGTAGAGTTTCTCCTTGGCTTCAAGAATATATATTATATATATTATTATTTAATTGCACAAGTTTCTTTCCTCCTTGATAAATGGTATGACTTGATAGTGACCCGCCGTGGTGCACTCCCGACAAGATAACTTGACCTGACAATTTGACATGATAACTTGACCTGATAATTCTTGATGGTGGCCCGCCGTGGCGTACTCTTGACATGATAAACCTGACATGATATATCTCGAACTGCTGTTGCGACGGCTAGCTTGGCATGACAAGCATGAATGACCTGGACACCGTGGATGATTGTACTTGTACAAATGAACCCGTCTTGTCCTGCATCATGTCTAGAATGGGGACCCATGAGTACCACGGTCGGGGGTACCCACTGAAATCAACTAAGGTATATAACTAGAATAAATCCAGTAGTCATGAAGAGATTTCCCAGCTACAGGCAATCCCGTTACCTGGGCGCTCTTGGGATCTGTAGCCTGCCGCCGAGTAGGGCACATTTCCAGCACACTGTCATGTGTTGCACCCTCTAAGTCACCTAAGGGTACATACATTTCCTGGACGATGTACCCACTTGAATTCAACCCCTAATATTCGACCTGGGTAACCTGGATGGTCTGCAGGGCTTGTGGCTGTGGAATAATCTCGCTGTATCTTGTTAGTAATTAGGCTTGTGATAATTGTTTTCCATAAATAAATTCACTTTATTTATTGTGTTTCTGGGAAAATTACAACTATAGGAATCTGATCTAGAAGACGATTACTTTATCCCTTGGACGATGCGATGAAGAAGGCTCGGACCTCGAAGAACTTGGACAGCAACTGGACAATCTCTCTGTTCTCTCTGAATTGAATGTAGTCTCTGTTGCAGGTGGAGAAACTCTCTTTTATAGAGTTCTGGATAACTGCTCTGGGCATACGCTCAGTCAGTTACTTGACATGTGCATAACTGCAAGGACACGTGGCAAATTTTGTTGGAGACACGTTGGAGTGCGGTTGAGAGTAATGGGGTATATCCAGGAGAGATTAATGGTATGAATGCCACGTTGCATAACTTCTGAATGAGTGAGTAACCGAATACAGGACACGTGAGAACGTGTGTTGACTGTACATTTGAAGTCATTCTGAATGCATTTGCTTTGATACGCTGTCTTTTGGAGAAGAGGAGTCATACGCTACCTTTCGAAGACATATGTCTTGTATATGCTGACTTGGATAGTATACAGTCATATAAAGCTGATACGCTCACTTTATTAACAAGGAGTCGTATGGAGTCCATACGCTCACTTGATTGATAAGGAGTCGTATGGAGTCCATACGCTCACTTGGTTGACAAGGAGTCATATGAAGTCCATACGCTCACTTGATTGACAAGGAGTCGTATGAAGTCCATACGCTCACTTGATTGACAAGGAGTCGTATGAAGTCCATACGCTCACTTGATTGACAAGGAGTCGTATGAAGGCCATACGCTCACTTGGTTAGCAAGGAGTCGTAAGCATTGAGGGAGTAGACACGTGGCTGTCCTCAATCTTCTCAAATACGCCATATCTTCTAATAACTGACAAATATCTCTCGAGCGTCGTGTTGCAGATATGATGGCTGACAGACTGTCAGAAATGACAGTAATGATGACTGTGCATTTATGATGGCTGATGAGCTGTCCTCGTAAGAGACAAAATCAATTCTCGAAAATCCATACGACGGTTGATCTTCATAGGGCAGCTGTGGCTTTGGCTGAGCGTATGGCCTTGAGCGTATGGCCTTGGCTGAGCGTATGGCCTTGAGTGTATGGCTTTGGCTGAGTCTTATGTCAGCGTGTCATAATTTTTCATACCCTACAAGACCCCCTTCAAAGTTTTCGAACTTTATGATTTTCGAAAGTTCGAAATTACTTTGAACTCAAAGTGGGAATAAGTCTTGACACGCTGGCACGAGTTTGTTATTTTCTCGATATCAGTGCATATCTCCAGGGATTCTGTATTTTGATCTGATTTCGATTTTGTGTATGATGTTTTTGTAGAAAATATGTTCAGAGGTAAATAATACATGACATATTTCAATAGAATAAAATATACAAATGAATTTTGTAATTTCATCAGATGATATTAAACCAAAAATTTTAGTTTAATACTGATTAGAGAAAACAGAATTCAGATATAAAGATATCTTTGAACTCAATTTTCCATGATCTTTGGACTCGAAAATCAAAAGACTAGATATCATTTTCATAGAATAGAAAATATGATACTGAGATAGAAAATTCAGAGGTAATATGGACGTGATTTTCTATATGAAATCTTTATTAAATCCACTGGGGACCTAATAAGACAGAATATCAAATTCTCTGGGAAGATGATATGTGGTAGAATATCAATTTTCGCTGGGGATAACGATATCGAGACGACTTTTGTGGGGAAGAATAAATTTTGATTTTATATTTGCTGGAGAATAATGAAAATATTATATATTGATGAAATTTATACATAATATTTCTTTAAGAATTTGCCATTGATAGGCATCATCGTGACTTTACTGTGAGCACCCTGAATTTCGGGTTGAAATTTTTCATTTTATTTTATTTTCCTGAATAGTTGGTTTTGATAAATATTTTATCTTATTTATTTATCTGTAAGTGTACTCTTTCATGCCATTGATATTTGGAGTATCAAGGATGTTCAATTCTGGAAATCTTCTTCACGGGCTTTGGAGTGGACATGATTACCTTCATAACGGTATGTAGTGTCCCATCCAAACTTGTTCCCTTGTACTCTTTCTGCTTCGCTGAACTTCGGGTCGGTTTAGACCATTTGAGTGATATTTATTTTCCCACACTTTTTCTTGATCATTTTCAGCGCGTTACCATGACATTTAAATTGGGAGCGCTAGACCAGTCAGTTTCTTGAAACCAACTCCTCATTGATGATCTACTCGAGACGCTCGTCACCCATGACCTTTGTGTCCCACTCAGACACGCCTTGTGCCCTATTTGCTTCGCACAACTTTCCCGACACGTGACCCGATTTTATTTCACTCCACGACGTCACATTTATCTTCCAACTTGATTTGTGGGTCCCCTGTCGACCAAAACCCGTCAGCCCCAACTATGGACATGGTCCACATTGAGCCTACTACCCGTCCATCACTTGTGTCCCATTTATTGGAATCCCCATGTGCTACTTATTTACACATGATCATCAACGTCTAATTTTAAATCAATTTTTGCTCAATGTCCAGTTTCGATCCAATCTGGCTCCACCGAGTCCAGCCCAGCTCCGTGTTATTCTCCATCATGACACCCTCATATTTCCTGCCCAAAAATATCAAGTGCTTATTTTATCTATCTTTAAATATTTAATGGGAAATTTCCCATTGATTTATTTCCTTGGAATACCCTATTTCTCTAAATTATTCCTAGCCTTTAGATCCTACAAACAAATCCCCACCATTAATTCCCCATGCAACTTTTTCCAATCCCCTTGGCCAACATGGCCGGCCCTAACTTTCACAAGGGGACAAACTTTTTATCTTTTCTCTCTCTCTCTCTCTTTAATTTATAACTTATCCTTCTCTCTCTCCTTTCTTCATTTAATACTAACAATTCAAAGAGAGGCACAGCAGCTTCTTCCATTCCCGAGCTCCACAGCTCCCATGCAACCACCCAACAACCTCCTCCCTTGGCTCCGGCCACGGCACCACCACCTTTCTCCTCCTCTCCTCCTCCAACTCCATGGTCTTCTCCTCCTCCCCATCTCAAAACCGCAGCCACCACCTCCATTCTATTTCCGCCACCACTTCAAACCAGTCCGCCACCATTCTCCAGCCGTGGCAGGCCGCACAAGGCCACGCGCCACTGCCGTGCCCGGCCAGGCCGGCCCTGTGCTCCGCTGCATACGAGGGTAGCACAACAGCGGCTGCAGCACTGTGCACCAGTGCAAACCGACCGAGCGAACCCCCCGGCGCGCGCGTACGGCGTTGGCCCCCGCCGCCGGCCACGCGCCACCGTGGCCGTGGGCTCCCCCATGACGTGCGACCCCGGCGACCCCCCCTGGGTCAGCGTCTTCTCCTCCAGCGCGACGTATAGGCGATTCGTGCGTTTTGCACGACGTCCCGTTGTGACGCGCGCGAAATGAAGTTCGTTTTGGCGTCCCGTCGCAGCAACTTCGCGTACGTTTTCCCGAAGATCCGACCGTTGGATCGGTGATTTTTTCGCTCCGTCGCAATCTTGGTATATCCACCTTCGCTCATGTCAAATTTCGTCCGTTAATTTTATCGTTTGATACATGAAAACCGGCCACCAAGTTGACCGTTTAAATTGTATTAAATTTGGACAGTTTTGCGGGGCCAACTTCGTCAGCTTGTATCTCCTCCACCGCAGCTCCGTTTGGCGTGCTACCAGTTCCGGTGCGAAGCTGGTATAACCCTCTTCTTGCCCCCTTTAGATTTCATTTCAGTTTGAGCTTGTTTGATTGGTTGAATTCGACGCCAAAGTTGGCCGTCCGAATTCGTAATTTCCAACTTGTAAAATTCCATTTTTGAACACGGGACTCCAGATTTCATTTCTGACACCACCATTAGATTCGTGGCGTCGTTCTGGCATGTTTTCATATAAAATTTGTTAGATTTGGAGAACGTGGGCCCGGGCACATTTTTCGGTGCAAAGCGGGTCCCACATTCTGGATCAACGGGACTTTTTGACGCCGGCTCATCGGAATCCAATTCCGGATGTACCGATGAGTTCGTATCGTCATTCTGGACTCGTTGACATATAATTTGCTAGGTTTTGGTGGACATTGGGTCTGGCACGCATTTCGGTGCAAGTCGGATACCAATATCCGGGCCAACGGGTCATTTTGAGATCGGCTCATCGGAATCCAATTCCGAAGATACCGTTGAGTTCGTATCATCATTCTGAACTCATTGGCAGGTAGTTTGCTGAGTTTTGAGAACTTTGGCTCCGGCACGCATTTCCGTGCAAACCGGAATTCCATGTTCTGATCAACGGGCCATATTGAGATCGGGTCAACGGAATCCAATTCTGGAGATACCGTTGGGTTCGTATCGACATTCTGGTTGCGTGGACATATAATTTGTTATATTTTATGGACTTGTTTTCTTGCACGTTTTTCGGTGCAAAACGGCTCCGACACGGACACCGTTTTGACCGGAAATTACCTTTTTGCCCTTGGGTCCAAATTGGACCGTTGGGTAGGCTATCCTAGCTAATTTGAGCATTCTGGACACATTGGCGATGTTTATTTCATCGTTCGACAATGTTTGTTGATAATTTCTTTGAGTTTAACCTTTTTATAATTAATAATTAATTCATATAATGTTCGTATTTCGGGATTAGTACAACGAAACTGAGATCAGCCAATTCCAGTGATCTCATATCGCTGAAATTGACAAGTTGGATACGTGGATCACTATAATAAGATTATCAACCTTACCGATAATCTTCTTATCTCGATTTACGTGTCGTAAGTTTCAACGTACAAATAACGAAGTACACTTTATAATAGACTAGAATTGACCATGTTTGACCAGAGTTGACCAGTTGACCCAAAGTCAACTGTAAGTCAACACTTGACCTAGTTTGACTAGATTATTGACCGGAGTCGACCTAGAGTTAATTTGACTTAGAAGAACCTAGAATAATATAGATTGCCTGTAGGGATTCATTTATTTCAACTTAAACACCTTGTAACCTGTGTTACTTTAAATAGGACTCTGTGGCTTCAGTGGGACCCTCCTATGCTTGTCAGCTGTTCAGGTTATCGAGGCGAGTACATTCTCTGATCATTTCATATCCTGCTTAGAATTATTTCCTGCAGTAGATTACTTTACTTGTACTGTCACATTGGTCACACGGATTGGTACTATATGGATCCTTTCTTGAGATGTTATCCTTAGGGAGCATCGGGTACTCTATGTTCTGTGCGTTTCACTTTCATAGCGTATCATATGCTTCTTGGTTCTTTGATCACTTACGACATGTACCCTCATGATCGTAGAGTCTTCCTGGAATCTTACACTGTTGGGTATCCCCCAGAATCCCCATTTTTATGGAACTTACACTGTTGGGTATCCCCCAGAATCCCCATTTTTATGGGACTTACACTGTTGGGTTACCCCCAGAATCCCCATTTTTATGGGACTACTATGTATCACCTTCGGGGTCTACCACCCTTCGGAGGCTTACCACCTTCGGGGTCTATCACCTTCGGGGTCTGCTACATAGCATCATATAACATAACCTGGCTGGATCCTTGTGTATTGATCGGGGGTACGGGAGAGTATTACATGTTCATATTGTACTCTGACTCACTAGTCACTGCTAGTTCCCTATGTATAGTAGATATTTCTATTACAGTTCTCTCTCTGTTTTATACTGCACTTCTTTCAGTACTTGTATCTTACTTTACTGCATGTTCATATTTTCTAACCTGCTATAAATTGTTGAGATGTACTGTGCTCGCTCCAGTCCTGACTGGACCTGTTGATAAATTTTACAGATAGCCTGGAGGTGCCTGCTAGCCTAGAGGAGACACAGTAGGGTTTATTTAGGTAGTTATTTCATTTTGTCTGGAGTTGTATTTACTTTGGGGATTACTGTATCTTTATTTGAGTTTTGAGATGTACTTCTGGGTTCATGTATCTTAGACACTTAGACTTCTATCTCCTGTATTTAGTTTGGATTTCATGTTTTATCTATCCTTATCATGCTCTACCTTAGATGTGATTGAATTTGTATCTGCTATGTCACCCCCATTCGGGGAGTATAAACTGCTTAGCTTTATATTGTTAGATGTTGTGACCTAGGACAGCGTTCTACCGCCGACACTGCGGCGTAGGCTGGGCGTCGTTACGTTCTCGTGCCCTAACTCTAGGGTGCGGGTCGTGACATTTACCATCCATAGAGGCAAGCTAATATGCTCCATTAGAGAAGACTTTGTTTACTACGAATGGGCCTTCCCATTTCGCGTCGAATTTGCCTTTGCTCATATGTGTCATATTCATAGGACGTCTGACAGTAAGGACCAATTCTCCCTTCTGATATGCTCTGACTTTTACTTTCCGGTTAAAAGCTTTTGAAATTCGGGCCTGATACAGTTCGATATTTTGTTGAGCATACAATCGCTTTTCATCTAGAGCTTCCAGCTCTTGAAGTCGAAGACGATCATTATTTTCTGTTGTAAGTTCATTGGAGATTGCGATTCTCAGAGAAGGAATCTGGATCTCAAGGGGAAGAACAGCTTCACACCCATATACCAAAGAGAAAGGCGTACATCCAGTTGCATTGCGAACTGTGGTGCGGTAGGCCCATAAACATTCACCAAGCTTCTCGCTCCAGTTGCATTTGTTGGAAGAAACAAACTTTTTCAAGAGTTTGATGATCGTTTTATTGAAAGCTTCTGCCAATCCATTAGCTGCTGGATTATATGCTGTAGAAGCTAAATTATTGATTCGATGGTCGTCGCAGAATCGAATAAATTTCTGACTGACGAGCTGCGGTCCGTTATCATGAATAATACGCCAAGGAACACCAAATCGATAAATGACATGATGTTTGACAAAGTTGATGACATTAGAAGTTTTGACTTCAGATAACGGGATTGCTTCAGTCCATTTGGAAAAGTAATCGGTTATTGCTAGAATAAACCGATGTCCTTTTGATTATGGTGGATTGATAGGACCAATGACGTCCATGCCCCAAGCCTCAAAGGGCCATGATGCCGCTGTTGGATGTAAGAATTCTGATGGTTGATGGATAAAGTCTGCATGAATTTGACAGGCTTTACATTTCGAGCATATTGAATAGCGTCAGCCACCATCGTGGGCCAATAATAACCCATGCGTCGTATACGATCTTGAAGTTTAGGACCTGGTTGATGGGCTCCGCAAACACCATCATGTGCCTCACGGATAATCTGTTGTGCTTCTTCACCAGCGATGCATCGGAGGAGAAGACCGTCGTAGGCCCGACGATATAGTGTCTTCGTTGTATGATTATAATAGAATCTGAGAGATCGACGCCGGATAGATGCTGCTTCGCTCGGATTGTCGGGAAGTATGTCATACAACACAAAGTCTAAAAACGGACTTCTCCAGTCTTCAGTTATGGTTTCTATTTTGTTAGAAAAGACATTCCATAGTAGAATTGGAAGAAGACGAGGACACTATGTCAAACCTTAATCTAGTGCTAAGGTTGGATGAAAATTCATCAAGGTTGAGAGAATTTTCGTCTGGATTATGGGGAAAACCCAAAGCCAAATTATTCTCAACATAGAATAATTCTCGGTTATGAACCACTATCACTTGCTGACGTCTGATTGGTATGGCTAATACAGCGGCAAGATTAGCCAAAGCATCGGCTTCTGTATTACAGGCTCGTCGAACGTGTTCAATAAAGAAACCTTCAAAGGAGGAGGCCATAGAGAGTGTTGCTCGATGATAAAGTATCAAATCTTGATGACGGACTTCATACGTTCCTCTGATCTGATTAATGATAAGCTTGGAGTCTCTATAAACTTCTAAATATTGAATATCCAGATGTTTAGCAAGTTGAAGACCGATGAGCAATACATTGTATTCGGCTACATTGTTTGAACATGATTGATCTAGAGAATAAGCCTTCTGAATAGTTAGTCCTTCTGGGGATACGAGAACAATCCCAACTCCGGCGATAATATTGCCATTAGGACCTATTCTAGATGCTCCATCAAAGAATAGACGCCAGGTAGGAGTTTCTTCAGAAACCAGATTCGAATCCAGAACTTTATCTGGAATCTCATCATATAATTTAGAATCTTCTGGAATTGTATGAGCCGCCAGAAAATCAGCGAGAGCCTGTCCTTTAACTGACTTTTGAGGAATATAATGCATGTCGTATTGAGCTAACAAGATTCCCCAATTAGCTAGTCTAGAGTTGAGAATACCGGGTTTCTTCATCATAATCCTGATGGGATTCACTCTGGAAATGACGTGAATCGTTTGACCGATAATATAATGTCGCATCTTCTGAACGGCAAACATTAATGCTAGGCATTCCTTCTCGATTGGAGAACAATGCGGTTCAGCACCTGTCATTGTGCGACTGAGATAAGCCTGTTCATGGCCATCTTTATTTTTCTGGGCAAGTAATGCACCGAGAGAATGATCCATGGCTCGAACATATAGAAGGAAGGGTATTCCCGAGATGGGAGGTTCCAAAATCGGAGGGTTCATGAGATACTGTTTGATATCGTCAAATGCTTTTTGGCATTCTTCGTTCCAGACGAAAGATACACCTTTCTTCAGAAGTTTGTTGAATGGTCTACAGCGTCCTGATAAGTTGGAAATGAATCTCCTAATATAAGCAATTCTTCCTTGAAATCCTCGTTGCTCTTTTAAGGTGCGTGGAGGACCCATCTCTTGAATGGCTTTGATCTTCTCGGGACCCACGTGTATACCTTTAGCGGTAATGACGAAGCCGAGAAATTTACCACTAGAGACACCCAGGAAGGACTTAGTAGGGTTCATTTTAAGTTGATGCTGACGCATTAAATCAAAGATAGTCTTCAAATCTTGGATATGATCCTCCTTTCGTCGACTTTTGACTGCAATATCATCAACATAGCATTCGACTGTTTTCCGGAGATATTCGCGGAATATAGTGCTCATTGCTCGCTGATATGTTGCTCCTGTATTTTTGAGACCAAACGGCATCACTGTATAACAGTATGTACCGATCGGCGTTCTGAAGGAAGTATGTCTCTCGTCATCTGGAAACATTTTGATTTGATTGTATCCCGAATACCCATCCATGAATGACATTCGTTCGAAACCACACGTGTTATCGATCATGACGTCGTAATTGGAAGAGGAAACTCGTCTTTAGGACAAGCCGCATTGAGATCGCGAAAGTCTATACAGACTCGGATCTTGCCAGTCTTTTTGAGGACAAGAACGATGTTAGCCACCCATTCAGGATGTTGTTCCTCTCGAATAAATCCGGAAGCTATAAGCTTGTTGACTTCAGCTTCAATTGCATCCATAATGTCTGGACGAAATCGTCGTTGTTGTTGTTTGACTGGTTTAGCATTTGGCATGATATTAAGTTTGTGCGTTGCGATCTTCGGATCTAATCCTGGCATATCCTCGTAGCTCCAGGCGAAGACATCGATATAATCATGAATAAGCTTGATCATGTCTTGCTTGTCTGTTTCTAAAAGACTTTCGCTGATGAATATTGGTTTGGGGGACCCCTCTTCACCAACATCAATTTGGATCAATTTATCTTCAGTGGGAGGTTCTCTTTGCTCGAACATGAATTCCCATTGGTTATCTAATCTTTGAGCCCATTGTTCTGATTCGGGTGATATTTCATAATCATCCTCATCTTCATCAGTTTCTTGCAGGCCATCAGCAGAGACTATATTGATGGATAGAATAGAACGATGAAGATCGCCAATACTTGTGTCAGAATCCCAAGAGAGGGAATCGGAAGACTCAGATCGTTCGTCTCCATCGGATTCTGTCACGCCCCAGAACCAGAATACTGGAGAGCGGGGGCAGACATAGCCAGCTACGTATATTAAAATAGAATACATCTCAACTATACGGTCACGGCTGTCTAGATACGAGGGTTTACTACAAGCCAACAGTCTCTTAAGGTCAAGCCTATTGTCTCAATCTCAAGCAAATAATATAATTACAAGATGTATGATCATTAAATATACAATAAAAGGCGTCCCAAATATTACATATCAGCTGATCATGAAGCTAGTCGTACAAAATGTTAGGACTAGCAAGAGTTTAAGTCATACATGATCAACCCTAGGATTTGTTAATCATGTTTACAGCCCGTAGGCAGACAGTAAGTAAAAGTGCATCGAGCTAACAGGTGCTCGTCGGCTAAACGCCTCAAGGAATAAATTTACAATAGAGTGAGCGAAACAAAATAGAAAACCCACTCGTAGCCCGGGTTCCTTCTAGTCGCCACCATTGGGCTGGAAGCTTGGTAGATCCTCGGGAGCTGCTCCAAAATCTGGCCACACAAAACCAGCTGGGTCAACCCCAGAAAGAGCAAGTGCCACAAGGGGGCCACGAAATAAGAATAAAAGCCAGCATTAACACAAGAAGATAAAATATTAAACTAGAATTATGAAAACATGTCAGGATGATATACGACGAGATAACCATGGAACTATTCCGATAGCCAGGTTACAACCCGTAAACCAAACAAGGACCGGGGTTGTAACCCTTCATCTGAACAGAGCTTGGTTTCCCACCATTTATCGGCAAGATAACAATATAAGCAATCAAGACAAGAAACATTCTGGTACTGGATCAAGACATGCCCGGACTGGTTATACTTCATTCAATCAATCACGGCCAAGCAGATACTACGGCTTACTACTTTAACTAACTAGGGTTATCACAGGCCTAATTACTAACAAGATGCAGTGAGATCGTTCCACAGCCACAAGCCCTGCAGACCATCCAGGCTACCCAGGACAAAAGATTAGGGTTGAATTCAGGTGGGTACATCGCCCAGGAGACAAATGTACCCTTAGGTGACTTAGAGGGTGCAACACTCGACGGTGCGCTGGAAATGTGCCCTACTCGACGGCAGGCTACAGATCCCAAGAGCGCCCAGGTAACGGGATTGCCTGTAGCTGTGTCAATCTCTTCATGACTACTATGTTATTCTAATTATTAACCTTAGTCCATTTTAGTAAGTACTCCTGACCGTGGTACTCAGGAGTCCCATCCTAGACATGATGCGAGACTGGACAAGTGGATTTAACAAGCAAGCAAGAAAGAACCACCCACGGTGTCAAGGCAAGTCAAGTTAAGTTATCAAGATAAATCATGTCTTGTCAGGAGTGCGCCACCACGGGCCATTATCATGTCAGGTTGGTCATGTCAGGAGTGCACCCCTACGGGTCACTGTCGTGCTATGCTAGTTCCTTGTCATACCAAGCCATGTACCATAGTCATTCCAAACATATTAAGAAAAATCAAGTTCATGACAAAAGGCGTAAGGATATAAAATCAGGGGATGCGTACGCACAAAAGCACGCACGCAGGGGGAATGCATACGCATTATAACACGCACGCAGGAAGGCATCGTATGTGAAAGTCACGCACGCTCAAGGGGGCAGCATAGGTGAAAAGTCACGCACGCTCAAGGGGCAGCGTACATGAAAAGTCACGCACGCTCAGGGGGGGCAGCGTATGTGAAAGTCACACACGCTCAAGGGAACAGTGTGTGAAAGTCACGCACGCTACAGGGAGCAGTATGTAAAAGTCACGCACGCTACAGGGAGCAGTGTGTGAAAGTCACGTACGCTACAGGAAGCAGTGTGTGAAAGTCACGCACGCTACAGGGAGCAGTGTGTGAAAGTCACGCACGCTCAAGGAGACACGCTTCCAACAGGAAGCGTACTCAAGCCTGCGTACGCAGCGCTAAAAAGCGCGCATAGCTCAGTGTGCGTAGCTAAACAGCTCTGCACACTGCTCACTGTCTTCTCCAAACAGCAAGAACACATGGCTGAAACCAAAACTTCAAAAGTTCATAACTTGGCCATCCGAACTCCAAATTCGGATTTCCAAGGCTCCAACTGGAGTGAAGCTGAAAGCTCTTCCACATGGAAACATCAGAACTCAAAGAAAACCAACCAAAATGGATCAAAACATGTAAAATCTGAAAATAGCAATAACTTACATCTACATCAACAGAGACTCCAAATCATAAAAACCCAAGAACTAATGTTGATCTCCATGTCCTAAACTAGCAAACGGACAAAGAAAAGAGGGTCCTCATGTAGTGGCAAGATGCACTTGCCTAGGGGTTGGGGAGTTGTATTGAGGAAGGAGAAGAAGAAGAAGAAAATAAATGGTGTTTATGAAGAGAGAGAAGAGGTTGGTGGAGTTATAAAGAGGGGGAGTTGTGGTGGGGATGAGGGTGTAGCATAGGTTAGGGTGATCCATCCTAACCCAAACCAATAAAACCGAGCCCAAACCCAATAAAATCGAGCCCAAACCCAAATAAAACCAAGCCATGACTAAATCCCAAATACGAGAAATACCGAATTCCACAAGCTGAAAAAAATAAAAATACATGCCAAAATCCAGATACGAGTATAATTATGAAATACTGGAAATACGGGAAATGAGGGTGACAACTCTACCCACCTTAAAAGAATTTCGTCCTCGGAATTTAATCAAGGAGCTAGAGATTGCCACGACAAGCTACACTAAGCACAGGCAAGTTATACTAAGCAGTTCAATCATACAATCATACAATGCAAGCAAGGAAGGGAAAACGTAAGGCATAAGAAAGACATTATACCTCACGAGTCAAACAAGTAGGGATATCGCGATCGGATGTCGTCCTCACGCTCCCACGTTGACTCACCTAGAGAGTGATGACCCCAAGCAACACGGACTAATTTAATAGTCTTGTTCTTGAGTATCTTTTCCCTCCGGTCCAAAATAGACGCGGGCCTCTCCTCATACGAAAGGTTGGTACCAACAACCAATTCCGAATGGTCTAGGATGTGGCTCGGGTCCGGAATATACCGTCGTAATTGGGACACATGGAATACATCGTGTACCTCACTTAGCGACGGCGGAAGAGCGAGACGATAGGATACATCTCCTACTCGCTCTAGAATATCGAATGGTCCTATATACCTAGGACTAAGCTTTCTCCGCACGCCAAAGCGAATGACGCCGCGGTTAGGCGAGATCCTAAGGAATACATGGTCGCCGACGGCAAATTCTAAGGGACGCCGATGAGCATCGGCCCAATGGCGCTGGCGGTCCTGGACAACTCGGAGGTGATCTCTGACCTTCCTGACCACTTCAACCGTCTGGGAAATCAATTCGGGTCCGAGCATCTGCCTCTCTCCGACATCGTCCCATGCTAGCGGGTATCTGTACTTCCTGCCATAGAGAGCCTCAAAGGGTGCCATCTGGATACTGGCCTGATAACTATTGTGGTACGAGAATTCCACCAGGTGCAGATGATTCTCCCATGAACCACCAAAGTCAAGGGTGCAAGATCTCAACATATCTTCAAGGGTCTGGATTGTGCGCTCTGACTGACCATCCATCTGCGGGTGATAAGCTGAGCTGAACTGGAGACGAGTTCCCAAACTCTTCTGCAAGATGTGCCAAAAGTGTGATGTGAATCTTGAATCCCTGTCTGAGGTGATGCTGACTGGCACACCGTGAAGCCTGACGATCTGTCTGAGATACATCTCTGCTAGCTGCGCCGTCGACTGTCCAACTCTGAATGGAAGAAAGTGTGCCACCTTGGTAAGCCTGTCCATAATTACCCAAATAGCATCTCTGCCGGCCGAAGATCTGGGCAATCCGGTCACGAAATCCATGGTTATATGCTCCCATTTCCATTCTGGGATCGGTAAGGGTTGAAGAAGTCCAGCGGGCCTCTGATGTTCAGCTTTAACCTGTTGGCAAACCAAACACCGAGAGACAAACCGGGCTATCTCCCTCTTCATGTCATTCTACCAAAAATGCTGACGAATATCACGGTACATCTTCGTACCACCCGGATGAATAGAATATTGTGAACTGTGGGCTTCTGCCATGACTTTCTGTCTGATATCTCTACTAGGTACACAAAGACGAGTGCCGTACCGAAGGGTACCGTCTTCATGGATACATAACTCTGGCCTTCTTCCTGCTTCATACTCTGCTCTGAGTCGCTGGATCTTGGGATCTGTTGACTGCGCCACCCGGATCCTCTCAACTATGCTGGACTGAACCTGTAGACAGGCCACCAATGCCACACTGGTTGGAAGAACCACCTCAATTCCCATCTTCTGAAGATCAGCCAATAATTCTGGTTGCGCCGTCAGGAAATAAACTCCGGCTCTCCTGCTCAATGCATCTGCTACAACGTTGGCCTTCCCAGGATGATACTGCAAATCCACATCATAGTCCACTAGTAGCTCGAGCCATCTTCTCTGCCGCATATTAAGGTCCTACTGGGTGAAAACATACTTCAGGCTCTTATGATCAGTAAAGATCTCCACTCTATCTCCGTACAAGTAGTGTCTCCACAACTTCAAAGCAAACACTACCGCCGCCAATTCTAAGTCGTGGGTCGGGTAATTCTTCTCATGATCACGTAGTTGACATGACGCATAAGATATTACCTTCCCATGCTGTATCAAGACACACCCCAATCCTCTGCCTGAAGCATCACAATAAACTGTGAATCCTCCGGTCCCATCTGGAAGGGTGAGAATGGGAGCCGTTATCAAACCTCGCTTCAATTTCTCGAATGATTCCTGACACTCTGCTGTCCAAACAAATGGTACATCCTTGCGGGTCAACTGGGTCATCGGTGCTGAAATCCTTGCAAAATCTGAAACGAACCGCCGGTAGTAGCCGGCCAATCCAAGGAAGCTGCGAACCTCTACCACTGAGCTGGGTACCGGCCATGACTCGATAGCCACAATCTTCTGGGGATCCACTTCCACTCCTCCTCGGGTAATGATGTGACCCAAGTACGAAATACGATCGAGCCAGAACTCGTATTTACTGAACTTGGCGTACAACTGATGCTCCCGAAGTGTCTGGAGGACAACTCTGAGATGCTGCTCATGCTCTGCTTCACTCTTGCTGTAGACCAGGATGTCATCTAAGAACACGATCACAAATTGATCCAAGTAAGGCAAAAAAATGTGATTCATGAGGTCCATGAATACGGCCGGCGCATTGGTCGCTCCAAAGGGCATAACAAGGAACTCCCAATGTCCATACCTCGATCTGAATGCTGTCTTTGGGATGTCCTGCTCTCTGACTCTGATCTGGTGGTATCCTGACCGCAAGTCGATTTTCGAAAATACTGTAGCCCCTCTGAGCTGATCAAACGAGTCATCTATCCTCGGAAGAGGGTATCTGTTCTTGATTGTCACTAAATTCAAGGTACGATAATCAACACATAGCCTGGACGTACCATCCTTCTTTTTCACAAGAAGCATCGGGGCTCCCCAAGGCGATCCACTTGCACGGATGAATCCTTTGGTCCTCAGTTCTTCAATCATCTTGTACAAAATCTCCAACTCTGAAGGCGTCATCCTGTAGACTCGCTCTGATACCGGTGCTGCCCCGGGAATCAAGTCTATAGTGAACTCAATCTTCCGCTCCGGCGGCATCCCTGGAAGCTCCTCTGGAAAGACATCTGGAAACTCTTCAACTATCCGGGGTAACTGTACTGCTGCTACTGCCATCCACAATGCTGGGGAAGATGGCTCCACTGCGCCTCTGGAAAACGAAAACTCTGGCTCGCCGGGGATACTAAAGACAACTCTGCCAATATGGCAGTCTATCCTAGCATACTGGTTCCTCAACCAATCCATGCCTAGGACTACATCATAGTCTGCCATAGGAAACTCTATGAATCTAGCGGGGAATTCCCTACCGCTAACTACGATCCGACACGAGGAAAACACTCGATCTACTCCCACAAGACCATTACCAGTAAGTATATTGAGCCTCACTGATAATGACTCAGGCTCCAATCCTATCCGTGTCGCGAATCGTGCAGACATGAATGAATGCGATGCACCAGAATCAAACAATATCGAAGCTGGAAAGGAGTTGACGAGAATAGTACCTGCCACTACCTCACCTGGTGCAACTTCTTCTTCCATAGCCATCATCATGGCCTGACCTTGTCCTCTGGCTGCCGGTCCCCTCTGCTGGAAACCTCTCTGCCTATTCTGGGTCTGAGCTTGGACTTGCGTATACTGCTGGAGGTGTTGTTGCTGGAATGCCTGAGACTGAGGCGGCAAGGGCCTCGAAGACTGATACTGCTGCTGCTGAACTGGTACTGGGGCCGGTCCTCTCACCGAAGAGCTAGAAGGGTTAGATGCTGATGAACCACCCCTATTCGGGCAAGCCCCTATCCTATGATCTGCTGCTCCACAAGCCAGGCACAATCCCTGCGTCCTGCGGCAGTCTGCCACCACATGCCCTGGCTTCCCGCAATGAGAACATCCCATCGCGGAAGTCTGCTTCTGCTTCTGCTGCTGCGGGTACATCGGGGTCGAATGCTGAACCGACGTTACTGAGGCCGCCCGCCTCGGAGTTCCAATGGTCAATCCCCTAGCTGCCGGGGCTGGAGCTGATGATTGGTGCATCTGACTGTGGAACCGCTTCCTACCTCCGGTCCTATCCCCGATCCTTTGGGAGGTATACTCATGCCTCCTAGCTGCTCTTAAGACTGCATCGAACGTCTGGTGCTCAAACTGCTCAACCGCCAACAAGATCTCCAAATGCAGTCCCTGCTGGAATCGCTGGGCTCTACCAAACTCGGTCGCCACCAAGGTGGGGGCAAACCTACTGAGTCTAGAAAACTCCGATGCATAACTGTCGACTGATCTGCCTCCTTGCTTCAAGTTGGTAAATCTGGTCTGCAGGTCGTACCGAGCCACAGCATCAAAGTACTTCGTCTGAAATCTCTCTCTAAACACTGCCCAAGCAATGGGTGCCACTAATCCCATGGCTTGCGTCGCCCACCAACTGTGAGCCAAGTCCAACAACTGCAGGCGTACCACCGCCACCTTCTCATTCTCGGGTGTTCTAGCTGCTTCCAGAACCACCTCGGTATCCTGAAGCCATGCATCCGCGGCAATCGCATCCTCGGTGCCGTCGAAGAAAGGAGGGTTCAATCGCTTGAAGCTGTTCGCCGCCTGGTTCCCTAGATGTCCGCCTCGGGTCAAAGCATCTTGAACTGTCTGGTGCAGGGCGTCGCTTCGACGATCCTGGGAAGCTATCAAGGTTCTGATGAGGCTTACTAAGGTACCATCATCTGGTTCTGCGAGCTGGACGGGCCGAACTGGTGACTCTCCTCCAGTAGGCACAACTCTGGAGGCTATCCCGGAATGCTGGGCTTGATCTCCAGGTTGCTGCTGATCTGCGAGATGTGCTCCACCTCGTCGATCAGTAGGACCAGGTACAGTACCGCTGAAGAAGACGACACAGGGAACAATAAGGAAAGGACCAGGACAGATCAATGATACAAGCATGTAATCAGGGCAAGAATTTCAGGGATTTGAAAATACGGGCGGAGATCAAGGGCGAATACTGATTGAGACATCTATTCGGTAAACCCCCACACATCTTGATTGACAAGACCTGCATGGGCCACTACTTAAACCATGTCACGCCCCAGAACCAGAATACTGGAGAGCGGGGGCAGACATAGCCAGCTACGTATATTAAAATAGAATACATCTCAACTATACGGTCATGGCTGTCTAGATATGAGGGTTTACTACAAGCCAACAGTCTCTTAAGGTCAAGCCTATTGTCTCAATCTCAAGCAAATAATATAATTACAAGATGTATGATCATTAAATATACAATAAAAGGTGTCCCAAATATTACATATCAGCTGATCATGAAGCTAGTCGTACAAAATGTTAGGACTAGCAAGAGTTTAAGTCATACATGATCAACCCTAGGATTTGTTAATCATGTTTACAGCCCGTAGGCAGACAGTAAGTAAAAGTGCATCGAGCTAACAGGTGCTCGTCGGCTAAACGCCTCAAGGAATAAATTTACAATAGAGTGAGCGAAACAAAATAGAAAACCCACTCGTAGCCCGGGTTCCTTCTAGTCGCCACCATTGGGCTGGAAGCTTGGTAGATCCTCGGGAGCTGCTCCAAAATCTGGCCACACAAAACCAGCTGGGTCAACCCCAGAAAGAGCAAGTGCCACAAGGGGGCCACGAAATAAGAATAAAAGCCAGCATTAACACAAGAAGATAAAATATTAAACTAGAATTATGAAAACATGTCAGGATGATATACGACGAGATAACCATGGAACTATTCCGATAGCCAGGTTACAACCCGTAAACCAAACAAGGACCGGGGTTATAATCCTTCATCTGAACAGAGCTTGGTTTCCCACCATTTATCGACAAGATAACAATGTAAGCAATCAAGACAGGAAACATTCTGGTACTGGATCAAGACATGCCCGGACTGGTTATACTTCATTCAATCAATCACGGCCAAGCAGATACTACGGCTTACTACTTTAACTAACTAGGGTTATCACAGGCCTAATTACTAACAAGATGCAGTGAGATCGTTCTACAGCCACAAGCCCTGCAGACCATCCAGGCTACCCAGGACGAAAGATTATGGTTGAATTCAGGTGGGTACATCGCCCAGGAGACAAATGTACCGTTAGGTGACTTAGAGGGTGCAACACTCGACGGTACGCTGGAAATGTGCCCTACTCGACGGCAGGCTACAGATCCCAAGAGCGCCCAGATAACGGGATTGCCTGTAGCTGTGTCAATCTCTTCATGACTACTATGTTATTCTAGTTATTAACCTTAGTCCATTTTAGTAGGTACTCCTGACCGTGGTACTCAGGAGTCCCATCCTAGACATGATGCGAGACTGGACAAGTGGATTTAACAAGAAAGCAAGAAAGAACCACCCACGGTGTCAAGGCAAGTCAAGTTAAGTTATCAAAATAAATTATGTCAGGGTACTTGTCAGGAGTGCGCCACCACGGGCCATTATCATGTCAGGTTGGTCATGTCAAGAGTGCACCCCTACGGGTCACTGTCGTGCTATGCTAGTTCCTTGTCATACCAAGCCATGTACCATAGTTATTCCTAACATATTAAGAAAAATCAAGTTCATGACAAAAGGCGTAAGGATATAAAATAGGCATAAAATATCTAATAAAATATCAAAATACGGGTCAGGGGATGCGTACGCACAAAAGCACGCACTCAGGGGGAATGCATACGCATTATAACACGCACGCAGGAAGGCATCGTATGTGAAAGTCACGCACGCTCAAGGGGGCAGCGTAGGTGAAAAGTCACACACGCTCAAGGGGCAGCATACATGAAAAGTCACGCACGCTCAGGGGGGGCAGCGTATGTGAAAGTCACGCACGCTTAAGGGAACAGTGTGTGAAAATCACGCACGCTACAGGGAGCAGTGTGTGAAAGTCACGCACGCTACAGGGAGCAGTGTGTGAAAGTCACGCACGCTCAAGGAGACACGCTTCCAACAGGAAGCGTACTCAAGCCTGCGTACGCAGCGCTAAAGAGCGCGCGTAGCTCAGTGTGCGTAGCTAAACAGCTCTGCACACTGCTCACTGTCTTCTCCAAACAGCAAGAACACATGGCTGAAACCAAAACTTCAAAAGTTCATAACTTGGCCATCTGAACTCCAAATTCGGATTTCCAAGGCTCCAACTGGAGTGAAGCTGAAAGCTCTTCCATATGGAAACATCAGAACTCAAAAAAAACCAACCAAAATGGATCAAAATATGTAAAATCCAAAAATAGCAATAACTTAGATCTACATCAACAGAGACTCCAAATCATAAAAACCCAAGAACTAATATTGATCTCCATGTCCTAAACTAGCAAACGGACAAAGAAAAGAGGGTCCTCATGTAGTGGCAAGATGCACTTGCCTAGGGGTTGGGGAGTTGTATTGAGGAAGGAGAAGAAGAAGAAGAAGAAGGAAATAAATGGTGTTTATGAAGAGAGAGAAGAGGTTGGTGGAGTTATAAAGAGGGGGAGTTGTGGTGGGGATGAGGGTGTAGCATAGGTTAGGGTGATCCATCCTAACCGAAACCAATAAAACCGAGCCCAAACCCAATAAAACCGAGCCCAAACCCAAATAAAACCAAGCCATAACTAAATCCCAAATACGAGAAATACCGAATTCCACAAGCTGAGAAAAATAAAAATACATGCCAAAATCCAGATACGAGTATAATTACGAAATACTGGAAATACGAGAAATGAGGGTGACAGATTCTGAATCCTCATGGACTGCATTGATAAAAGAGATAGGAGCAATGTAACCTAAACCACATTTTGTCCTTCCGTATGTTAATGGAGGAATTCGAACAGGCATTCTTCTTCCTTTTCTATTATTGAGGCTGGTTCTGAAGTCATAACCCATATTCTTGATGATATTTTTGGACTGCTGACTGTAGCGACGTAGTTGTAACCTTCCAGTATCATCGTTTTTGTCATCTTCTTCCAGGTTAGGAGGATTCTGGGGTCCTTTATAGAAGAATATTAGATTTTCTCCCAACTTTCTAATAGGGACCATGAAGTATGATTTTTGTATAGACTCTAATGATACTTCTGTGTGAAGAGTTTGAACAACTCCTATAGTTAGTGGCTCTAAGCTATCTAGCAATTGTAAATAACTTTGTACATGATTACAGACATCAATATACTGTAAAGGAGATGCTTCATTAATATTAGATGCTGTATTTACAGAAGAAGGCTGAGCCTTATCAGACTTAGTCAAATTAATGACTACAGGGGGAGAAGAAAAGCGATCAGAAGTTTTGTTTCGATTAAGATCGATAACAAAAGGCTCAGAAGAGGTGAGCTCCCTTGAAGAAGATCGTGGATAAGTAGTACGTCCACTGACCGGAATGACTAGAGTATCTGGTCTAGCCTGAGAAGATGGAGGGGGAGTGGTGCGTCCACTGACAGGAATTATCAGCGAACTTTGTGGAGCTTGGAAAGACAATGCAGTAGTACGTCCACTGACAGGAATTATCAGTGAACCTTCTTCAGATGGTTTAAGAGACTGCGGATGAGTGATACGCCCTTTTACAGGAATAACAAAGGTGTCGACTTTTGATGTCTCATCGTCGTTATCCATAGCTTGCAAGACTTTTGAGTATTCATCTTTGTACATGCGGGAGTCATTGAAGTAAGCTTCGACTCCTCTGAATGGATAGAGATCTGCAACTTCCTTTTGAACCTCTCCATTATCATCAACATATTTGAAACATTGATGAAGAGTCGAAGGAACAATATTATGTTCATGCAAGAATGGTCTTTCCAATAGAGCATTATATGAGCAACCATGATTGTCGATGATGTAGAAAGTAACCTTAGTACGAAGATTGCCTATTTGAAATTTGAGGCGAATCTTGCCCAAAGGCTCACTTTTTCCTTGATTGAATCCCAGGATGGTAGTGATAGTACTGGAAAGACTATGCACGGGTATTTTCAGTGCATCTAGCATAGTTTTTGGCATAATACTGAGAGCGGATCCTGGATCAATCAGTAGACGATCAACCTTCATAGAATCGATATATCCTGTAAAATATAAAGGACGGTCATGTCGATTATCCTCTAGCAGCATATCGTCCTGCGTAAAGGTAATGTTTGGAATTAATTCCAATACATTATGGCAATGAAGACGAGAGACTGGTTCTGTTCCCGGCTTCTTGAGGAAAGTCAGGCAAGTTTCTGCTTGCAACAGCGTTTCACTCAGAGTTTCTCGAGTCTCTTTAGAGAGACGTAAGAGCTCGAAGATTGACAATTTAGCTGGTGTATTGGCTAGTTGAGCCAATATATCAAAATTATAAGGCCTTTCAAGTCCTGTAGGAGATGACTTCTTCAATGGTTTGTCGAAGCGGACTTGTTGTTTGCCTTTGTCAGCTGCTATTGGTTTAGAAGGAACCGTCTCAAAAGGAACATTTGAAGGTCCTTCGTTAGAGATTGATGTTGGAGTTGTAACCGAAGGGACATCAGGAGTTTCTTCAGGAATTTTAGCATAATCTTTCAGATATATTTTTTCTGACCGAGTTCCAGCAAGAACTTCGATTTCAGGCTCAGGTTCAGGGTCTATCGAAACCATGTTGCAATTCTTCATCTTGCTCTTGGCTCTTTTGTGCTTGATGAGAGTTTCATTCTAGAAACCAAGGCCAACACGAGATTGATTATGTCTCATAGTGATGGCTAAAGGTGCTTGGAGTCCTTTGCCTGAGTTTAAACCAGGAGCAGTGGCTAGATCATAACCCATCTTCGCCATTAATTCACGAGATTGTGAACTATATAGATGGAATGCAGGCTTATATATATCTTCAAATTGAGGTACAGTTTTTACTTCCGTAGGGGGTGAATTTCCTGCCAAGATGAAAGTAGAGGTTAGAGAAAGATTGGGTGTGATACTAGAAGTCACATTGCACGACTTAGTCTTCCCAGGCTTCTTTTTAGACAAAGGAGTATTCCGAGGAGAAGAGGAAGACGTCTCGTACTCCGTCATTAAATCTGGGTGAATCCACATGATCTCTCCCTTTTTAGTTGTGACAGGAACAAGTCCTTCATTCTGTGCTGGTGGGATATTCACAACTTCAAGAGTTGCTTTGGGGATAGGAACAATCCCACTTTCCACCATTAACGGAGGGAAGTCACCGAATTGCATTGAAATCACATTTGCTGTGACTGTCTTGTCTTTAGGTGTCAGTGTCACAGCTCCTGATTTAATCATTTCCTGGATATTTCCTTTTAATACATAGCAAGACCGGATTGTATGACCCAGCATTCTATGATATGGACAGTATTTTGGATGATCCGTCTTGTTGGCTTCATCAGGCTTTTTGATTTCTGGCAATTGTATCTTGTTACCTTTGAGCAAGCATTCAAAGATACCCTGAACATCGTCATCGTCGAAAGAATACTCTTCCTTCGGCCGAGGAGGTCTCTGTTGTTGATTTGTTAGAGCTGGGGTAGCTTGGGTAGTCATTATCTCTTGACTCTTGCTCTGGAGATTGACTTCAAGAGCCTCTTTTCCTTTGCGATTGTTGGGTCGAGCACTATTACCAGTACTCTGATTTGATTCCTTGGGAGTCATTTGTACCCCCAGGCCTTTGAAGGTCTCAGCACTGACTTCAGCGGCTTTGGCACTGACGATGAAAGAAGGCCAATCTTGGAATTGAGTGGACCTTGTCCACATGCTGATGATTGGTAAGAGATTTGACTTGCAAGTGTCGATAGTAACAGCATCGGAAGTTCCGAGAGGCATTTTGAGGGCTTCTCTTCTGAATCTTTCAATGAAGCTCTTCGTGCTTTCATTATTGTTCTGTTTAATTCTTATGAGGGCCGACATGGTCATGTCGTTGACGTCTTCATAGAATCGTTCTAGAAATATATGTTTGAATCTAGCAAATGAAGTAATACACCCATCAGGGAGACTTCGATACCATTCATAAGCGGTTCCTTTAAGACAACCGACGAATACCCGAGTGAGGAGGGCATCGCTTGGTTGCAACTGATCAGTCATTACTTAAAAGTGATTAATGAACTGACTTGGGGAGGTAGTCCCATCAAAGAAAGAGATGGTCGGAGGTTTGTATTTTGGGGGATACGATACCTCCTTCCATTGTATGGGATAAGGCTGCTTGATACCCAATCTTTGTAAGCCATCTTTTTGCTTGAATGCTTCGAACTGAGACCAAAGATTTTTCAACTCTTCAGTGACAGCTCCGGAAGATTGCGGTGTTGTTGCTTGTTGAGTATAATTGGGAGGAGGGACTGCAGCATATGTATCACCCCCAGCTCCGGACTGACTTGGAGTAGTTTGTACAGGAACATTAGACTGTACCCCCAGAATAGTAGAGGGTTCCGGGTTTGGGACAACAGGAGTATTTAATACCACTGGTGGTACTATTGTTTGAACTTGCTGAGTTCGTTGTTGAGCTTGCATAAGAGTATGCATAGCAGTTAACGTATCTGCCATAGCTCGCAACTGTTGTTCCAAGGAAGAAATTCTCTGTTCATGAGCTTCAGTGCTAGTCGAAGGCTCTTGATGACCATCTACCATATAAGTGGTAATCGTTCGAGGAATAGACGATGAAACAGTCTGTTCTGAATCATCGCTGTGAGAATCAGTCTCTTTCCCGGGGCTATTTACGGGAGTCAGTACCGGGAAGTTGGACTCTCCAAGGAAGTCCTCTGTGATCTCCGGATTATCACTTGGATGAGAAGAAGAAGAGACCCTGGTCGAGGCTCCGGTCCTGGATCGGGTGCCGAGGTAAACACCATCTTCAGAATCTGACATAGCATCAGATCGTATTCTACCCCCAATATTTCTGGAGGTCATGTTGACAGAAGCATAAAGAGGTTCGTCTTCGTCCAGTATTGGTTCATGTTGAATCCGTTCAAAAATAGATCGTCTTTTTGGAGAACAACAACACTGAATCACAACCCGAGGTTGGAAATTACAACCATGCTTTTCATGGCAAATATGAGCAATGTCATAGCCAGATGGAGTGTCGATTCTCCGTTTGTTTTGCAAATGTTCCCGGAGATCTGTAGGAACAGATTGGGAGGTACTTGAAGATAGTTTCTGTGTATAAACTTGTCTTTTATTCTTCTGTCTTCTCGGTTCTTGAGTGTATAAAGACCGATTAATTTGAGCGATATAGTTCTTAGCATATTCTGCATCAGGATCTAGTATACTTGTCTCAGTTTGATAAGGCTTCTTTATACCGGAAGTGGAACCGAGATGATTCCGGTTAAGCTTGTTACGAAGATCCGTAGGAGATATGACTTTAGTATCAGTCTTGGATACTTGTAATTTGCCTTTCTCAGATCGAGAAATTTTGAGAGAAGGAAGATGGACATTATTCCGACTGGGAGTCGGTAATAATCCATCTTTAGAGGAATTAGCCAAATGGCGTTTTCCTTTGTTTGATATAGTAAAAGTACTAGTCAAATTAACTCCAGAGGTAAAGTCCTTAGGAGTAGAGGAGTTGACTAAAGAGTCTTTCTCCTTGGTTGGCACAAGATGTGCAAGTTGTGGGGGAATCATTTGTATGTTCTGTGGAAGAGAACCCCCAGCCTGATTTTGAGAAACAGTCAAAGGACTGTATTGGTTGGCATACGCTGACTTCAGTTTGGAATTCTGGTCATACGCTGCCTTTTTACTAGCATACGCTGGCTTTGGCTTAGCGTACGCTGCCTGCTGTTGGCTTTTGTTGTACGTTGCCTTTGCCGTACGCTGCCCTTTGATTGCCATACGCACAGAGTCATTAATGGCTAAAGAGACGAATGCTGTCGTAAGGGTAGAAGGAGAAGAGACTTTGACATGTCCATAGATGGTTTTCCTTGGACACGCTGACTTGGTTAAAGAACCCACTTTGTCAGCGTGACTAGGAGAAGCTACTGTTGCCGTGTTCAAAGAAGCCGAGGCGTGCTTCGTTGAAGTTGGAGACGTGTTCTTGTCAGCGTGAGTGACAGAAGCGTCTCGGGCCATCGAAGAAGACTTAGGGACATAGACAGAGCGTCCCTTCTTCTTGGCAGCAAGAAGTGCGGAGGGAGCAGTTCGGCCCTCCTTCGCTGTGAGCATTTCTTCGTAAGCAGATTGGTCGAATTGTACAACCATCACTTTCTTCGTCGAGCCGATCGACGAAGTATCGCATTGAGTTGTTGCTATCTCGTTGGAGGAGACAGCTTTCCCCAGTAGAGTCGCCAATTTGTTTTCCATAAATAAATTCACTTTATTTATTGTGTTTCTGGGAAAATTACAACTATAGGAATCTGATCTAGAAGACGATCACTTTATCCCTTGGACGATGCGATGAAGAAGGCTCGGACCTCGAAGAACTTGGACAGCAACTGGGCAATCTCTCTGTTCTCTCTGAATTGAATGTAGTCTCTGTTGAAGGTGGAGAAAATCTCTTTTATAGAGTTCTGGATAACTGCTCTGGGCATACGTTCAGTCAGTTACTTGACGTGTGCATAACTGCAGGGACGCGTGGCAAATTTTGTTGGAGACACGTTGGAGTGCGGTTGAGAGTAATGGGGTATATCCAAGAGAGATTGATGGCATGAATGCCACGTTGCATAACTTCTAAATAAGTGAGTAACCGAATACAGGACATGTGAGAACGTGTGTTGACTGTACATTTGAAGTCATTCTGAATGTATTTGCTTTGATACGCTGTCTTTTGGAGAAGAGGAGTCATACGCTACCTTTCGAAGACATATGTCTTGTATATGCTGACTTGGATAGTATAGAGTCATATAAAGCTGATACGCTCACTTTATTAACAAGGAGTCGTATGGAGTCCATACGCTCACTTGATTGATAAGGAGTCGTATGGAGTCCATACGCTCACTTGGTTGACAAGGAGTCGTATGAAGTCCATACGCTCACTTGATTGACAAGGAGTCGTATGAAGTCCATACGCTCACTTGATTGACAAGGAGTCGTATGAAGGCCATACGCTCACTTGATTGACAAGGAGTCGTATGAAGGCCATACGCTTACTTGATTGACAAGGAGTCGTATGAAGGCCATAAGCTCACTTGGTTGGCAAGGAGTCGTAAGCATTGAGGGAGTAGACACGTGGTTGTCCTCAATCTTCTCAAATACACCATATCTTCTAATAACTGACAAATATCTCTCGAGCGTCGTGTTACAGATATGATGGCCGACAGACTGTCAGAAATAACAGTAATGATGACTGTGCATTTATGATGGCTGATGAGCTGTCCTCGTAAGAGACAAAATCAATTCTCGAAAACCCATACGACGGTTGATCTTCATAGGGCAGCTGTGGCTTTGGCTGAGCGTATGGCCTTGAGCGTATGGCTTTGGCTGAGCGTATGGCCTTGAGTGTATGGCTTTGGCTGAGTCTTATGTCAGCGTGTCATAATTTTTCACACCCTACAATAATCCTAGTTAGTTAAAGTATCAAGCCGTACATATTGCTTGGCCGTGAATGTTGGATGGAGTTTACTCAGTCTAGTCTTGTCTTGATCCTGTACAAGATTGTTACTTGACCTGATTTCTTATATTCATCTTGCCAATAAATGGTGGAAGAAACCAAGTTCTGTTCAGACGAAGGATTACAACCCCGGTCCTTGTTTGGTTTACGGGTTGTAACCTGGTTATCTGAATAGTCCCATGGTTATCTCATCGTATATCACCTGTCATGTTTTTCCCTAATTGTTGTCTTTTATTATATATTATACTCTTGTGCTAATTGCTGGTTTAGTTCCTAAGTGAAGCCTCCTTTGTGGCACTTGCTCTTTCTGGGGTCTGACCCAGCTGGTTTTGTATGGCCAGATTCCGGAGCAACCCCAGGGGATCTACCGACTTTCCAGCCAGATGGTGACCACTAGGCGGAATCCTGGCAACGAGTGGATTTATTTTGGCTCTTCCACTCTATTGTAAAATTATTCTTTTGAGGCGTTTAGCCGTCGAACAAGTGTTAGCTCGTGTACATTTTTTACTTACTGTCTGCCTACGGGCTGTAACATGATTGGCAACCTAGGGTTGATCATGTATGACTAAACTCTTGCTAGTCCTCACATTTTGTAACGACTAGCTTCATGATCAGCTGAATATGTAATGTTTGGGACGCCTTACTATTGTATATTTGGTGATCTTACATCTTGTAATATTTACTTATTTGCTTGTGATTGAGACACTAGGCTTGTTATTGACCATAGGAGACTGATGGCTTGTAGATAAACCCTCATATATCTAGACAGTCGTGACCGTATAGTAGAGTGGATCCCATTTCATAATACGTAGCTGGCTATGTCTGCCGCCGCTCTCCAGTATTCTAGTTCTGGGGCGTGACAACATCGAAGCCGTATTTCCATGTTACATGCCTTATTGTTCAATATTTGTGGCTTGCACGCTAGGGCGCTCGCCTATTGTCTTTCAATGTGCTAGCCTTTCTAACTCGTACGCGAAGGCACGGAATGGTTCGTGCACTAAGACACTCGCCGAATATAGTTATCCCATGTTCTTGTGGCTTGCGCACCGAGGCGTTCGCCTTTGCGATATTCAATGTTCCATAGCGACTCGTGCATATGATGCACATTTTATTTCAATTGTTCTAACTAGTGTTGACACACACTACGAGTTCTCTTCCGATCGGACCACGCCCGTGGCGTCGATAGGTTAACTTAGCATACAATGATATATTCTGACTTAGACATGAAGGAGTAAAAAGAAGAGTCAATCCTCCCATCTTGAGTCGATACGTCTTGTTGTTTCGTCAAGCCGATACGGCTCAATTTCATAACTTCGTTGCACGGCCAACTCTTCTGACTTAGCCATTCGAGCACTTCATGCTTCATTGAACTATACGTCCGATTTGGCTTACCGTGCCCAAGTCTCAGCCCGTCGCAAGGCCACGATTTGGTTTCGCGGATCCCTTACTGAATAATGCAGAATGCCGATCTCTAATATTTTAGCGTAAACGTATAGCCTGCACATGAAACCAACTAAAATCAATACTTGCATCGATTCGGACTTGCGCCTTGGTCGATTCGATTTCTTAGAATCTTCGAGCCGATTCAACGCACTTATCCTTCGGGGCAATGCGGTGCTTTGCTTCGATTCAACTCGATGCATTCTTTGGGACAAAGCAACTCTTTGCATCGACTTAGTTCGATGCATTGCTTGGGACAACATAACTCTCGTATCGATTCGCATCGATACATTTCATTCGGTCAACGCGACTCGTTGAGTCAATGCCTCAGCGTAATGCGCCGTGCGGAGCGGGGCATTACAGCCGCCAGATCCGGCCTCCGTCCCTGGCCGGCCAGATCCTACCGGGAGGATGAGTAGCGGAAGAGAGTGGCCGCGGCTGGTGGTGGTTGGAGGGGGAGGAGGGGTGGCCACGGCTGGTGGTGGTTGGAGGGGCTTTGGACCCCTCGCCGTCGCCGCACCACTTGCAGCACCACGAGCCCCTCGTCGTCGCCGCACCACGAGCCCCTCGCCGTCGCCGCACCACGAGCCCTTCGCCGTCGCCGCACCACGACCAGTTGCTGCTGCCACCCCTCGTCATCGTCGCACCACGACCCCCTCGTCGTCGCCGCACCACGACCAGTTGCTGCTGCTACCCCTCGCCGTCGCCGCACCACGAGCCCCTCGCCGTCGCTGCACCACGAGCCCCTCGCCGTCGCTGCACTACGAGCCCCTTGCCGTCGCCGTACCACGACTAGTTGCTGCTGCTACCCCTCGCGGTCGCCGCACCACTTGCAGCACACTTCCTCCACTTTTTTGGTGCAAGTGAAAAGAGGAAAAAAGTAGGGGACAAAAACTGTGCAACAAGTGAGATTCTCCACTTGCTACCTCCAATTGCTGCTACCCAAACGGTAAAACTCGTGGACATCTCCTCCAGTTGCAGCGGAAGGTAGCAGTTGCTGCACACTTGCGGCAAACCAAACAACCCCTTAGTATAATTCTCTAACCAACTAAGCCAAAACTCTCTTGCAATTTAAGATTTGAACTAAAAAAAGTGTCAAAAGTTTGACAGTCCTAGCAATTTTAGGTGTATTGATGTCACGCCCCAGTACCGAAATACGGGGACGGACTAGGCCAGCTACTCCGTATGAGGTATAAAACGTCATACGGCGATCGTGGCTGTCAATCTTGCTGGGTATCCTAGCATGCAAGCAGTCTATGGCCTAAATCTGATCTCATATCCACAGGCAATAATCAATGAAATACCGACAAGAGAGATAATTATATGAAAAACAGGAAATACTCATATGATAATCAGAGAGTCTACAATAAGAAATAATGTAGACAAGAATACCTTCCCACACAGTTCCCTCATGGTCAGGAACTGAAGCACGTCCTCCAAGTCAAGTCTGGAAGATCCACATGGTCGGCCACAGGCAATCTGGGAACAATCCAGGGTTGGTCAGGCCAACCATAGCAAGTACCAGAAAGGAAGGCTCAAGGACGGGCGAAGAAAACCAGCAGGATATAATATAACAGAAATAGCATCTAAAAACAGTAAATGAGGTAAGGGATCGTGCGGTACCAACGCACGATAACAATCCAACAACTAAAAGTATTCTGGTCGTAACCTCGGTCGATAGCCTATCGTAGCACAATAACCAACCCAACAATCAAACAAGAACATGGGTTGGATCATGCACCACGATAGTCCATGTTCCTCAGTTATTCCCAAAAGTAACTCAACAATCATCACAATCATCCTAACATATACTAATGCCTGCATCGCTAACTGGAGATCGTAGTCTATCATCGGAACAGTAACCCATCCCTACATCAAACAAGAACAAGGGAATAAATTACTGCACCGGGACAGCGTTACGTGCCAGCCAGCTTAGCAAGCAACAAGCCAAACAATTATGTAAATAAGCGGCCACTCAAATGTCTACGGCTGTCTATGTGGTGGTTGGGTTACCCCAACAATGCAATATAGGAATCCTCAGATCGTGCTATATCCCACAAGGGCTAGCGAGGCCAAATAACACATAGCAGGTAGGTATGCACGGTCCCTCGGAAGGCCACCGTGCTAAGCAGGAGTACTTATAGTAGTCGGATACTGCCATATCCGTGGCGGCCAACCCCGACGCGCCAGGACGAGCCTGTGGCGGCCGGTAATGCACGATCTCGGGATTCCGTTCCCTCCCAATGCTTCTACCATTTTTAGTTGCCTAGATTAACCCTATATTTATCCGGAATCGCATGCCGTGGTCACATGCTCATCCTCCTAGATGTCGTACCTCAGTACGAGAACGCTAAGTAAGAATCAGCCTCGGCACCTATAGTCCCAGTTGTGATCCATCCTTAGTGTTATGCAACAAGCAAGCAAGCAATCCTAACCACGCTAAAACTATAGGCCAACTACCAGATACCCGTACAGGTAATCATATAATATAGCCAGAATATCAAGATGGCATCGCAATGCCATATAATCATGGAAGTAGCACCTCAAAGTGCCAATAGACAAAGGGCACCACAGTGCAAGGTCAAGGCCAGTACCTCACGGGGTAAGCTGGACTTATAGCACGGATACAGGTAGTCAGGTCTGGGACAAGGACAACTCTATCAGTCACAAGAAGTCATCTGCCCACATTGTGGCATGGATATCAGGTCAAGTACAAGACCAGAACCTCTACTATAATAACATCTCAAGCATATATGGGAGCCTACAGCTCCAATCATCAGGTCGGTCTATCCACCAAATCAATCTATCAAGTGTCTCCCATCCATGAGGGAGTGAATATCACGTCAATAAAGACAACCACCAAGTACCAATCTCATTCCCCCTAACAATGCTAGGCCCTCAGACTCACAAGAATCCTCCTAGACAATGATCACAAGCCACTAGAAAACAAGCCCCTCAACTACCAAGACACAGCAATCAACCAGGTTCTCTAACTACCGGAATACACAAAGGTACCGGATTGGGCGTTTGGGAAGTCGAGTAAAAATCATATAATAATACCCTCGATATCCTTCTCGTTCCGCGAGACACTCGCACCAGTATCCAAAATCCAAAAGTCCTCGAAGACATATCTGATCAAATTAGAACATCACCAAAGAACTAGCAACACTATCTAAGAATCCACTTAGTCTACCATAATCATTATCTCAATATCATATCTCCTCATAGTCAATCCTCGAATCAGATCATAATCCCAACACACGGGTCAGCACTTAATCAACGCCGTCGGATGATGGCAAGGATTGTGTGAACCACTCTGGATCAGATCCACAACCCTTAAACCAAACAAGGACCAGGGTTGCAGACCCTCACCCGAGTAGAACCACTCTCCTTACACAATCCGGCGGACAGGACAGACAATGAGATAACAAACTAAACTAGAACACCATCTAAAGGAAGAATCACGAGTCAAGAGTCCAATGGGTGATACCGTCGAAAAGGCAAGGATTGCGTGAACCACTCTGGATCAGATCCACAACCCTTAAACCAAACAAGGACCAGGGTTGCAGACCCTCACCCGAGTAGAACTGCTCTCCTTACACAATACGGCGGACGGGACAGATCAAGACGCTAGGCGACTAATCTAGTCGGGAGTCTACCTAGCAGGCAATGAGATCAGGGATACTATACCAAGAAGAACATGCATGAGTTCAGTCCCGCAAACCAAAGGAATGGCACTGCCCTATCCTTCGAACCAAATTCCCAACCGGGAATTCTGGAAAAATTCGGCAGAGTCTCATTTGTATTCTGGACGGGAGCACCCTACGAATTGGGGCTAAAGTCCACTCGGCGCAACCCGCCGCGGAATCGCAGAATCGCAGACGGAGAACACTAAGTCTCAGCTACCAGCAGCACTACGATGCGTACTGGAAACAAGTCGATAGCCGAGAACACTAAGTCTCGGCCTCCAGTAGCACTACGATGCGTACTGGAAACCTCTCGAACCCGAGACCACTAAGTCCCGGTCTCCAGCAGTGCTACAATGCGTACTGGGCGCCAAGCCAACATGCATACTAATAAGATAACCGCCTCGCTGGGCGCACCACAACACATGTCCATAAATTCCTAACCCAAGCACAAACACCGCCACAAGAGTAGTTCGCCAAGCCGCACCCGACCGTGAGTCGGACACGGGGTATATGGGGACAATCCATACGTGTGAGTCGTGCTCGTGTCCTCGGAGGTGTGGATGACCCGTCCGAGTTGTCCGATGTCGTAAACCGGTATCGAACCAAGCTATCCTAAGTTATCATCATGGCAGTTCTACTACTAGGCTACACTAATCATGATTATACAATTTACAAGTACAAATTAATTAAATGCAATAAAATCCAGGAGAGAGGGCAAGAGCCGTCGATGAGCAAGGGATACTTGCCTAGAGGGCTCGGCTAGGTAAGCAAGTCTTCGGCGATCTGGATCCAAGCTAGCACGTCCATCGAGGACCTCAGAACACATAATAAACAATCATTAGAATTAAATAATAAAATAATAGAATAATCACAAGAGATGGCAGAAGGCTATATCGTGCGGGTCCCGCAAGCAGCGCAGGGATCTGGCACGGAAACTGAGGCACGCAGACCGATACGGGCACGCAACCCGAGACGCGCACGTATATAGAAATGCGCACGAGAATCGAGATAACTCAAATATTGAGACGAACAAGAAACAGAAACGTGCACGTAAATCAAGACGTGTACGTAGATCGAGACGACACAGAGACCAATACAGCACGCCAATCGGAGCGAGCACGCAAACCGAGGCAACACAAGATACAATATTACGTGCAAATCGATACGACGCACAAATCGGTGCGTGCACGTAAATCGAGGCGGCACGAGTCACAAGTTAGGCACAAAGGCCGAGACACGAGGATCGAGGCAACACACAAACCGAGGTGGCGCGGTGCTCGAGACAGCGCGGGGCTCGAGGCATCCCGCTGCCCAAGGCAACACGCGAATCGAGGTGACACGAGAACCGAGACAGCACGTACACCAAGGTGTACGCGTATCGAGACGACACATAACCCGAGCAGCGCGGGGCCCAAAGCGTCCCGCTGCTCGAGGCGTGCACGGAGCTCGAGGGCTCGCTTCCCGAGACATACGGGAAATGAAGGAACACGCAAGTCAAGCGTGCGCGCGGCCCGAGGAGAGCGCGACTCCCAAGGCTGCACACTGCTCGAGCAGCGCGGGGCCCAAGGGCGACCCGTCACTCGAGGCTGGCGCGGCGCTCGCGGCGGGGCACGGCGGCTCGCCGGACAGAAGGGAAGAGGGAGAGGAGGAGCAGATCCATGGAGGAGAAGTGCCGCCGGGGTCGTCCAGGCTCCGGCGGAGGGGAGGAGACAGAGAGGGGAGGCCGGAGGAGCTTACCGGGGTAGGTCGGCTCTCCGGCGGAGGAGACAGCGGCCACGGAGGAGATGGCGGCGCTGGCGGTGGCGCCCGCAGCGGAGGCCGGAGGGGGCGACGATGATGGTGGTGGCACGGGTGGCTGATGGCGGTGGGAGCTCAGGGCGACCGGAGGTCGGCGGAGGCCGGGAGAAGAGAGGGAGACAGCGAGCGAGAGAGAGGGACGAGAGGCCGAGTGAGCGGGAGAGAGGAGAGTTGAGGGAGGAGAGAGAGGGCCGGGGGGGTGAGTGTGGTCGGGAGAGAGATGAGAGAGAGGAAGGAATTGGGGGTGGGGGTCGGCTGATCCAGCAAGTGAGAGGGGAGAGAGAGGAAGAGTGAAGAGAGAGGTGAGGGGGTTAGTTAGGGGGAGGAGAGAGAAATGATGTGAGGGAGTGAAATGACAAGAGAGAGGGGGAGTAGATATTTTGGAGGGTAGACTAGGATCATGAAATTAATTAATAACAAATAATTAATGAGGGCAAAATCACCTCCAATAAAATAATAAAAATTTCAAATACATCCCAAAAATTAAAATCCTCCAAAATACGAAATACAGTCGAAATACAGTCATATACCTATTTCTAAAATAGGGATATGACATCCTACCCACCTTACAAAAATTTTGTCCTCGAAATTTCAAAATCATGTATAAGATTTTCAAAACTAGTACATATAGGTACCATGAAAACTCTACCCACCTTACAGAAATCAAGTAATACAACAGGAAATGAACAAAATCTCAAATATGAAAACATCAAGGAGAACAGTGTACGGCTACATAAATCAACTCGTGAGGTAAATCCAAACAATGAAGCAATCTCGAAAAGGCAAAATCTCACATGCACGAAATAACCCCATGAATCAAAACAAGTACAAAATATCGAAAACAATGTCCAAAAACGTAAAATCCCAATTGCATAAAAATCCTCACAAATCATAAAATACAGGATATCTGTCTCGAACCGATGACCGTAGTTCCTAATATCCGAAAAATGTGTGTCATGATCATTCCGTGCCGCGCCATCCGGAATGGCTGCAAAAGATGCATCAGGACACTATAATCGAGCGGCTGCAACTTTCGTTACCACGCCGTCAAGGTATACTAGGGTCACCCGGTACTCTTGACAAATACCCAAAACGAATCAAATCCATAACCCAAACATCCGAATCACTAAAATCACAAAATCTCCAACAATATATCAAGTCCTAGAAAACCATCAAAATCCAAAATCCAGGTGAATCGTAACACACATCCAAAAATATTTTCAATAATAACCACAAGATAGCTTTTCTAGAAAAATACTCCATATCCATAGAAAAATACTCCAAATCAAGAATCCTTATCAAAATATAATGTATAGCAAGTATATCTATAAACAAAATAATATCTGAAATAGATAGTCATGAGTCCGGAAATATCCCGAATCAAAGGAGCTGAATTCATACAAGAACATCCACTGGATACTCAACAAATGTTAAAATATCCAATCTCAGAGTCCAGATGGGATCTTCATTCCACAGCAATCCAGCCAACGCTCGAAGAGGGCGATAATGATACTAAGTCAACACGAAGTCAACGCACGAAAGGGATAACAAGAAATCAACCAGGGTGAAACACCGGTAGAGAGTACAGAACCCAAGACAGATAATCAAGTAACCCAATGATGGAGATAAGATGACATCTCATCGGATAAAACGATCGACATGACCAACTATAGGATCACATCTATCAAACAAGGATCAGGGGTAGATAACAACAAATGAGACAGGGCAAAGCAAAGTAGGTCCAGGTAGAGATGAGGACCAATTCACAAGTTCAAGGGAGCGAAGGGCAAGTGTAGCAAGTTAGAATCCCAAGAAATAGTGGACTGAGATCAACAATCATGTGATACCCAACAATGTCTCAAAACGAGACCTGCATGGGCCACCACTAAAACCTTGTCACGCCCCAGTACCGAAATATGGGGACGGACTAGGCCAGCTACTCCGTATGAGGTATAAAACGTCATACGGCGATCGTGGCTGTCAATCTTGCTGGGTATCCTAGCATGCAAGCAGTCTATGGCCTAAATCTGATCTCATATCCACAGACAATAATCAATGAAATACCGACAAGAAAGATAATCATATAAAAAATAGGAAATACTCATATGATAATCAGAGAGTCTACAATAAGAAATAATGTAGACAAGAATACCTTCCCACACAGTTCCCTCATGGTCAGGAACTGAAGCACGTCCTCCAAGTCAAGTCTAGAAGATCTACATGGTCGGTCACAGGCAATCTGGGAACAATCCAGGGTTGGTCAGGCCAACCGTAGCAAGTACCAAAAAGGAAGGCTCAAGGACGGGCGAAGAAAACCAGCAGGATATAATATAACAGAAATAGCATCTAAAAACAGTAAATGAGGTAAGGGATCGTGCGGTACCAACGCACGATAACAATCCAACAACTAAAAGTATTCTGGTCGTAACCTCGATCGATAGCCTATCGTAGCACAATAACCAACCCAACAATCAAACAAGAACATGGGTTGGATCATGCACCACGATAGTCCATGTTCCTCAGTTATTCCCAAAAGTAACTCAACAATCATCACAATCATCCTAACATACACTAATGCCTGCATCGCTAACTGGAGATCGTAGTCTGTCATCGAAACAGTAACCCATTCCTACATCAAACAAGAAAAAAGGAATGAATTACTGCACCGGGACAGCATTACGTGCCAGCCAGCTTAGCAAGCAACAAGCCAAACAATTATGTAAATAAGCGGCCACTCAAATGTCTACGGCTGTCTATGTGGTGGTTGGGTTACCCCAACAATGTAATATAGGAATCCTCAGATCGTGCTATATCCCGCAAGGGCTAGCGAGGCCAAATAACACAAAGCAGGTAGGTATGCACGGTCCCTCGGAAGGCCACCGTGCTAAGCAGGAGTACTTATAGTAGTCGGATACTGCCATATCCGTGGCGGCCAACCCCGACGCACCAGGACGAGCCTGTGGCGGCCGGTAATGCACGATCTCGGGATTCCGTTCCCTCCCAATGCTTCTACCATTTTTAGTTGCCTAGATTAACCCTACATTTATCCGGAATCACATGCCGTGGTCACATGCTCATCCTCCTAGATGTCGTACCTCAGTACGAGAACGCTAAGTAAGAATCAGCCTCGGCACCTATAGTCCCAGTTGTGATCCATCCTTAGTGTTATGCAACAAGCAAGCAAGCAATCCTAACCACGCTAAAACTATAGGCCAACTACCAGATACCCATACAGGTAATCATATAATATAGCCAGAATATCAAGATGGCATCGCAATGCCATATAATCATGGAAGTAGCACGTCAAAGTGCCAATAGACAAAGGGCACCGCAGTGCAAGGTCAGGGCCAGTACCTCACGGGGTAAGCTGGACTTATAGCACAGATACAGGTAGTCAGGTCTGGGACAAGGACAACTCTGTCAGTCACAAGAAGTCATCTGCCCACATCGTGGCATGGATATCAGGTCAAGTACAAGACCAGAACCTCTACTATAATAACATCTCAAGCATATATGGGAGCCTACAGCTCCAATCATCAGGTCGGTCTATCCACCAAATCAATCTATCAAGTGTCTCCCATCCATGAGGGAGTGAATATCACGTCAATAAAGACAACCACCAAGTACCAATCTCATTCTCCCTAACAATGCTAGGCCCTCAGACTCACAAGAATTCTCCTAGACAATGATCACAAGCCACTAGAAAACAAGCCCCTCAACTACCAAGACACAGCAATCAACCAGGTTCTCTAACTACCGGAATACACAAAGGTACCGGATTGGGCGTTTGGGAAGTCGAGTAAAAATCATATAATAATACCCTCGATATCCTTCTCGTTCCGCGAGACACTCGCACCAGTATCCAAAATCCAAAAGTCCTCGAAGACATATCTGATCAAATTAGAACATCACCAAAGAACTAGCAACACTATTGTCACGTTCCAGAACCAGAATACTGGAGAGCAGGGGCAGACATAGCCAGCTACGTATAACGGAATGGAATCCACACCGCTATACGGTCACGACTGTCTAGATATGTGAGGGTTTCACTACAATCCATCAGTCTCTTAAGGTCATAAAATTATCCTATTGTCTCAATCTCAACCAACTAATAACAATCACAAGATATCAGATCACCAAATATACAATTGTAAGGCGTCCCAAACATTACATATCCAGATGATCATGAAGCTAGTCGTACAAAATGTAAGGACTAGCAAGATTTAAGTCATACATGATCAACCTCGAGTTGCCAATCATGATTACAGCCCGTAGGCAGACAGTAAATAAAGTTGCAAACGAGCTAACACTTGCTCGGTGGCTAAATGCCTCAAAAGAATAATTTTACAATAGAGTGGGAGAGCAAAAATAAACCCACTCGTTGCCCTGGTTACGCCTGGTGACCACCATCGGGCTGAAATGCAGGGAGATCCTTTGGTGCAGCTCCGGTATCTGGCCATACAAAACCAGCTGGGTCAGACCCCAGAAAGAGCAAGTGCCACAAAGGAGGCTTCACTTAAGAACTAAAACCAGCAATTAGCACAAGAGTAAAATTACTTAATAAAAGGCAGTAGTTTAAGAAAAAGTATGATGGGTAATTATAAAAGACAATCTTGTATAAAATTACTAAAAGACAGAACATATGGAAAGAAAGCATGACAGGATGATATACGATGAGATAACCATGGGACTATTCAGATAGCCAGGTTACAACCCGTAAACCAAACAAGGACCGGGATTGTAACCCTTCGTCTGAACGGAACTTGGTTTCTCTCACCATTTATCGGCAAGATAATTATAAGAAAATCAGGTTAAGTAACATTCTGGAGTGACTATCATTATAGTGACAATCTGGAGTGACAATCATTATAGTGACAATCTGGAGTGACAATCATTCAATCATTCTGGTACAATCTTACAATTAATCAATTCTAGACAATACTATACTGGACTAGACTCCATCCAAGCAATCATGGCCAATCATTGCCTACGGCTTTCTATATTAACTAACTAGGGTTATCACAATCCTAATTACTAGCAAGATGCAATGAGATGCTCCAAGTAGTCACAGGCCCTGCAGCTATCCAGGTTATCCAGGCAATCATTATTGTGACAATTTCGAGAGTACAATACATTAGAGAGACAATAGAGTTCAATCATTAAAGTGACAATCAAGAGTGCCCCACATGACAGTGGGCTGGAAATGTGTCCTACTCGTCGGCAGGCTACAAGTCCAAACATTTACGGCCGGGATAACGGGATCGCCTGTAACTGGGGAACATCTCTTCATGTCTAGTGATTTATACTAGTCATTAACCTTAGTCCAATTCAGTAGGTACTCCTGACCGTGGTACTCAGGAGTCCCCTCCTAGGCATGATGCAAGACAGGACTAGATTATTTGTACAAGCACAATCGTCCACGGTGTCAGGATCAATTATACAGGTCATGTCATGTCAAGTAGCCGTCGCAACAGCTGTTCAAGACATATCGGGTCAGGTTAATCATATCAAGTGTACTAGCCAGGAGTGCGCCACGACGGGCCACTATCAGGTCATGTCAGGTTATTATGTCAGGAGTGCACCACTACGGGTCACTATCACGTCATGCTCAATTATCAATTCCAAACATATCAAATGAATTCATGATTTATCAAGTTCAGGACAAAAGGCGTAAGGATATAAAATGGGCGTAAAATATCTAATAAAAGAGTTACGAAACATGGGCAAATAATGATAAATAATAGTACACAGGACCATGATAAAGTCATGCGGTTCAGTCATATGCGGCCAGGAAAGGAGGGGGCGCATGCGGCTGGAAGTACAAGGGTGCCAGCGGCTGGAAATGCAAAGGCGCATGCGGCTGGAATTAATCGGGATCATGCGGCCCGGACTCAGAAGTCCATGCGGCCAGGGTCTAGGGTTCTCATGCGGCTCGGGGATCAGGGCCTATGCGGCTGGCAAGTGCTTGAGTTTATGCGGTTCAGGGAGGTAAGCGCATATGCAGCTCGAATTAGAAAGGGGTCTTCATGCGGCTGATGGCGAACTCAAGTCCATGCGGCTCACATAGCAAAACCCATGCGGCCCGGAAGAAGTGAGGACGCATGAGGCTGGGTCAATGCGATGGCTTATGCGGCTGGGGGGAACAGTTGCATATGCGGCTCGAGAAGGGTTCGTTCCCAGTCCTGCGACTAAGTCCATGTAGACTCATGCGGCTGATGGGAAATGAGCCCATGCGGCTGAGTATGAGACTCAGCCTCATGCGGCTGGGACTAAGTTTCATACGGTTTAGAAGTACAAGGGTCTCATGCGGCTGATGGCAATTTGCCGCATGAATACTCATGCGGTCAAGTACAGCCATGCGCCAGGGAACTGTTCTTCTTCTCCAAAATTCCGAGGAGAAGAACACTAGGAACCCATGCCTTCCAAGCTTCATAAAACTTTCATCCGGAGCCCAAATCCGAACTTCCTTAGGTCAAAATGGGGTAGAACGAGATTCTCTACAACATGGAACCATCAAAACATAGAAATAACAAGATTAAGTAGATCAAAACCCAAGAAATTCGAAAATAAAATAAATTTAGATCTACAAGAATCTAGCCATGGAAATTAAAAATGTCAAGTACTAAAGTACTTTAGAATGCAGTAAGGAAGAGAATGAAGCAATAAAAATTAGAGTTCCTCCATGAAACAAGTTGCACTTGCCTAGAACTCTCTCTCCTCCCTCTGGTAGGTAAGGAAGTAATGGGGAAGAAGAAGATGAGTAATGAATGAGAGAGAAAGAAGAAAGGGCAATAAATATCAAAGGTGGTGGTAGGTAGGGGGTTCACCTTGGGTTCATCATGAACCCAATCAAAACCAAGCCAAGCCGAACCAACCAACCCAAACCAGGAATAAACCAAGCCAAGAAGGAAATCATTCAATACAAAAATGAAATACATACACGTATTCCAAGAATACATAATACGAACCACAGGCATTACAACTATCTAAGAATCCACTTAGTCTACCATAATCATTATCTCAATATCATATCTCCTCATAGTCAATCCTCGAATCAGATCATAATCCCAACACACGGGTCAGCACTTAATCAACGTCGTCGGATGATGGCAAGGATTGTGTGAACCACTCTGGATCAGATCCACAACCCTTAAACCAAACAAGGACCAGGGTTGCAGACCCTCACCCGAGTAGAACCACTCTCCTTACACAATCCAGCGGACAGGACAAACAATGAGATAACAAACTAAACTAGAACACCATCTAAAGGAAGAATCACGAGTCAAGAGTCCAATGGATGATACCGTCGAAAAGGCAAGGATTGCGTGAACCACTCTGGATCAGATCCACAATCCTTAAACCAAACAAGGACCAGGGTTGCAGACCCTCACCCGAGTAGAACCGCTCTCCTTACACAATCCGACGGACGGGACAGATCAAGACGCTAGGCGACTAATCTAGTCGGGAGTCTACCTTGCAGGCAATGAGATCAGGGATACTATACCAAGAAGAACATGCATGAGTTCAGTCCCGCAAACCAAAGGAATGGCACTGCCCTATCCTTCGAACCAAATTCCCAACCGGGAATTCTGGAAAAATCCAGCAGAGTCTCCTTTGTATTCTGGACGGGAGCACCCTACGAATTGGGGCTAAAGTCCACTCGACGCAACCCGTCGCGGAATCGCAGAATCGCAGACGGAGAACACTAAGTCTCAGCTACCAGCAGCACTACGATGCGTACTGGAAACAAGTCGATAGCCGAGAACACTAAGTCTCGGCCTCCAGTAGCACTACGATGCGTACTGGAAACCTCTCGAACCCGAGACCACTAAGTCCCGGTCTCCAGCAGCGCTACAATGTGTACTGGGCGCCAAGCCAACATGCATACTAATAAGATAACCGCCTCGCAGGGCGCACCACAACACATGTCCATAAATTCCTAACCCAAGCCCAAACACCGCCACAAGAGTAGTTCGCCAAGCCGCACCCGACCGTGAGTCGGACACGGGGCATATGGGGACAATCCATACGTGTGAGTCGTGCTCGTGTCCTCGGAGGTGTGGATGACCCGTCCGAGTTGTCCGATACGGTCGTAAACCGGTATCGAACCAAGCTATCCTAAGTTATCATCATGGCAGTTCTACTACTAGGCTACACTAATCATGATTATACAATTTACAAGTACAAATTAATTAAATGCAATAAAATCCAGGAGAGAGGGCAAGAGCCGTCGATGAGCAAGGGATACTTGCCTAGAGGGCTCGGCTAGGTAAGCAAGTCTTCGGCGATCTGGATCCAAGCTAGCACGTCCATCGAGGTCCTCAGAACACATAATAAACAATCATTAGAATTAAATAATAAAATAATAGAATAATTACAAGAGATGGCAGAAGGCTATACCGTGCGGGTCCCGCAAGCAGCGCAGGGATCTGGCACGGAAACTGAGGCACGCAGACCGATACGGGCACGCAACCCGAGACGCGCACGTATATCGAGACGCGCACGAGAATCGAGATGACTCGAATATTGAGACGAATAAGAAACAAAAACGTGCACGTAAATCAAGATGTGCACGTAGATCGAGACGACACAGAGACCAATACAGCACGCCAATCGGAGCGAGCACGCAAATCGAGGCAACACAAGATACAATATTATGCGCAAATCGATACGGCACACAAATCGGTGCATGCACGTAAATCGAGGCGGTACGGGTCACAAGTTAGGCACAAAGGCCGAGACACGAGGATCGAGGCAACACACAAACCGAGGTGGCGCGGTGCCCGAGACAGCGCGGGGCTCGAGGCGTCCCGCTGCCCAAGGCAACACGCGAATCGAGGTGACACGAGAACCGAGACAGCACGTACACCAAGGTGTACGCGTATCGAGGCGGCACATAACCCGAGCAGCGCGGGGCCCAAAGCGTCCCGCTGCTCGAGGCGTGCACGGAGCTCGAGGGCTCGCTTCCCGAGACGTACGGGAAACGAGGGAACACGCAAGTCAAGCGTGCGCGCGGCCCGAGGAGAGCGCGACTCCCAAGGCTTCACACTGCTCGAGCAGCGCGGGGCCCAAGGGCGACCCGCCACTCGAGGCTGGCGCGGCGCTCGCGGCGGGGCACGGCGGCTCGCCGGACAGAAGGGAAGAGGGAGAGGAGGAGCAGATCCATGGAGGGGAAGTGCCGCCGGGGTCGGCCAGGCTCCGGCGGAGGGGAGGAGACAGATAGGGGAGGCCGGAGGAGCTTACCGGGGTAGGTCGGCTCTCCGGCGGAGGAGACAGCGGCCACGGAGGAGATGGCGGCGCTGGCGGTGGCGGCCGCAGCGGAGGCCGGAGGGGGCGACGATGATGGTGGTGGCGCGGGTGGCTGATGGCGGTGGGAGCTCAGGGCGGCCGGAGGTCGGCGGAGGCCGGGAGAAGTGAGGGAGACAGCGAGCGAGAGAGAGGGACGAGAGGCCGAGTGAGCGGGAGAGAGGAGAGTTGAGGGAGGAGAGAGAGGGCCGGGGGGGTGAGTGTGGTCGGGAGAGAGATGAGAGAGAGAGAGGAAAGAATTGGGGGTGGGGGTCGGCTGATCCAGCAAGTAAGAGGGGAGAGAGAGGAAGAGTGAAGAGAGAGGTGAGGGGGTTAGGTAGGGGGAGGAGAGAGAAATGATGTGAGGGAGTGAAATGACAAGAGAGAGGGGGAGTAGATATTTTGGAGGGTAGACTAGGATCATGAAATTAATTAATAACAAATAATTAATGAGGGCAAAATCACCTCCAATAAAATAATAAAAATTTCAAATACACCCCAAAAATTAAAATCTTCCAAAATACGAAATACAGTCGAAATACAGTCATATACCTATTTCTAAAATAGGGATATGACAATTGAAGATACATTTATCTGTCTTCTGGACTACCGAAATTTTGACTGTCCCAACCATTGTTGGGACTGCCTCATTTTTTGTAGTCATTCGTTGTCAACTATTGCAAAAAAAAAAAAAAAAAAAAAGATTAAAATAATTTTGTGATGCCCATAAAATCATCATTTTAAATTTTTTGTGATGTCTCCAAACAAACAATTTAAGTTGCCTTTATCAACGCTTTTTTTTTGGATTGCCATAGTTAATCTACAAAAGGCATCATTATCTTTTTTTTTTTCTCGAGTCTAGCTCGATCCCAAGAGCTCTCCCTTATCCTTCAATCGTGCTGGTCGCCTCTGGGTGACTATGGAAAACATTTCCATATTTAAGTAGAAAATAGGTTTATTTCCGAAAATTTAAATATGCCAGAATAAGAAGTTAAAATTTCTGGGAGTTAAAAGATCCCCTGAGAATCCAAACTCACCCGAAGAAAGTAAGGATATGAATGTCTTAAAAATCGGTCAGGACATTGGATTAAGTTAAATTAGTCTAATCAATTAGTTAATTCGAGTTGAACAAATTATATAGACTTACAATCTTATCTATAATATAAAGCACAGTGAGTTTTTGGTCCGACCCATGTGCTTTGGTTCAACGATGATGAAAGGACTAAAGTGCCCCTCTCTCTATAAGAGAGGAGGAGGTTCCATATTGGGTACGGAGCAATCGGTTGTTCCAACGGCACCCCCGCCTCCAGCTCCTCTTGCACCGCCCCTCCCTCCGTCGCCTCCGCTCCATCCTCGCCCACGCCGTCGTCGCCGGCCTCTTCCGCAACCCCTTCGTCACAAGCAGCATCCTCCACCGCGCCGCCGACGCTGACCCTTTCTTTGCCGCCTCCCTCTTCTCCGCCATGACCAACCCCAACCCCTTCTCCTTCGACACCGCCATCGCCATCTCCGCCGACCCACTCTCCATCTACTCCCAAATGCTCCGCCGCCGCGTCCCTCCCGACTCCCACACCTTCTCTTCCTTGCTCAACACCGCCACCGCCGCAGCCGCCACCACGTCGCTCCACGCACACGCCCTCCTCCTCGGATTCCGGCCCGACCCCTTCGTGCAGACCGTCCTGCTCACCGCCTACTCCCGATGCGGCTCCGCCGACTACGTCCTGCGGGTGTTCGACGGAATGCCGCACGGGAACGTCGTCTCCTGGACCGCCGCCGTCTCGGGCCTCGCCGCCCTCGGACGCCCCACGACGGCCCTGCACGTATTCGCCTCCATAAGGCCCCACGCCGCCCCGAACGCCGCCACCGTGGTCTTTGCCGTGTCCGCCTCCGCCGGGCTCGGGTCCCTGGCGCTGGCCCGGTGCCTACACGCCTACGTCGAGAAGGCCGGGTTCGGAGGCCGCGTCTCCGTCCGGAACTCCCTGACGCTGGTTCGGTGCCTGCACGCCTACGTCGAGAAGACCGGGTTCGTGTCCGTGCCATTATGCCACGGGTTATCCACTAGTATCAAATATATTACATAGTATAGAACTACACATATACTAGAAGTTTTGCATGTTTACCATAATAGACTTAGTCAAAAGAACAAATATATTAACTTTGATTACAGGCAAAATGCAATACAAAAATAAAAAATTATGGTCAAATCGGTTCAAAATTCAACTATGTCTAAAAAAATTTAGTGGTTCACGGGTTGGATGACCGGTCCTATTTTAAAAACAAATGATTCCTCGTTCGAGTCCAAACAAAGAAAACATAAAAAGAGTCTGCTATTGAATGGCAGTCTGCTGTTCCCTCTCCTCCTCCTTCTCTTTCCACATCCCTCCTCGCCTCCTCCCCGGCCGGCTCCGACCGCTCGCCGGCCGTCCGGTTCACCTCCCGACCCGATTCCCCGGTTCCCTTCTCCGTCGGTTGAGGCCTCCTCCGGTCGCCGCCGGCGTCCCGGCCCCTCTCATCTCCCCCACCGACCAATGGGGCACGTGGACAGCGCTCTTCGCCACCGCCGCCCTCGGCCTCTGGTACTTTCCTCCCGTAATCTTTACGAATTACTACGCATCGAATCGTTCAGAAGATTCGTGTACGGATTCGGACGCGGACACGACACGGATGAATAGTATCTATATTTTATGTAGGATATGGATTCTGGTTATATACGCACAGTATAACATATCTATGGATAAGCTATCACAAAATCTACGACGTTACTTGTTATCTATACTTAGTAATATTTATGTACATACTTTTGATTTAATACAAATACTATCTATATTTATGTATGTTTGTGTAGTGAATAATTTTATACCAGCTTAGAGTTTAAATCATGTCATGTCAAATTGAAAAATTTAGATCCTGAATTTTTATATTTTGTTTTATTTTTTCCATTATACCCTCACTAGCTTATATAGAAAAAATTTATTGTCATCATGGAAAGTGAGAGTATAATAGAAAAGAATAAACAAAAAAATAAATATCTAGGGTCTAAACTTTTTAATTAGACATGTTATGACTTAAACTCTAATATATGGTATAAAATTCAAGGTCTAAACACTAATTAGTCCAAATGAATATGTATGTTTGGGTAGTGACTAGGTTCCGAAGACTTATTTGGATACAAAGAAATAATGTTTTCTCGTGGGACCGTTTCTGAGCATGTACAAGCTGTACGATCACATAGGACCACCAAAATCGAAAGACCCCAAATTTTGTAACCATTTTTAATATCTGTACTACTATATAATGAAAAAAAATAGGTTTCATTATGGTAGTTTTTTTCTTCTAACAATATTCTTATTTATATTTACTAATTAAAATTATTCCATTAAATTTAATATAATTAATTATATAATTATGTATAGAAAAAATAGTAAAATTATTTGTTCTTCTCTCAAGTATTATAAAACACAAACGGAAGTGCATATATAATAGTCCTTTGTAATATAATTTGTCAAACATGTCTTTTTATGCTTTTACTTTCAGTCTGACAATACAATTTCTTGCACGTAGATCAAGCACAACCTTACAGTACCGACCCATTGGAGATATCAACAGGTGTCCAATGTGTCATGTCATGTCATTTTATGCATTAGAGAACCCCAACATTATGGGCATTGACAGAACGTTGAGTGAGTGGTTCACAATAATTTGACACGCTATAATTAAAAAAGAAAATAAAAGAAAACATGAGCGATCTCTTCCAATTGGCACGTGTCAAAAATAACAAATACCAATCACCCCCCTCCGCCTACAAAATCTATGCTACTGGTACCGTTCTTAGCAGAGATTAAAAAATAAAAGGTTATTTAGTTTTTGGATGTCTCTCTCTCTCTCTCTCTCTCTCTCTCTCACACACACACACATATATATATATATATATATATATATATATATATATATATATATATATTAAAACTTGGATTTTAAAATTGACCGATGTTAGAATTTGGATATCAAAATTACTGTTCATTAGCCTACGTGAACAGTGATTTTAAGGTACAAACTCTAACATTGCTAAATTTCGAGATCCAAATTCTAATATTCATATATATGTGAGATCCTAATACTAAATATCCTAATAATAAATTCTGAACTATAGGAGAACCCATTCGCCATTTTTTTCTGAATAAAATAAACTGAAAATTGCTGAGAAACCCAATTTTGGGGTGGGCTTTTATGAAATGCCCACCCGCTGGATGAGTTTTATGAAATACCCAGAATTAAGTATTTTTACGTTAAATATTCCAAGATTCCCTTTTAGATGCCACCCGCTGGAAAACTGCTATTTTTATAATACCGAAACTACCCATCCGCGCGAATTGGTCATCTATATATATTTGAATTGAAAAAACTCAGATCTGGATTGCGATTTTCGTCTTCTTCTTCTTCACGAAAAATCTGAATTCCATTGCTCTCATCTTCAGCAGAGATCGCAAAGATCGTTTGTAGTTCGGTGTGCTTTTCTTCGGTCGAACTCAGATCATCGCTCGTCATCATCATCACCATCATCATCATCTTCATCGTGGAGACATTTGAAGTTTTTCGACGATTAGGTCAATTGTGGAGAGAAGATCTTTCTTCTTCTTTTCCATAAGAATTATCATCGCTTTGAAAGAAGAACGAAACTCTTTATTCCTGAAAAAACTAAATTACACGGATAATGGCCATTCTCCTACGTTTTAACACTGGAAATGACCATTCTCCGTGTAAATTAACACGGAGAATGCCATTCTCCGTTTTATTTAAAACGGAGAATGACCATTCTCCTGCGTTTTAACACTGGAATGATCATTCTTCGTGCTAAATTACACGGAGAATGACAATTCTCCGTTTTATATAACACGGAGAATGTCATTCTCCGTGTTAGCCATTCTCCTGCGTTTTAACACTGAAATGACCATTCTCCGTGCTAAATTACACGGAGAATGACCATTCTCCGTGCTAAATTACACGGAGAATGACCATTCTCCGTTTTATTTAACACGGAGAATGGCCATTCTCCTGCGTTTTAACACTGAAATAACCATTCTCCGTGCTAAATTACACGGAGAATGCTATTCTCCGTTTTATTTAACACGGAGAATAACATTCTCCGTTTTATTTAACACGGAGAATGACATTCTCCGTGTTTCTAACACGGAGAATGGTCATTCTCCTGTGTTTTAACACTGGAATGACCATTCTCCGTGATAAACTACACGGAGAATAGCATTCTCCGTGTAAATTAAGACGGAGAATAGTCATTCTCCGTGTAATTTAGCACGGAGAATGGTCATTCTCCGTGTAAATTAAGACGGAGAATGTCATTCTCCGTGTTACTAACACAGAGAATGACTATTCTCCGTGTAAATTAAGACGGAGAACGACATTCTCCGTATTACTAACACGGAGAATGACCACCCTCATGCGAAATTAACATTTTTCGTGTTCTAACACGGAGAATGACCATTCTCCTGCATTTTATGGTCAGCTGAAACTTTGGAGGGCCATAACTTTTGACTGGGAGGTCGAAACGAGGTCCCGTTTGTCGCAAAATGAGCGTATCGTCGAAGAGACTGAAAGTAACCGCTTCATCGTTAGACGGCGTTTCGAAATTTTAGAATCGCAAAAAAATGATGTTTGGACCTCCGTTTTAGCACTTTTGCCGTTTGTTCCGGTCTTTCCGAAATTTTTCGACGAGTTTTCGAATATTTTTGAGGAGAAAACCTAGATTCGAAACTGAGCAGCGTATGGAAGAAGATGAAGTATCGAAATATTTTTTTAAGAGCAGTTTCGTGGGTGTTTTCAATAAATTAAAAGGAAGGGCAAAATGGTCATTTGGAACCCGCTTTGGATAATTTTCTCTAATTCTGGACACGCGATGAAAGTTTTTTTAGCGGTGGATTTTACATAAAACTTTTTTAGTTTTTGGGCATTTCATAAATTGTCCCTAAAATAAAATAAAAATAGGGATATTTAATTTTATAGTCTCACATAACATGAATATTAGGATTTGAGTCTTGAAATTGACCGACGTTAGAATTTGGATCTCGAAATCACTCTTCACGTAGGTCCATATATATGTGAGACCCTAAAACTAAATAATCCTTCCCCCAACTGCGATTCTTCTAGAAGAAAAACGTGAGCAAGGTGACCTAGTATTACTAATGTGAAATCTCTATTATTATATTTATGCCTTTCTATTTATTTAGAAACTGCAGTAACATGACCCTTAGAATATCAAAAAAATCTCTTTTTTTATAGTGGTTAAAAAAAGGTCATTTTTTAGTATTTGTACATGGCTATTAGAATATCAGAAACAACCATGCTCTCTCATATGAAAAATTATTAGGTGGTCCGGGCTCATCATCTGGCCATGGTGAATGGTGAGTCCGGCCAATAATTAGATAACACTTGACATAATTTTTTTAAAGAAATTATATAAAAATATATAAAAATTCACTTGGCATAAAATCAAAAAAAAAATTTTGATTTTTTTTCCTTCTTCAAAACCATTATAAAAAATTGTTGTTTTTGGCTTAAACCTTAATTGATTTTTTGATTTTATGCCGAGTGTCATCTAATCATTGGCCGAGCTCACCATTCACCGTCGGACCATTTAATAATTTCTCCTCTCATATCTAATGATGATAAAGTAAAATCACTTCTTTTAACCATATTTTGGGTCTATTTGGAACTAGACATACGAGCCGTACGTATCTGGCATGCGTGATGAGTGCCAAGAAAGCATGGTGTATAATATGATACAGACACGGATACGATCCTACGGAGGGGTATCCGTTCAACATTAGGTGCTAACTAAGCTAACTTGGGATCTTGTAGCTTACTTCGCTATTGTTTACAATAAATGTCCGACACAACACGGCACCAGCAAGACAACTATTTTTGGAGTTCCTGTGCTTCCTAGCAACAAACAAGAAATTAGAAAATATGAGTATGACAATATTTTATAACAATATTTAACCACAAGAATTGTCAGAATAGCCGAATAGGAAAATTTTCATGTGTTAATAATGTGAAAAGGCTTCCGAATCCGAGATTTGAGTACAAATAGAATAAGATAAGGACTCTAAAGTTATTAACAATAATACCAAGGCTCACATTTAAAAATCTGAACAACAGGAAATTTTGGCTAATTTGCACTTATTAACCCTTAATTATCTCCACTTTTGCACTTAAATACCCCGTAATGTTACTATATCCACTCAACTACCTTGAACTATCACACCCCGTAATAATACCTTGAACTATCGTACCCCGTAATATGCCATACCCTCTACTATGCAAAACTCTATAGTTTTGGCAGGTGTTGAGGCTTTAAATATTTATTTTATTCCAACACTGACAGTCTTTTGCACCAACAACTTGTGATGTTCTGGAGAGCAAACGGTACTTTACTTGGACTGAGAGTTGTGCTATATAATAGCAGTCTCAAGATGTCTAGTCTAGGCCTTATCTCCAGTATGTGTGGGTAAGGAGGTAGAGGGATACGAAGTCTGTGTAGGGACAAAGACTGTCAGGAAGCTGCTCAGGCGATTGAACCAAAGTACATATCTTCTGTAGTTGGTACAGTCAGATATTCGTGACTTTTATCAATTTTTCACAGAGGCCGGATTGAAATGTTTCTTGAAGTACACTTTCGCATGTCTCCTCGAGTCGAAGGACGGAACGTTCGAGAAGTTCAGTGACTGCTGGGCTGAAGCTGAACGTATAGTCGGTCGACAACTCAAGAGACTCAGAAGTGATTGAGACGAAGAGTATCATTTTCTTGGATTCGCAACGTTCTACAATGAATATGGAATTGGCTATGAAACGACTGCTGGGTAGTCTCGTTATATACTCAGGATTAATAAAAGCGGATATCGTTTTCTTGGATTCACATCGTTCTGCTATGAACATAAATTGACTATGAAACGACTTCTTAAAGTAGCGATGATGCAAATAGGAAAAAGTACGCCGTATTTAGCTTGTAATAGTTAGCATAGCAACTTGTTGGTTGTAATGGCTTAGCGTAACAACTTGCAAAGTGGAGAACATTCTGAGTATTTAGTTTCTGTTATGAAACCCTTATCTATTCACCCATTATGTCATGAGTTACACATGACCCTTAGGATCATGTAACTCATGACCCTTGGGTTATGTAACTCATGACCCTTGGGTTGTCCCTTATACCTATATATATGGCCCTTGCCATATGATGAAAGGTGAATAAGAAATATACTATTCTACAATATCTCGTCTCCCTTCGAACACGTTATCAGCACGATTGCTGAAGCAAGGAGAATCGACGTCCAGATCTCGACGTCATCCTTCCTTTTTCCCGACCAGAGGCTGATGAAGTGTGAATGCCTTGTGGACAGCGCCTCGACGCACACAATCCTTCGAGAAAAAAGCTATTTTTATAGCTTATATGATTATGACGGTCCCGTTATTACGATATCAGGACTATCAAACATAATAGAAGGATCTGGTGAAGCAATTATATTGCTCCCAAATAAAACAAGACTAATAATAAAAGATGCACTATTCTCTCCTAAATCAAATAGGAACCTCATAAGTTTCAAGGACATTCGTTTAAACGGATATCACTTAGAAACAAATGAAATAAATGAGGCAGAATATCTGTATGTTACTCGTCTAAAAGATGGTTCAAAAACTATCTTAGAACGATTCAAGGGACTCCCGTCGGGTCTCTATCATACTCATATTCAATCAACAGAAGCTAATATGATTGTGCACCAGAAGTGTCATTCATCGCCAAAATTTAAACTTTGGCATAATAGACTGGGTCACCCAGGATCAGCTATGATGAAACGAATCATGAGCCAATCCAGTGGACACAACCTGCAGAACCTGAAGATTCTTCAGAAGTATGATTACTCGTGTCTACCTTGTTTTCAAGGCAAACTTATAACGAGACCATCCCTTTTGAAAGTGGGACTAGAGTCTCCTAGCTTCTTAGAGAGAATTCATGGAGACATTTGCGGACCTATTCACCCCGCAAGTGGTCCATTTAGGTACTTTATGGTACTTATAGATGCATCTACTAAATGGTCTTATGTGTGCCTTTTGTCCACCCGCAACTTAGCTTTTTCTAAGCTATTGGCACAAATAATTAAGTTGCGAGCTCATTTCCCCGATAACCATATCAAAAAATTAAGACTTGATAATGCGGGTGAATTTACTTCACAGGTTTTTCAAGACTATTGCCAAGCAACTGGCATCGAAGTTGAACATCCTGTAGCTCATGTTCACACCCAGAACGGGTTAGCAGAATCTCTTATTAAGAGATTACAATGGATTGCTCGTCCATTGTTGATGCAGTCACAGTTGACTGTGGAAGCTTGGGGTCATGCTATATTGCATGCCGCATCACTTATTAGAATACGACCCTCTGGAGGTCATATTCTATCTCCGATGCAGCTCGCTTATGGTTCACCTCCAAATATCTCTCATTTGAGAGTTTTTGGTTGTGTTGTTTACGTCCCCATTGCTCCCCCACAGAGGACCAAAATGGGTCCACAACGTCGATTAGGTATCTATGTTGGGTTTGACTCACCCTCTATAATTAGATACCTAGAACCCCTGACGGGTGACGTATTTAAGGCACGTCTTGATGACTGTGAGTTTGATGAAGGATTATTTCCTAAACTGGGCACACAGTCTAAGAAGCCAGAAGCTTCTAAGACAATTTCTTGGGACACAAAAACTTTGTCTCATTTTGATCCGCGTACAAGTCAATGTGAAGATGAGATCCTGAAGATATTACATCTTCAGAACACTGTACATCTACTTCCGGATATATTTACTGACAACCAGAAGATTGTCAGATCACACGTCCCTGCTGCCAATACGCCAGCTAGGATTGAGTACATCCCCAAAGATGGATGCAATCCGCCGGCAGCAGAAATGGCAGTACCTCAATTAAAAAGAGGACGCCCACCAGGTTCGAGAGACAAAGTCCCTCGTAAAAGAAAAAATCCTGGAGAAATTAAGAAGATCCCAACACAGGATGCTGAGCTCAGATCAGCTACCTCTCCCCTCCTAGTTTCCCCTGAAGAGGAACAAACAGGAGAAATATCATTAAATTATGTACGTACTGGAGAGGTACTGAACAGAAAAAGCACAGTCGTCGACGACGATTTTTCGTTCAATATTGCCGTTCACGTCACTGAAAATGACGATGACATCGATCCACGGTCTCTAGCGGAATGTAAACGCAGAGGCGATTGGCCAAAGTGGAACGAGGCAATAGGAGTAGAGCTGGACTCACTCTTGAAACGCGAAGTCTTTGGACCAGTAGTCCAAACACCTGAAGGTGTAAAACCTGTGGGATATAAATGGATCTTCACAAGAAAAAGAAATGAACACAACATAGTTGTGCGCTACAAAGCACGCCTTGTAGCGCAAGGTTTCTCCCAGAAACCGGGAATAGATTATGAAGAAACATATTCTCCGGTCATGGATGGGAATACCTTCAAATTCCTGATCAGCCTCTCTTCTCTGAAAAGCCTAGAAATGCAGCTCATGGACGTTGTGACTGCATATCTTTATGGCAATATAGATAAAGATATCTATATGAAACTCCCTGAAGGATATAAAATTTCACCAGAGAAAACAGATAGACCTCGGGACACCTATTCTGTAAGGTTACAAAGATCATTGTACGGTCTTAAACAATCAGGAAAAATGTGGTATAATAGACTAAGTGAGTTTCTTGCTACGCAAGGATTTACTAATGATAAAGTCTGCCCGTGTATCTTTATAAAAAGATCGGGAACAGGATTTGTTATAGTCGCCGTTTATGTCGACGACTTAAATCTCATTGGATCTCCTGCAGAGATCACTGAGATATCTGAAAGCCTTAAGACAACTTTTGAAATGAAAGACTTAGGGAAAACAAAGTATTGTCTTGGCTTACAGATCGAACACCTAAAGGGTGGTATCCTGTTACACCAATCTACATATACACGAAGATTACTTAAACAATTCCACATGGATAAATGTCATCCCCTTAGTACACCAATGGTCGTTCGATCATTGGACGTAAAGAAGGACCCTTTCCGTCCACTGGAAGAGGGGGAGGAATCATTAGGTCCTGAAGTACCTTACCTAAGTGCCATTGGGGCACTACTCTATCTGGCTAACTGTACGCGTCCTGATATAGCATTTTCAGTTAACTTATTAGCCAGATACAGTGCAGCGCCCACAAAGCGCCACTGGAATGGAGTGAAGCATCTTCTGCGCTACCTCCAAGGGTCTATAGACCTAGGACTATATTACCCGAATAGTGGGTCTTCCACTTTACTTGGTTATTCAGATGCAGGTTATAGATCAGATCCCCACACAGAGAAATCACAAACTGGATTTGTGTTTACTTTCGGTGGTACGGCTATCTCCTGGAGGTCCGTCAAACAGACCAGTGTGGCTATCTCATCCAACCATTCTGAACTCCTGGCAATCCATGAAACAAGCAAGGAGTGTGTTTGGCTTCGCTCCGTCATTCAGCACATTTTGGCATCTACTGGCCTGAAGACTGGTGAACTTGAGCCTACTACCCTTTTTGAAGATAATGCAGCATGCGTAACTCAACTTCAGAAAGGATACATGAAGAGTGACAAGACGAAGCACATATCCCCCAAATTCTTCTGGACGCACGACCTTCAAGAGAAGGGACAAGTCAAAGTACAACAAATTCAATCTTGTAATAACTTAGCAGATTTGTTTACCAAAACACTGCCACGATGTACTTTTGTAAAGCTTGTAAGAGGAATAGGGATGAGGCAACTAAAAGACCTACAAGCCTGAAGCTTGTATAGATCAGGGGGAGTAAAACTATAGGATTGTACTCTTTTTCCTTAGGACTGATGGTTTTTCCCACTGGGTTTTCCACAGCCAAGGTTTTAATGAGGCAAACTAAGTTTACTCTGGATCCAGCAGTATCCACCCCATTAGCTTATTGAATTCTGAAGTATTTCATAAGTGGATCCAAGGAAATGGATGAATAAGGGGGAGTGTTATGAAACCCTTATCTATTCACCCATTATGTCATGAGTTACACATGACCCTTAGGATCATGTAACTCATGACCCTTGGGTTATGTAACTCATGACCCTTGGGTTGTCCCTTATACCTATATATATGGCCCTTGCCATATGATGAAAGGTGAATAAGAAATATACTATTCTACAATATCTCGTCTCCCTTCGAACAGTTTCAAATTAGTCATATCAGAATATGTTTTTGGAAGTTATGAGGTTTATATTTAAATTAAAGAAAAGGGGATATGTTGATTATTTATTCAGAAAATTACATGTAGAGTGACGAAATTTGTTCAATTTGTACAAAAGCGAATTTTTTAAAAAATATTGCAAATGGGGGGATGAGGCGCCATTGTCAATGGCGTCCCAAACGAAATTGGATTGGGATGCTGTTGTTAATGGCATCCCGTACGAAACTAGAGTGGAGCGCCATTGTCAATGGCGCCCCGTATTAAACTTTTGTGGGTCACCATTGTCAATATATATATATATATATATATATATATATATATATATATATATATATATATATATATATATATATATATATATAACATGCAGATGACCTCTAGCCTAGTGGTTAAGAGAGATGCATGCGGCCCGAGTGGTCAGGAGTTCGAATCCCAGTGGGAGCGATTCCAGAAACAATTTACCTGGTTCCAAAATATAGAAGATGCTACTTTAAATGGAGCCTCATTTAACTGCGGTTCAAATGCAGCTCATATAGTGAAAGACTCCTAAACGAAGGTTTAAATGGAGCATTTAATGGAGCCCCATTTGACTACGGTTCAAATGCAGCTCATATAGTGAAAGACTCCTAATCGGGAAACGAAGGTTTAATTGGAGCATTTAATGGAGCTCCATTTAACTACGGTTCAAATGCATCTCATATAGTGAAAGACTCATCCCGGATCCGGTGTCCCAACTCTGTCTCCCCTATAAGACAGTGGGCTTTTTTGTTAGTTTTAATCGGTGGGGCCCATATGTTAAAGATGGGAGGACATGATTAGGACACCGGATCAGGGACAGATTCGGTCCCGAAACTCATATTTGGAAAATGAAGATTTAAATGGAGAGCATTTAAATGGGTTGTTTGGTGCCATTGACAATGACGTCCCACAAAAATTTAGTACGGGACGGCATTGACCATGGCGCCCCCACTTCAATTTCGTAGGGGTGCCATTGGCAATGGCCGCCCCACTTCAATTTCGTACGAGACGCCATCGACAATGGCGCCCCCATCCCCCCTCCCCCCCACACTTGTATTATTTTCAAAATTCTCCTCTTTCGTGCAAATTGAACAAATTTCATCACCCTACATGTAAAATTTTCTGTTATTTATTTTGTTCTATAATTAATTGTTTCTGTGATATTGAAGGTCAGAGAAGACGAAGATTGGGAGTACAGTGAGTGGGGCAGTGGTCACCATTCTGGTGGGACTCGCTGCAAGCAGTGCTGGAATCATAGCCAGCGATGCTCCAGCATATAATGTCGTGATGGAGTTCTTGCTGCCGATGTCTATTCCTCTGCTTCTTTTCAATGCCGACCTTCGCCGAGTGTTTAGGACCACTGGGACGCTTCTTTTGGCCTTCTTGCTTGGTTCTTGTAAAGTTATATCAAACTTCTTAGTTCTTCTTTCTTATTATTTTACCGGAAAGTCTATTTTGTCCGTCCATGGGCGTGACCGTGGGTGGCCCGCGGTGGCGGGCTCCCATTGGCCCCTCCTGCATGCTCCGGGCCCACCCACCCCCCTGCATGCTCCGGGCCAATGGGAGCCTACCACGTGGGCACAGGCGGGCCAAATAGTAGTGCTCTTTTTTTTTTTTTTTTGGGACTCTTTTCTAATACTTTTTTTTTTTGCTTTATTAATAGTTGCAACGATAGTTGGAACAATTGTGGCATATCTTCTGGTGCCCATGCGATCACTCGGACAGGATAGTTGGAAAATTGCAGCAGCACTCATGAGTAGCTATATCGGTGGAGGTATTGTTGCCCAACACTTGCACAATGGTTCTTCAATCAAAATTTCTCTGATTAAAATAGATATGTCACAATTGGCTAGAAATGATGAAGCATATGATATAATGATAGACGTTTTGGATTAATGCACAGCCAGATGTAAGCTTCATGTACCTAAGAAATTAAAGGTAAGAAAGGAAGAAAAACATGAAAACAATAAACATTTCTTGTAAAATATTGTCATCAGTCCAATTAAGGTTCGAAGTATCGGCGGTATCGGCAGTATTGGAGGTTTTGGATCGGACTATCGGATTTCTTGGTATCGGAAAGCAAATAATTAGTAATAAATTATTAACATTTTAGAAAATATATTTTATACATTAGGCATTATTTTAATATTTCCAGTGTTGTTCCTTAGTAGTTTTGAAATTGAATGAAATAGTAGTCACCCTTATCGATTGATTTACATACGAATACGATAGATAAATTTTCTTCTTTTATATGCTTTTATAACCTTTTTATGCTTTTACCCCCTTACTGATTGGTATCTTTCGTTCAATTTTCGTTGTCGAATTGACCAGAAAAGTGATTCCCAATGTCGATATCGGACAGTATCGGGTATCGATCGGTATCGGATCGGGACATGCCAAACCGTATCGGTATCGGCCGATACTGCGAACTATGGTCCAAACATCTGGAGAGAGATTGACTTTTCATTATTCTCGATCATATTTTTAGGAGTATGCCAGCCTTGGTTTATTATCATGAGAAAATGATATACTTTACATTGTTGAAAGTGTGAGTGAGGGTCATCACATACAAAAACTCTCACAGTAAAATCCAATGTAATAACTTAATGGGAAGATAAAGAGACCCCCATACCTTTGTGTCATTGATTGGAATTTCAGATTCAAGTGACATTCAAGTGAACCCTTCCAAAATGAAGATATTCACAACATAGGGCCCCATACATAATGTAAAAAATATTAAAAAAACTAAAACAAAAGTAAATTTTTAAAAAAAGGTTACTACCACTAGTTCTATTTTAGATACAAAATTTAACATATTTATGTTTAAACTAATTATTTTGGGCTCTCATGATCCGTGGGTCCTGGATGGTCGCCCTGGCTGTCCTGGCCAGGGCCGGCCCTGTGCAAAACTTGTTTTTGTTTATGTTGGATAGTGGCAATGTGCATCTTGACAATAGTATTCTATGATGCAGGATTGTAGCTTCTGTGAGATCACACTACAAAATATGAAACACAGATGACCAAGGCCACATTGGTTCCATGGGCAGCTAATTTATCATTTGATATGTTATCATTCAGGTTGACCAGATTGCTCTCTTGCTAGAACCTTTATGATTTTCTTCTCATTCTTTGTAATTGTAACCTTAGGTGGAACCAAATAAGCATCAGGTAAAGACTTCCACAAAATCCTAAGAGCAAGATCTCTGCAGAATCAGAAGCGATCAAATCTTTTCTGTAGCGAGTCAAAGATATACAATAAATACGAGTCTCTGTCAACAAGTAGCATGAGGCCGATTAAAGCATCAACCTCAATTGTATGAATGAAAATAGATAGAGCCTAGTATATATACTATAGGCCTATGTTGATGCCTATACTATGTTGCATAGACATAGAAAAATGGCGCTCGTATTCATATCATGTCTGTACTCGTATCCTTGCCCATATTCATGCAACATAGGTGATTACACTGTACATTTTTTTAGAATTTTGAAAATAGTATCGTGACCTTATCCGTATCGGTTTCCATACTCGTGCAACATAGATGTCATATTTTACTACCAATGGTTGTGCTAGTTACTGTTGATTATTTCTGTTTCTGATGGTTATTTTGTTTATGCAATCAAGCTGTCAATTATGTTGCTGTCTCGGAGGTGCTTGGTGTATCTCCATCCGTTTTGGCTGCAGGGCTAGCTGTCGACAATGTCTTGTGTGCAATATATTTCACATTTATTTTTGCATTGGCCTCTAAAATACCTCCAGAGGATTCTCCATCCAACTTAGGTATGTAGATGCTCTCTTTCAATTTTATTCCATAACTATGTGTGTGCCTCATGCATTGTGCTGCCCTGGCTGTTGTTCTACCCCCTTTAAGCAATCAACTGTGGCAGTGGCGCATTTATTTTTTGAGAAAGCATGGCAAACTGACAATTCAAGTTTGCTAATTTTTGTCAGAAATTATATAACTCTAGTTCAGTTTAGTGTTTGCTAATTTTTGTCAGAAGTTTTCTTACACATTCATGTTTCTTATGAAACCAAAGCACTTCACAGCCTTTATCTTGTGGAAAAGAATATGTACAAATTAATCCATGAATTTTGGGAAAAGGTTGAAAAAGTTCGTCATTCAAACAAGATGACACATTTATAGGAAACTACAGGTGCAAGTTGATAACAGAGTTGCTTGTCACATAAACACGCAGATCATTTTCAAGTATGAATCTTCTCGAGTTACTTACACTTGTTGGAGTAGGTCCTTCCAATTTCTACAGCCATTTGTGTTCAATTCTTCTTAATGCACAATATCATACTTCCAACTTCTTTGCTTTGAAGTTCTTGTGGTATGTCATATGTCCTCATCTCCTTTGACAAGAATTGATTTCTATTATGACATTTGATTTTGGGGTTCCAACAGGGAGTGCAGAGGATGAAGAACCTAAAGCAGGAAAAAAGCTGGCTGTATTGCAAAGTAGTGCTACTGCTGTTGCTATATCATTTGTAATCTGCAAAGCTGCTACTTCCATCGTCGAGCAGTTTGGTCTGCAAGGATGTACTCTTCCGTGTATAACAGCAATTGTTGTTGTCTTGGCTACTTCATTTCCAGCACTGTTCAGAAGTCTTGCTCCAGCTGCAGAGGCCATTGCCTTAGTTCTAATGCAGGTATATCTAATCTGTCTGTGCGCAAATTTAGTCATCTTACGGGCAATTTGTCCTAAGCTTGCTTAAAGAACACAGGAGTTGATCTTCTGTGTAAGAAAACTTCTGGAACTAGTACTTTGTCTTGTGATTAGATTCAAAATATCAAAACTTCTGTTCGTACGCAATTCAATCTGGTACAGTATTATTATAATTATTCAATATCGAAACTGGTCATAGGCATAACAGTTCCTTCAGAGTCATCCGTGGAAGTAAAATTTACCCGAATAATGTGTAGGCAAGAGCACTTGAGAGTTCATGCAAGTGTATAATCGCAACCTTTGGTTTTATCACATTTTTGCATATGCACACGAATACGGTGATAGACATACTAGTTCCTTCACGGGAATTTGTTGAAGTAGAATTCCTTAAATAATTGGTAGATCAAGATTTTTTGATATCCCTTGTGAATTTATATATTGGGCTAAATTCTAATTATCAAAGTTATTAATAAGCTCAATTAGCCATTCTTACATCCCATCGTTGTTAGATCTCCCATTGTGTCCTTCACATTATATATTGGAAATTCCAGGTATCTATTTGTAACAATCGAAACTATACTTATTTGATGAAGTGGGAATGCCCAAGATCATGCGAGCTACTTAGCTGGTCTTACATATACTTATTCACTAATTATTCCTATGAAGGGCATCATCCATCATTACCACAAATGTCTTGGGATCCCTTCCTATGATATTTATCCATTTAAGCTGTATTTTCTAGCCCCACCCTTATTACTCACTCTTTTCACTAGATTCTTCTCAGTTTTTTGTTGAAAATATTGGTTGCAAGGTTCACAATATCGGTATCGGAATCGGTATCAGATTATTCCTATGAGTATTGGTATCGGCGATATCGGTAGTATTGGCGGTTTCGGATCGAAGTATCGGATTTTTTTGTATCGGAAAACAAATAATTATCAATAAATTAGTTACATTTAAAAACATATATTTTATACATTTAGGCATAATTTTAAGTATTTTCAGTGTTATTTCTTAGTAGTTTTAAAATTAAATGAAATATTAGTCACCCTTACCGATTGGTTTCATTGTTCTAAAAGACGGTCTAGGCAACCGCTAGGCGTCTGGAGTCTGCCTGATGTCCGCCTAGGCGTCCGCCTGATGTCCGCCTAGGCGTCCGCCTGATGTCCGCCTAGGCGTCCGCCTAGACCCCCCGACGTAGACTATGCATGTCTTTGGGATTTTATGGATTTTTTTCTGCAATTTTCAGTAGTTTTTGTAGCGAATAATTGTTGTGTGTTTTATTGATTGGTTACTCCACTATTTATAGGGAGTCTAGCTCCTCTTCATACTACATTTTCCAATGTGGGACTAAAGTCCCTTATTAGTTCTCAATACTCCCCCTCAAGATAGGCGATAGATATTAATCATTCCCATCTTGTTACATAGCTTCAACAGACTTAATGAACTAAGACCCTTAGTCAGACAGTCTGCCACTTGTTCTTCTGAGCGAACATGATCAATCTTCAGTATCCCTTGTTCCAGCTTCTCTTTGATGAAGAATCGATCGATCTCGATGTGCTGAACTGGATTGTTAGCAATACTTATTGCAGCTTGACTATCGTTCAGAAGACGTAACGGTGCTCCCTTGTCCAGCTTCAACTCTGTCAGCAACGCTTTCACCCACAGCAACTCCGACACTCCCAAAGCCATTGCTCTGTATTCTGCTTCAGCTGTAGACCGTGCTACCACTGACTGTTTCTTGCTTCTCCATGAGACCAAGTTTCCTCCTACAAAGACACAATATCCCGTGGTAGACCTTCTATCGTCTATACAGCTCGCCCAGTCTGCATCGCAGTATCCCTCAACTTCTATACTTCTATTCTTCTTGAACCATAACCCTTTTCCCGGCGTCCCTTTCAGATATCTCAAGATCTGAAACACTGCATCCATATGACCCGTTCTTGGATCATGCATGTAGCGACTTACTACACTCACCGCAAATGAGATATCAGGACGAGTGTGCCCCAGATAAATCAATCTCCCTACAAGTCGTTGATATCTTTCACGATCAACTGGCTCTCCTGCTTCTGCTCACAACTTGCACTTTTGTGGTTAGGGGGGGGACTAAAGTCCCTTATTAGTTCTCAACAGTTTTTTTTGTATTTTATTTATTTATTTATTTTTGAACCGTCTAGATCTAGACGGCCGCCTAGGCAGGCTAGGCGCTAGACGGCAGGTGCCCGCCCGACTAGCGCCTAGCACGTTTCACAACCTTGATTGGTTTACATAATAGATTGATTTTCTTCTTTTACATGCTTTTACAACCTTATTATGCTTTAAACACTTGCTGATTTATCTTTTTCGTTTAATTTTCTTTGTCCAATTGACCGAAAAAGACTCTCAATGTCGGTATCAGTCAGTATCGGGTATCGATCGGTATCGGATCGGGACATGTCAAACCGTATCGGTATCGGTCGTATCGGATCGGTATCGGCCGATACTTTAAACCGTGAATTTGGTTGGTTAATACTTCACATTGTCTTCCAGCCGGTATGGCTCCTATATGCCCCCAGTGTACTCAGCTTTGATTTATTCTCAGTGGTTTAGTGATATAACCATCTTGACATTCTTAATTTTTATATCCTCATCTTGTTTGCTTAGACCCTATTATTTCTCACAAACTCCAAACCCTACATTACTGGGCTTATTAGGAATGCATCTATCTAGTAACACTGCCAGAGTGACTTATTGACAGTCATCTCCCTGTTCTTTTCCTATTAGAAATGTTCATTTGTATGATAGGTTCAGGATGATGCAGCTGATCACATTGTAGAATTGTTGGACTAGTAATTAGTGATTGTCTCCTCATTCCTACTGTCAAAAGCATGAAAATCAATTATTGCTCTGTTAATACTCTATTATTCTTAGCCTCTTATCCTCAAGGCCTTGAGCTAAACTTCTACTTTGATATATATCCAATAAGCAATATATTATCTACCAATAACATACACAGCAGTATCTCATTTTGAATATTAGCTGATAATACACCACGTTTAACCAAGGTTTGCAGTATCAGAATCGGTATCGGACCCTTCCTATGACTATCAATATCAGCAATGTCGACGGTTTTGGATAGGAGTATCGGATTTTTTTGGTACTGGAAAACAAATAATTATTGATAAATTATTAAAATTAAAAAAATATTTATTACATTTAGACATAACTTTAAGTATTTTCTGTGTTGTTTGTTAGTAGTTTTGAAATTGGATGAAATATTAGTTATCTTTACCGATTGGTTTACCTGTGATATATATGTTTTCTTTTTCTTTTTTACATGTTTTTACAACCTTAATATACTTTTACACCATTGTTGATTGGTCTTTGTCGTTCAGTTTTCTTTGCCGAATTGACTAAAAAGAGACATCTCAATGTTGGTATCGGTCAGTATCGGCATCGGTCGATATCAGATTGGGACATGCTAAACCATATTGGTATCGTCTGATACTGCAAAATATGGACAGTTGTTGTCTATCTTTCAGTCACTTCATAGTTTAAGGCTTGAACTTAAATATGTCAAGAAATGGTCATTTCTTTTTGTTGGGTGAATAATTGTTTCAGACTTACTGTATACACCACGTTTAACAACAGTTGTTGTCTATCTTTCAGTCACTTCATAGTTTTAGCCTTGAACTTAAATATGTCAAGAAATGGTCATTTCTTAAAGTTGGGTGAATGATTTGTTTCAAAGTTACTGAATTCCCCTTGATTTCACATCCTATGGAATAAATCATGAGATTTTTTTTCCAAATTTTGGAATCTTGTAAAGACTAAAATGTGAGACCTAGGTGAAAAGGAATTATGAATTATTTGTCAACTCTACCGAATTTTTTTTTACCGTATGTTTTTTTTGCGATGCCCGATGTAACGCACGAAACCTTGTGCATACTGCATTGCATGCCTTTTTTTGACTGTCAGTTATTGCCAGGTCTTCTTTGCCGTTGTGGGAGCAAATGGTAGTGTCTCGAATATCTTCCGCACGAGCCCAGGTCTCTTCGCATTTGCGTCCATCCAATTAACCGTCCACCTAGCTGTGATTCTCGGCGTGGGGAAGCTGCTCAGGTTCGATCGGAAACTGCTGCTCATTGCGTCCAACGCCAACGTGGGGGGGGCCGACGACCGCCTGTGGGATGGCGACCGCGAAAGGTTGGAGTTCCCTGACCGTCCCTGCAATCCTTGCAGGCATCTTTGGGATCTCCATTGCTACTTTTCTTGGCATTGGGTTCGGGTTGTTTGTTCTTCGACGCATGTAGCAGTTTGTATCAAGGTTTGCAGTATCTGTATCGGTATCGGACTATTCCTATGAGTATCGGGATCGGTGGTATTGGCGGTTTCAGATCGGAGTATCGAATTTTTTGTTATCGAAAAGCAAATAATTATTAACATAATAGAAAAATATATTTTATACATTTAGGCATAATTCGGTGATGTTTCTTAGTAGTTTTGAAATTGAATGAAATAGTAGTCATCCTTGCGGATTTGTTTACTTGCAAGTTTTCTTCTTTTACATACTTTTACAACCATACTATGCTTTTACACCTTTGCTTATCAATTTTTTTCGTTCATTTTTTCTTGCGGAATTGACCAAAAAAGAGAATGCCAGTCTCGGTATCGGATCAAGACATGCCAAACCGTATCGGAATCGAACGTATCGGATATGTATCAGTCGATAATGCAAACTATGGTTTGTATGCAGTCTTCTGTCATGAATTATTGATAAATCTATTGTAAAATCTTGTTTCCACCGTTCTTTGGCCGAGAGTGAATGATGTCAACTAATGTCTTCATTCTTCCGGTGTAATATTGTTGATTGTAAGATCTACTAGCCAAATCTTTTAGGAATAAATTGATGGAATTTTTTTCACTCTGTTGAATCTTTCATGTTACAAATTAACTACGACCATCTTCTTGGGTAAATGACAAAAAAAACCCTCGTTAGATATCCGACTTTTGCAAATTAAGACCTATTAGTCATTTTTAGCAATTTATCCCTCCTTAGATTATACAAATCCGCTCAATAAGGTCCCTCCAGCCAAAATTAAAATTTATAATCCCGAAAATGCCGCTGCCCCCCTCTCCCCCGGTGGCGGCGGTGACCCCCCAGCCCTGTCCTCCCCCCGCCGGCCTCCCCCCAGCGGCGAGCTCCCAGCCCCGCCCGTCCCCCGCCAGCCTCCCCCCACGACCTCGCCCCCCGTGCCCTTCCCCCGCCCGACCCCCGCCGGCCCTCCCCCTGCCCGACCACCCCGCCCTCCCCCGGCAGCCCTCCCCCCGGCGGTGAGCCCCCAGCCCCGCCCGTCCCCCGCGAGCCTCCCCCCCCCCCCCCCGACCTCGTCGGCCCCGCACGGCCCTTCCCCACACTCGTCGGCCCCCGGCGGCCCTTCCCCACACTCGTCGGCCCCCGGCGGCCCTCCCCCGCCCTCGCCCCGGCCCCGCGGCCCTCCCCGTGGCATCGCCGGCCACCCAGCCCCTCCACCAACGGCCGAGGAAGGAGGGGGGAGGGGTAAAATTGTCATTTGGAGATTTTTTGCAACAAAAAATAACTAGTAGAAAATTTAAGAGTATGGGATCCTTTTTTGCGAAAATGGCCAATCTAGGGAGGATTTTTTTGTCATTTACCCTCATCTTCTTCGTAAAAAGTGGCTAAATATTTCCTATCGAGCCACATTGATTCGGGTCATTCTAGTTAATCATCTCGTAGTTTTTTTTCTTAATCATCGAGGCTGGATAATTTCGTAGTTGTTTCAGCTTGAGTAGCCGTTTTGGCAAAACAAAAGAAATTGTTAGTATAGTTTTTAGCATGCAGTTTTGTTTAGAGTAATGCTATTTGTACTTCCAAATTGTCCCTCAAAATCATTCTTCCTTATGTGGCAGCTGGTGTGGCATGTTAAATAATCTTATGTGTCATATGACATAGGCAAATTTTAACCCAAAAAAATAATTATCCAATTTTTTTCATGTTAATTTTAATGGTAAGGTTAATATTAATATTAATGTTAATATTACTATTAATTTTAATTTAAAATTTTGTCATGTTAGCTGCCACATCAACGTACCACGTTAGCTGTCACGTAAGGAGGGATGGTTTGGAGGGACAAATAGCATTATTCATAAAACAGAAGGCAGATGAACAAATGCTTGACGCTTGAGGACACACGGGTAGGAAAGGTAAGTAACAAATGCTGTCATATTTTTGCTTTTAATTTGGTTGTTTGTGGTTTGTTGCTGTGCTAATTCAAATGAGAACCAAATTAGAAAGGTCTAGGGTCTGTCTGGGCGAAGATACAATAAAGAAAGTAAGATTTTTTCTTATGAGTTAGTTTGGATACGTGTAAGTGAGGTGAAAGTGGAGGTAAAAGTTACACTTCTGGTGCATATGTAGCATAGATCTTGCACTTTCGATGTTTGTGTTAGTTGAAACTGGGGTGAAAGTGGAAAGTTCTGACACCATTCTGCTTCCTTCCCCCCCCCCCCCCCAACACCCACCTCCCCACCCCCCCTCCCAACCCACCTTCTCTTTGGAGTTGCATCAAAAAAGGCCTATCCATTATTTAAACCTTTTGAGAATATTGAACATACTCCCAAATCTTCTCCCGTGATGCTTTACGGACCAGCGAGGGATCGCACATCAGCCCTAGGTTGAAGTGACGACCTCCCATTGGACCCCAGGTGAGGCCCGATGATTGCAGTGGGGCTAGGTCCAATGGGGAGGTTGTCATGTTAGTCTCGGACTGATGCACAGTCCTCCTATACAATAAATAAAGTAAGATTTTTCCTTAGGAGTTGTTTGGATATGGGTAAGTGGGATAAAAGTTACACTTTTGGTGCATATGTAGTCTAGTTATTGCACTTTCGATTTGTATTAGTTGAAACTGGGATGAAAGTGGAAAGTTCTGACACCATTCTACTCTCTTCCTCCCCCCCCCCCCTCCCCCCCCCAAAAAAAAAAAACCCTATCTTCTCTTTGGAGTTGCATCATAAAAGGCCTATCCATTATCTAAACCCTTTGAGAACACTGAACATCAACACTCCCAAATCTTCTCCCGTGATGCTTTACGGACCGAGCGGGGATCGCACATCAGCCCTAGGTTGAAGTGACGGCCTCCCATTGGACCCCAGGTGAGGCCCGATGGTTGCAGGGGGGCTGGGTCCAATGGGGAGGCCGCCATGTCAGCCTCAGACTGATGCACGATCCTCCTATACAATAAAGAAAGTAAGATTTTTCCTTACGAGTTGTTTGGATACAGGTAAGTGGGATAAAAGTTACAGTTTTGGTGCATATGTAGCCTAGTTCTTGCACTTTCGATGTTTGAATTAGTTGAAACTCGGATGAAAGTGAAAAGTTCTAACACCATTCTACTTTCTTTCCCGTCCCTTCCTTCCCCCCCCCCCCCCCCCCCCCCCCCCCCAAAAAAAAAAAAAAAACCCATCTTCTCTTTGGAGTTGCATAAAAAAAAGGTCTAATCCATTATCTAAACCTTTTGAGAACATCAACACTCCTAAATCTTCTCCCGTGATGCTTTACGGACCGAGCGGAGGATCGCACATCAGTCATAGGTTGAAGTGACGGCCTCCCATTGGACTGCAGGTGAGGCTCGATGATTGCAGGAGGGCTGGGTCCAATGGGGAGGCCGCCATATCAGCCTCAGACTGACGCACGGTCCTCCTGTATAATAAAGAAAGTAAGATTTTTTTCTTAGGAGTTGTTTGGATACGGATAAGTGAGGTGAAAGTGGGGGTAAAAGTTACACTTTTGGTGCATATGTAGCCTAGCCCCCCCCACCCCACCCCCACCCCACCCACACACACACACACACACACAAAAAGAAAAAAAAACCCATCTTCTCTTTGGAGTTGCATCAAAAAAGGCCTATCCATTATCTAAACCTTTTGAGAACACCGAACATCAACACTTCCAAATCTTCTTTCGTGATTCTTTACGGAGCGAGTGGGGACCGTACATCAGCCATAGGTTGAAGTGACAGCCTCCCATTGGACCCCAGGTGAGGCCCGATGATTGCAGGGGGGCTGGGTCCAATGGGGACGCCGTCATGTCAGTCTCAGACTGATGCACGGTCCTCCTCCTCCTCCCTCACCCCTCCCCCTCTCCGTGTCACTTGTTTTCCAATCTTCTCATCCAACCTTTGCTCACTCGCAAAGGCCTCTCCCTTATCTAAACTTTGAAGTTTGGTATGTATAATAATAGTGTTTACCATAACAAGTTCTACCTCCTCTTGATTTTTGCACATTATTTTTGCTTCAATTTTGTGTAAGATATTTGATTTTCTAATATTTGTGCTAAAGTTTTAAAAAGGCTTTAACATCTTCCACTATATAATGAGGCTTCAAAACGGCTCACTTTTGAGCCGTTTAAGCCGTCATTATATCACGGTCCATTTTATTTAATAAAAAAATTAATTACGAAAAAAATTGTTAAAAAAAGTTTAAATTTGTCAATATGAGAAATTGAACTCAACCAAACAAGAAAAATATCTTGCACCTTAACCACATGAGCTAGAAGATATATTTTACTATAATTGAATAATATTCTTATTATACGTTATTACACATTTACTAGTTTTGGTTAAAATATTATACCACGGTGTTCATATCACTTGGTTTTGGCATTTGGCCTTTGTTTGCCAAACAATGAAAGTAGGAAAGTGAAGTTATAAATATCACTTCTATCTATTCTATCCAAACATTGTACTTAGAGCATCTCCAACCCTATTGTGACTTTGGAAAAAAGTTAATGCCACATAGGAATGACAAAATTTTATTTAAAAGTTCTTCTCCAATGCAATTGTCAAGTCAATTGTGAAGCTTATGTGGCAAAAATTAAAGAAGGCATTGTGAAGTTGATTGTCTTGTTCTAGACAATGTACTTGACAATGTCTTATCTTCCATGTCATCAATTATGAATAAAAAATATTAGAAAAAAGAAAGAAGATGAGTAGTTGTCTTAAAAGTTGCCTTGGAAGTTGGAAAAAAATATTTTTTTTATTGTCTTCCCAATACTTTTGCATTGAAGAGAGTTTTTCTATCTCATTGTCTTTTGAGATATAATTTTGCCACATAAACAAGACATTGTCTTGTAGCTCATGCCACATAGGAGCTACCTAAGACTCACAACACTTAACAAGACAATAGGGTTGGAGATGCTTTAACCACTTTCTAGGCAAAAAAGTGTGTGATCAAACGCAATCAGTAACATTAATATGAGTTTATATGCGAAATAAATATAATATTGTATCTATAAATTGGTAAAAAATTTGTGATGAAAATATTTTTTACGGAAAAAAAAAGTCCAATCAAACATAATAGCTGTAAAGATATTATTCTAGCAGGTGTACATTTGTAAAAGGGGAAAAAAACGAGTAGCAAATTTATTTGCAATAACCTACAGGATGGAGGGGCTATACGAAATAAAGTATAAATATTTATCGGGGTTATATGCAAACAATGCAGTGACGCGGTTTCTCTAGTTCATCTCCCTCTTCCTTTTATTCATTTTCCTCGCAAACAAACTCTCTCTCTCTCTCTCTCTCTCTCTCTCTTCCCAACGCTGTTCCCAATTTTGGAAACCCTAAATTCCCAAATTCTCCGGCGAGAGGCTACCGGAATTCCCGCCAGAATTCTCCCGCAATGAATCCGGAGTAGTAAGTTCCCGAGATCGTCTTCATAGCTCCTCTCGTTCCATTCTAGATCTGATCTAATTCGAATCCGATATTGATTCGTGAATCCGATATTGATTCGTGGATGCCGCATGATACGATCGTTTCTTTCTTCGATGAAATTGGTGTTCGATGCCAATTCCATGAGAAAATTCCTTGATTAGATTGCTAATTCTTAGTCTTGTGCTCGTCGTGTCGCGGATCTTGTGTTTAGAGCTCGAGATCTGGCGTAAAGTTTCGGTTTTTAGACGTGGATGGAGAAATTGTGCTGGGTGGATCCGATATTTAGAGATTTTCTTGGTTCTGAATAAAAGTTAAAAACTTTTTTTGTGCTATGTAGATGCTGCAGCTATGTTGCAAGGTCAACGACATGGACACAGAACATATTTTGGCGTGGCCTAGTGTATTTTTAAGTGTGTTTGTCGTATAGGATACGTTTCCTACATGACAACATGGACACGTATCCACGTTGGAATGTCGATACGTTTCCTACATGACACAACATGGACACGTATCCACGTTGGAATGTCCGTGCTTCCTAGTGCTTAAGAAAAGCTAATTATTTGGAAACGAGAGTTCTCTTCATAGCCTTGCATCTAAACCTGAACCACGTGATCTATCAATATGATTTATTTGTCTTAATATATTTTGAATTGGAAGGCAATAACTTCAGCATCTCATTACCGCAAGTAGATTTTTGAAATACAATTATGCTACTTGTCTCCCAATTTTTTTTTTTTTGTGATGTCATCTTCCATTATCTGGCATCTGACATGACAGTCATAGCAGCTATAGCAGCTGACAAGGCAAATTTTAACCCAAAAAATTAATTACCCAAAATATTTTAATGTTAATGTTAATGCTAATTTTAATATTAATGTTAATATTAACTTGTAATGTTAATATTAATTTAATATTAATGTTAATATTAATTTAATATTAATGTTAATATTAATTTAATATTAATGTTAATATTAATATATTAATATTAAATTTTGTCATGTCAGTTGCTATATCAGCAGCCATGTCATATTTCACATAATGAGAGATGGCATCACCCAACATTTTTGTGAGACAAATAGCATTTTTGTTTGAAATTTGATAGATCAGCTATATTGGTATTCATAGAAGTGGGAAGAAGGGGTGCTCTTCACTGGTTACATGTGGGCAGTATTAAATGCAAAAGTACAATTCAAGACGTCGAGAGAGGAAATAAAACATTTAATACTTATTGTTGTTGTAGATATGAACTGAAGATTTGAGATGGCAAGTGTAGGCATCATGAAGTGATTTCTCACACCTCACAAGCCACAACATTGGCAGTTGGAAATAAATCTGAAACTTTCTAATACTAGGAGAGAGGGAACCTAGCCATTCCCTTTTAGGATGCTCTCCCATTTCAATTGGGAGAGTTTCTCTTATAGATTTAGTATATTGGTAGAGGCACAGGTCTTTGTTTGTTTATTGTTGGTCTATGACTTAGAAGCTAGAAACTCCTAGAAGGTTAACGGATCTCAGTAAGAACCTCGATTCTGCAGTTCTTACTTGGGAGCTCGTTGGGAGTCCGCTTCCCTGATGACGGGAGCTCGTTTCTCCCACGACGGGAGCGCGTTTCTCCGATGATATGAGCGCTTCCCATAATATTACCATAATTTTAAAATAGGACAAATTTTTGGGAAGAAAGTTAGAAGATTTTTAATACACGTTTATCAAAGTACCAAAAAACTAGAGATTATTTACATTGACATCATAAAAAATTACCATGCGAATGATCTCTCTGTAACTTTGAGTTGTACTTTACAAATTCTATATTAAGATATTTATAAGTTTTAATAACAATAATTAATAAACATAAAAAAAATTATTAGTGCACGCTCCCAACTTTAGACTCTTCTAAGTAGTCGCGTTCCCACGCTCCCGCGCCCGCTTCCGTCTCCGCTTCTGGCTTCTAAGGTCTATGATGCACGGATATGTACAGGGATACGGGTAAGGACATGATACGGGTATGGAGTACGGACATATTCAAACAAGTACAATGTAATCAACTATGCTGAATGAATACGGGTACGGATACAATACAGATACTACACCATTTTCCCGTGTCTGTGCAACATATGTTGTTGCATTGTGCTGTCACCTTGGATTGAATATTTGAATCTATGCTGCATGGACACACCAAATGGGCGGTATTTTCTGTGTCCGATATAATCATATAAATTGGATACTGATTCAACTTGGGATCAGCCAGATCTCCTGGATCTATGTACACAGTAAAGACCCGAACTTACCTGTGCGCATGCCAATCACTGTCCCACGCTGCTACTTGGCGTCTCATACCGTCGTTCGTCGCTGCTCTCCTGATGTCCTCGTTGTCGTGTGATTGGAAAGGATTGACAGGGAAAGAGGTTCGACCATAGGGAAGGTGAGAAGGTTGGGTTTAAATCCTAACATAATCCAGCCATTTAATTTATACAATAGGTTGTGTGAAGGTTTTACACCCTCTCTCTCTCTCTCTCTCTCTCTCTCTCTCTCTCTCTCTCTCTCTCTAATCACGGACCAATATATCTGGTTGTATCCTGGAATATACTACAGTTTGTAAAGTAGGTCGTTGCTAGTTTTACATGAATGTAGTTTATTCCAATTTTTCTTTTATAAGTGAAGCATAGTAAGACTATGTTCTGCACGGTCAATGTCTTGCTTCATTTAAGACATGTCTGTGAAGTTCTTTTACTATTTTCTTAATCTGGGAACATAATTTTTTAGTTACAGAACCTTGTGCATGGGAGGGCCAGGTAGCTTTAGCGAATTTGATGCCCGAAAGACATAAAACTTACCAGCAAATTTTTTTTCCTGCAGCGATTATTTGTTCAAGCTTTTGCTTATTGGTGATTCTGGTGTTGGCAAATCATGTCTGCTCCTAAGATTTGCGGTAAGGAATGCTCTTAATTTACTACTTGTCATATTTTAATAGTAAGATTACTTTTTTTTTTATTTAGCTATCTGCAAGGTGCATGCACAATCTTTATTTTCCATGAATACTTGTATCCTGAATTTGATTGTGGCAGCGAGTCCGAGTGAAATGTATACTAGTAGAGTTATTTTATAGTATTTGAAGTTCCATGGAATTATCAATATTCTGCAAATTGACATGAATATTTAAAGGCTTTGGCATGATCATTCTTCTTTGACATGACTGTTGTGCTGCATAATGAATGTTTAACAATTTTGAATATTACACTAGTGACCCTAAAACTAAACGAAAATATATGAGGGTTGTGTGACTTGGGTTATTTAGTTTTGCATGGTGGAGTTGTGTGACTTGGGTTATTTAGTTTTGTCATGACCAATCGAGGATGAGACTTATGACACTGTTGTATGCTTCTATCATGATCTCAGCATGCACACAACCCTCCCGACGACAGTTTTGATGGGGCGACTTCATTGGTCTCATGTATTGTCATATGCTTTTTGTCTCGGTCGCATTGTTGAATTCTTGCAACTCAAGAGCCCCGTAGGTTTGTGTGGCCGTTGGAATCAGATTAGAAGCAAACAACAATGTCACAAGTCTCAATTGATCGTGAGAAAACTAAATTACCCAAGTCACACAACCCTCACCATGCAGAGGGTTGTGTGGCTGCTGAAACCAGAATAGAAGCAAACAATATTGTCACGAGTCTTATTCTCGATTGATCATGAGAAAATTAAATTATCCAAGTCACACAACCCTCACCATGCTTAACTAAAAAACCTAAGTCATACCACCCTCACATATTTACGTTAGTTTTAGGGTCTCGTATAATATAGAAAATTTGTGTTTAGGTCTCCATTTTGGATGGTTAGCGCAAGTCAACCGTTAGGTCGAGACCCAAACCCTCTTCTGGACAATATGGAAACCTAAATGCAAATTTCTAATATATACGAGACCCTAAAACTAAATAACCCTTCTTTTCCAAGTTATTTCATTTAACTACTTTCTTTACTAACAAAGTGTTTAAGTTTTATGCTTTCCAGATTTTGTACAAAATTTTCATGAATCTTAAATGGCCTTGGCATGCATCAATTTTGTTTACAGCTTATTTGTGCTTCTGCATGTCATGACTGTGTGTCCATATCTTGCTATACACATATTCAGGCATCCATAATTCACTAGCTTTGAAATCAATGGCTTTATATCTAGAGGAAGTGTTATGCTAACTGTAATAGGGTATTTTTCCGAGATACTCTAATCAACTTGATAAATGAGACTGAAGTGAAATTACCAAGCATATTATCTTTCATGCGGACTTGCTTACCTGATGAAAATGTTAGATGTGTCTACAGTCAAGACTAAATTAAACTTTCCAGACAGAATATTACACATCTTCACATTTATAAGTATATCACACTTTTGTGTATCTAAAATTGGTTAACAAAGCCCTTAGCCGTGGGCAGTCAGTCGGTTACTTAACCATGAGTTAGAGCTTTAAATGTGTTTTTCGTGGTTTTATTTGCTTACTGTTGATATCTATACCTGTAATGTGACACATTTAGGTTCAAATGTCATATACAATATCATGTGTTTCATGATACATTGATCTCATTTGCAATTATCTTTTATTTGTTAGGATGATTCGTACCTGGAGAGTTACATTAGCACCATTGGAGTTGATTTTGTAAGTGAATATTTTGTTACTTTGGTTTTGGTTGAAGTATCAATATACTAACATTCCTTGCTTTTGGTAGAAAATACGAACTGTGGAGCAGGATGGAAAGACTATTAAACTTCAGATTGTGAGTCATCAAATTTCTACTGAATGCTAATATATGATATGTTGTTTGTTTGGATGTGTCTTTCTTTATTTGAGATGCTAAGGCTAAGGCCCAGGCCCAAAAGGAATGGATAGGGATATTTCAAGTTTTATGCTCGTTGGACTCGTTCTCTCGCTCATTGTTGTACCCTGTGAACCTTCATGAATGATCATTGGTTTGAAAATTGTCGCCCACTGATGATGTATCTATAGTGACATTGCCGCACTTCCTATAGATGAAATACTAGCTAATTGTTATTGGACTAGTTTTTGACTAATTGTTTGAGCCATAAAGAAACAAAAATATAGTTTGCTACATAAATTTCCTTGAATTTATTCAAGAAATCATGTCCTAATGTCAGAAACTTCCAAAATAAATTTCAAAAGCATTCTAAGCAGCGTATTCTCTACAAAAGTATTTTACACTGTTTGTCTTTAGACTCGTCACAAATCGTAGCCTAGAATTACACTAGTGCCTAATCATTTTGGCCATACTTATTATGGTATATCCTGTGTTTTTTTTACTTTATTTTCCTATTATAAGAAAGCCGTGAAATCCTTATTATACTACTATCTCCACATTAAGTTTGCAAGTAGAGAATTTCTTGTAATCTAAACTATGTACAACTAATTTTACAATTTCTATATCATAGTGGGATACTGCTGGGCAAGAACGTTTCAGGACAATCACTAGCAGCTATTATCGAGGTGCTCATGGGATTATTGTAAGTTTTGCCTGTACTGTAGCTAGTAGCATGCTCTTGTTTCATTCCTTGTTCGGAACTCTTTATATCAGTATAATTTTACATTAATCCTATGTTGGCAGGTGGTTTATGATGTGACAGACCAGGAGAGCTTTAATAATGTCAAGCAATGGTTGAATGAGATAGACCGCTATGCAAGTGAAAATGTTAATAAGCTTCTTGTCGGAAACAAGTGTGATCTTACTGCAAACAAGGTGGTCTCATACGAGGCAGGCAAGGTAATTTATATACACTTGTTTCTATTTTTTTGTAAAAATGTGGTATCACTGAGATTTTGATTTCCACCATCAGGCATTTGCTGATGAGATTGGAATCCCGTTCATGGAGACCAGTGCCAAGAATGCTACTAATGTGGAGCAGGCCTTCATGGCCATGGCTGCTGACATCAAGAATAGGTTTGTGGTTTCTGCAATTATAGTCCGAGGGTGTTTAATGATTTCACAATCACATTTTCTATTCATTAAAGTAGAGTAACATTTTATTTTTCTTTTGCTGTCAGGATGGCGAGCCAACCGGCCATGAATAATGCAAGGCCCCCTACAGTGCAGATCAGGGGACAACCTGTCAACCAGAAGACGTCTTGTTGTTCTACTTGAAAAGTCGGTCGCCTATTTGCATAGAGGAAAGCGATAACTAGCTTGCTTTCCTTTATGATTATTGCATGCTTTCCTGTGCTTATTGAAACCATCAATTCAATTTTTTCTACCTATTTCAGTTAAGTCTGTAAAATTTGGAATCAGATAATTGTTGTATTTGCCGTTCTTACTATTTTTGCTTCAAATGTAGTTCATAACTTTCTGTTCTTTTATTATTTGTATATCCCCAAATAATGGAAATTGTGGCTAGAAGAAATCAATAAGGATAAGAGATGAGTACTATATGTTGAAGATGGAAAAAAGAGGATACAATTTACAAGATTGAAGATCATTCCCTGCGAATTAGTAGACACCTGTGACCGTTAGGCCCAGGCTGTACTATTGCTTGGTGCTCTTGGGTTCAAACATGATGCTTTGCATCGTGTCTTTCAAATCTATATTGCTTTTGCCATTTACCACAAGCACCTACTTGTAGATTGTATCAAGAAAAAGAAGAAAATAAAACAAAATCATGTTCAGCACTTAGAAAATCATAGTAGTAAGTATTTACTTGTATTGCTATTAATATTCAAATTATGTTCCTCCCTTCAAGAAGGTAACCCCTACTTGGTTATTTGAAATGGTCAATGCTACAGAGTACTACACAATGTCTTAGTGATTCACAATTTCTGCAGTTCTAGACTGCCAAAATTTTGGTAGTGCTGTGTATATCCAGAACTGCCAAAATTTTGGCAGTCCAGGATTACATATATTTTGGCAATCCTAAGCACATCAAGGACGACTAAATATTTTACAGTCATGAATATTGACAGGACTTCTAAATATTTTATAGTCATGACTATGCAGAAGACTGCAGAAAATGTTGACATTTTATGTAGCATTAGCCTTTGAAACATTTTATGTAGTGCTCTTAGCATTAGCCTTTGAAATTAGAGAGGCGGTTGCGGCTTGCAGGTTATGATCTAATCCGCGCCAAAAGATGGTTCAATCTTGCGGCAGTGTAATCTATTTTCACAAGCGGACATTCTTGTATCTAGAACCTACATCTTTACAAAGTTTAGGGCATTGAATCGATCGAACTCATGGAAGAGATCATTAATCTTACTTTTGGGAAGGAGCTGACTGCATTTTTCAATGGGTTAAAGTTGAAGCTGCAAAATTATATATTCAGAAGTTCAATATCAGGCCACTTGACCATTCATTCCATGTTACCTACGGCTTGGTCTGAGACTATGTTCCAAAGTGTCTTCAGTCACACTCAAGGTGTCATTATCGAGCCTCTCCTCACATGATTATACAAATATTCTGCAACTCTCTTATTAAACTTCAAACAAAAATGTGTACCAACCAAAATCATTAATATGGCCTCTCATATGATTCAGACAAAAGTTCTAAAATTAAACTAGGAAAGCCCCCAGGCCAAAAGCGAAATAACAAAACCCTGTCCGTAACCTAATAAAACATATTTCTGTTCATTGTTCTCTAAATTCAACTGGAGGGCTTCCATGACTCGTAGATGCTGTAAGAGGCGGCTGTAAAATCATGAAATGAGCTTCATATTCCTCAGTGTGGTAGTAAGAAGAGGCAGTTTTCCAGGTGCTCGCTGCTTGTAATCCTTTAGCAAAGCTTCTGCAGCAAGGGATTGCAGTTCAGAGCTCTCCTCTTCCTTGTTCCTACCCTTCGTCAGTTGGCTGATGGCAACACTACACTGAAGCATGATAACATATATTAGTTAACATGAATGAAGATGGGAGTACTTGTGAAAATATTGAGGAGAGCTTACCAAGCATACACCATACAGAGCCCGTGTGTTCTTGCCCCCAGTTAAGTTGATGGCGGAGGCATAGTACTTCTTGGCAGCCTGAAGGTTTTCCAAGCCACCCATGGTATAAAGCACCTATTACACCAAGAAATTTATAAATGAGAAATCAATTCAAAATTGTTCTTCTATTAATTGGGAGCCTTTTTGATATAACTAAATAAGAATAGAGGACAAACAAACAAGAGGAAATGAATTCAAGCACTATGCATATCATATTTTTTTGGCAACACTTCATAATATAAGTCAAACACATTGTAAGGGAACAATCATTTTCTACCTAAATTATTGTGCTAGTATTTTTGAATATCTTATAATCATGATAATCTGCTTAAAACCTTCTCGTGGTGCTACTTAAGCTGATAATGTTTTGATCAGTAATTCCTAATGTATATTTAATGTTGGGACTTAAAAACAAGCACTCCACAAAATCCTAAGATTAGGACAACAGAAAGTTTACTGTTAAAGCAGCTAGGATATCAAGATGAGGAAGAGCAGATTTAGGTTATATAGTATGGTTAGTACCTGAGAGCAAGACATAACAAAACTTTAAAGAGGAAAGAGGTGCAAATGGTCTTGTGCAAATTCAGACTACAGGTGAGCATATATCTGATGGACAAGGTTGCACTGATAATTTGATGGACTAGCTGAGTGGCAACAGGTGTGAAGAATATTGGATCAAGTCAAGTAGAAGCCCTAATAAGTAACAAGTGTAGGAAAACAACATCCTCACTTGAGCTCCATCTGCTTTTTCTTCGCAACTTTTTGTACAAAGAAAATTACAGCAATTCACCAGCTTGGAGATACAACAGCAGCAACAATAAAGCCTTTATAACAAACTTTTTTGGGTCAGCTATATATATGTCCTTTGTCTCCAAGCCATATCATTAAGATAAAGGCCAACAGACACACACAGAGCCTTCCCTATCAAGAAACTCCATTTTGCCCATAGATTATTTTATTCTCAAGAGGGTCCAACACCAACTATTGTAAGGTCAAAGCAGGAGTCTAGCGACAATCAAGGATGTACCAAATGTAACAAAGCTACCACTGACATGTTGCTTGAACTTTGAGAAATGAGAATATGTGGTCCAGATGTATCCTGTTTCTATGTGTAGTGTAGGTTGTCTTGAACAGAATATATACAGGGGTGGGTTGTAGCATGTTAGTTACCTGCTAGTAAAACAATTTTTTTTTAATTATTCATCATAAATATAACACAACAACAGGATCAATTAGTATATTCTTGGCCGACGGAATCAATTAGTATGAAAGATATGGGTCAAAACTCAAAAGAGAAACTATGAGCTATTGTTGGTAGTTTGTAAGGATAGTATGTTGACATAATATGTACGGGTGGAAAGGTGCACTTAGGCATGCTCTTTCAATCGAAACATACACGCATATGTTGACAGAGTTTGTTTAATTAGTTGCAAAGGACGGTAGAAGAACCTGAATAAAAGGGAAGATAATATCTTATCTGTAGGGTTTTGTGAGACTTGAATAAAATAACACAAAACTCGTCATAAACTGAATACAACCTCAAACAATGGCTAGATACAGAGAATTAGGATACGACAGATGGTATATAGAACACCGACAGCTAACTTGTCACAAGATCCGAGCCAGCCTTCTATTTGTTCCTATCTTCTATTTACTTTATCCTATGGTATCTTTCTATTAATTTTCTTCTATTCATACCCATCTACCTGCCAAGATATATGGTGAGGCCATCTCTTGCACACAGCTGACTTGACTAAGAAATTGGTATCAACTCTTAGAGGAATGGATATTGGGTGGTAGCCGGTCATAAAATCTTGGCCAAATCTTGTTAGTCTTCTCATCATCTATGTTGCACAGACACGGAAACAACACGACATATTTTATGACATGGTGACACAGAACCTATTTTAGTGTGGCCTACTGTATTTGGAGTATCGATGGCATACCCAATATGTGTCCGACATGAATTGACACCGACACGGCATGGTTTTTGAGTGTCTGTGCTTCCTAGCTTGTCATTGAAGTATGTTGTATGGCAGACCCCATCGTTGTGGGAAAGGGTTGAATAAAAAGGGCATTCAAGTGCCACAAGCCTCCTGCTTACGCGGGGCCTGGGAAGCGTCACAAGGCATGCAGGCTTACCCCCATATATATGGAGATGCTGTTTTCGTGACTCGAACCTACATTCCTCCAGGATGCAAGCAGCAACCTTACCGTCACGTCAAGATGGAAAAAATTTGAATGATGATGATTATTTTCTTATCTTTGTTTAATTTCACAAATAAATGCTCAACTGACTGATGAAAATACATTTGAGAAATTTGGGGAAAAGACTTTGGTGGTGGTGTTGTAGTAGTAGCAACAATAGGCATCTCAAAATAAATGTAGAGAATAAATGTATATTCTCTACACATAGTAAATTTATATAACATTGAAAACTTTGTATATCACCAATAAACTTGTAGCCAGTCACTTGCCTCAGCATATGCCAAATGATAAGGAGGAACAAGCGGTTGACATAATATTAGCTCTTCATAACAAAAAGCTGCTTGCTTATACCTGAATGAGTAAGAAAAAGCAACTTAAAGGGAAATTAAAAAGCATAATATAATTCATGGTTACATCTCCAACCAGAAGGCAAACAATAACTCACATTTGTAGAGAAACATAAATTTCAGCTAGCTCTCTCCAAGCATCATGATCGGCCATAAATCTAGAACAAGATTAAATCACCTCAGCAACTTACTAATAACAAACAATTTCATAACATAACAAAAACAGCAGCAGCAGCAGATGAAAAAAAATGCTTACATCTCAAGGTACTTGTTAAGAAATTCAACAGCAGCAGAAGAATTTCCCTGTGCCTTTGCAATTGCGACCTTTCTCTTATGAATCACCTAATCAAGGACGACCATAGAACTTAGAAGTACCACAAATTCTAATAAATAATCAGTTCAAATAAAGAATTTACATGCTATGTATGTCATTGGTTGGAGAAGAAGAGGCAATGCAGGCAGGTACAAATGTAACTAAAAGATCTAAAAAGAAAATCTCACGACTAAATGAGGACTTAAGATTTCACCATTCATCTGTATAGGACTAGAAGAAGTATTAGATATATATATAAGAATAAAGTGGCAACCTTACCTGATCAAGTGGATTGTCTTCTAGAAGACGTGCATAAGCCTTTTCTGCATCAGCCCATGCTCCCTTTGATTCAAGCAGCATCGCTTCTAATCTTCCTAAAAATATTGAATAGGACAAACCATTGGCAAGAAAGTAAAAATGACATAGCAAACAAAAACCAAAAAGAAATAGTGAATATTTAATATACAATTATTCTTGAGATGATGTACTTTATACAATTATTCTTCAGATAATATACTTATTACATTTCAGAATCTGAAGCTTGGCCTAAGGTGGAATATGCATGTCACACGTAAATCCAGACATGGATATTTCAAAAGTTATTTTTTAGGGATTTTTTGACTTTCATCCCACTTATTAATATGCATTTGTACTTACATACCACTTTTTAATTTTTTTAGACTTTCATCCCACTTTTTGTCACTAAAAGTATTTATTTTGTCACGAAAAGTATTCGTTTTGTCACAAAAAATATTTTTAGTGACAAAAATGGGATGTAAGTCAAATAAAATTAAAAAGTGGGATGTAAGTACAAATGCATATTAATAAGTGGGATGAAAGTCAAAAAATCCCTATTTTTTAAGGGCCTGGCTGAACCCAGGACCTTCCCATTTTCCTTCACCAGCCCCCACCGGCAAGGCCACCCCCACTGGTGGCATATTTCAAAAGTTTAGCAAATTCTCCTAAACTTCCCTCACAAGTTTACAGAGAAACACTTCAGAAATACAAGTATATAAAGAGAAAGCAGACGAAACTCAAGGAGCATATAGCCACAGGAGGGTGCAGGCAAAAGCACAACTTAACTCCTTCCTCTCTTTACCCCCCCCCCCCCCCCCCCCCCCCCCCCCCCCCTCCTCTTCTTCATTCCCAGAAACTTAATACAGGTGTGAACACAAGTTTCAAAAATCTATAAGCAAAAGGGGTAAGATCATAATGCAAAATTTTCTGGAAAATGCAGGTAAGCTTCAGCATACATTCAGAAACATTAAATATATAGAAAGTGATATATACAAAATACTACTATAAAGTATAGAAAAGGATTAGTTATAAAAGATAAAAGACTAGAGTAATCAGACACTTTAACTTGTAACTGATTTTAAGACACTGTTACAAATACTAATGATTTGGTTTATTAAAAGAAACAAGATATACGAAATAATTAGATAGTATCCTATCATTGTAATCCGCCGTCATTTTCTCCCAAACTAACAATCCTTAAATGAAATACTTAATCTGATATGCTACAGCAGCGTGCAAAACCTCCATGCAGTGATCAGTCACTGTGACAGTCATTTACTATATAAAAAGACATTTAAGGTAGGCTTGATGTCGAAATAATTATTTAACTTGTTTATAGGTGAGTTCATATACATCGCCAGATTTGTATTATTTGGAAAACACATGAGAGGTATATCTAAGGATGCACATGATTCAATCAACTCAACAAGAAAAGACACTTGGTAGTGGTACATGCCTGTGTTTAGTAAAACCATATGTGTCCATGAACAGACTATGAAATATAGAATTATTTGTGAATAATAACGTCCTAACGAATCTTAATTGCTAAATGCTGAATATTTCTGCAATTTGACATCTGTTGCACAGGCTAATTTTCCAATGTCATCCTTAGAATCATACGCACATAGCTTCAAAAATTACAACACTAATCTCCATCATCCTAGGGAGTTATTTGGTGAGGAATTAGGGAACCTAAGAATTGGCGTATTCCTGGGAGAAGGAATTAGATCATATTCCAGTTCCTAAATTCTTCAAGCAAAAACCATTTCAACATACAGAACCTAGGAATAGGAAGCTAATTCCCTGATTCCATCCTCCACATGGAGTATGGAAACTAGCCAAAAACACAAAAAGGCAAGGAGTTAGGGAGGTTTGGTCGGAACTTAGGAATTATGATCCCTCAGTATGCCAACATGGTGTGTGCCAAGAAATTAACGAGGATTATAGGTATTCACCAAAAGAACAAAATACAAGGAATAAAGAGGTTTTGACTGAAATCAAAGAATATAAATCATGTGTGTTTCAAAATGGTGTCTGATAGGAATTAGACCTTATTCCTTACCACAACGTTGTCAAACCCACCATGATAAACCAATGTTGTGAAAGAAGTGACCACTAGGCGGCTACAAGGGAGCCTAACGACTAGGGGCCTAGGATGACCTACTATGGGCCTAGGTGGTATTAAGTGATTTTCAATAGTATAATAATACACTATACAATGTTAAACTAATTAAAAATGCAGTCAAAAAATGATAAACCTAAACAATTCAAGGTATAACATTTAGTCAAGCAATTAAAGGACAGGGTTTTAGCAATTTAAAAACCACTAATTAAAATTATTGACCAATCACAACATACAGCTTAAGATAAGCACAAGTTAGCAAAAAACTAATCATTATGTTAACCATGACAAAACCTAAGCAGGAGCCTATGTGAACTATAGGAGGCGTTTGAGGCCTAAACAGGCTAAGGGGGAGCTACTACCAAAACCGTACCTGCCTGGTTCTTAGGGAAGCGAGAATTATGTACAAAGGCACCTAGGCACCGTAAGCGTCTGCTTTGCCAGGTATCTAGACAAGCTAAACATGTGTGTTTAAATTTAAGGTATTTGCAACAACAACAAAAATCCAATGAGAAATTTTGAGTCGCACCCCACTTAACTTACCAAAATTCAAGGTGCACCCCACTGCTTTACCATAATGCAAGGCACCCCCCACTTTTGACGGTTTCCGTCAGTAACTGACGGACAAAGGGTTTGACTTTTTTTTTTGGACCAAAATACCCCCGTCTTCCCGCCCCCTCCCCCTTCCCAAGCCGATCCCCCACCCTCCGCCACCACCGGCCCCTCCCCGACCGCTGCCCCCTCCCCCGACCGCCGCAACCCCCCTCTCCGCTCCCCCTCCTCTCCCCTCCCCATCACCACCACCACCACCAACAACACCACCACCACCATCACCAACACCCCCCCCCCCTACCCGACCTCGCCCCCCCCCCCCCCCCTTCCTCGACCGCCGCCGACCCCCCTACCCCCCACCACCCTTATCATGTCAAGTTTACCTGGGTCAGATCAGGCCCAATCCTATTCTCCAAACTCTTGGTAGCATCCCAGATCTAGATAGTGGAACCCTTCACAGATTTAATACAAATTGGACAGCGAAATGGTTGGGATGGCGTCAACCAAGTTGTAACCCCAAGTCCTAGTAGACATCGTCCCAATATACAGTCACATTTACACTGATGATCCCCCTTCTCCATTCTTGTTCAATGTAGTTAGCTCCCATTGTGCCCAACAGAACTCGAAAGTGAAGGGAGAAACTTTTAGAAGCGAATAACCTAACTGTGCTACTCAGACTAAATGAATACAACTATAATTCAAGATTAAACTAAAATAATCGATTCTTTTAACTTTAATTAAAGGTTGGGAACCTTACGCTTAGATTAGCATCCAAATATGCTCTCAAATCACTGCTGATTAAAAGCATTTTCCATCAATTTATAAGGACTATTCACTAGACATAGGAGGGTTATAGTGTACTCTGACAATGTTAACAGCACAACAGAAGGGGTGCATTTGTGACCAACCATAAGTTAATCAACACAACAAAGCCTTCATCCAACATTGGAGTAATGGTATTAGATTACAACAAGGCTGTCTCCATGAATCTTTATATGCCCATTCTGGACCCTTTAAGAAAATAAATACTCATTACTCAAATTTAAACACACTCACCAACCCTCATGCTTCCTGGGAATTTCTTCGAGAGGACCGCTATGCAATCCTGCAAAAGAAGAACTACCAAATTATGCATCTTGTTACCAATACCAAGAATGTGATATAAGTTATGCTATCGTAAAAGAAGTTGTGATACCAACAAAACACAAAAGGGCTACAAGTGGTAGAGAACCAAACAGGTAAGAAGTATATATTTGAACATCTATACTCATCAAGTATATCCAGAATAGATACTGATCACAAACTACCTTTTGGTGTACTTGTGGATCATTAGGTAAACTATCATTTTGGGTTCCTTTTTTGGGTTCATGAGTGTGAAACAAAAGATAAAATATATCAATATCCAAATATTATTATGTCCAATTCCAACATATGTAAGCAATACACATGTATGTACATATATTCAATTGATAAAGTGGTGTATAGATTCACAAAATGCATCAACAAACGAATGGAATTGAGTATGCTACATATTATTTGCATTAAATGTGTTCTATGCAGTCAAACCAAACCATCTTCCCATCATCTCAAATTGAACTGAAACCACATATTTACAAAACGGCAGACTGAACTGTCTCCCAAAAACTAAACCAAATAGTCTGATTCGGTTAGCTTCGTTTTGTGGCTTGAACCACACCCCCCTAGTATGAGTTGAGCATGGCAACAACAAATTATACCATATAGAGATAGACGGGTGAGGATTATTGGAGTTGTCCGTAGTAGCAAAGGGTTCAGTTTTCACACAACTGCATTTTAGCTTGTAATTTCGAAGTCAGACAACCATATAGGCAGGTCAAAAGAAAAACAATATCGAAGATGTAAGACAATTGTATGCACACTAATGCAAGGTCCATGTTATATGGCATCTCATGGTACAGAGAGGTATTCAATCTTTATTCTGGTAATAAATATTGGAGAACTCTGATTATTGTTCAGCATATGGTATACATAGCACCAGTGGCAAAATGCATCAACAAATGGATGGAATTGAGTATTATGCTACATATTAGTGCGTTAAATGTGGTCTATGCAGTCAAACCAAACCATCTTCCCATAATCTCAAATTGAACCGCAAAACCACATATTTACAAATCCAAAACCGTAGACTGAACAGAATAGTCTGATCCAGTTAGCTTCGGTTTTGTGGCTTGAACCGCACACCCGATTATGAGTTGAGAATGCCAGCAACAAATTATACCATATAGAGATGGAGCGGTGAGGATCATTGGAGTTGTTCTATACTAGCAAAGGGTCGGTTTTCATAATTCATAGTATTGCATTTTAGCTTATAATTTTGAAGTCAGACAACACATAGGCAGGTCAAAAGAAAAACCACCGCAAAATCACAAAAACCAAAACTCGCAGACTGAACCGTCTCCCAAAAACGGAACCAAATAGTCTTATTCGAGTAGCTTTGGTTTTGTGGCTTGAACCACACACCCCTAGTATGAGTTGAGCATGCCAGAAACAAATTATACCATATAGAGATGGACGGGTGAGAATCATTGGAGTTGTCTATACTAGCAAAGGGTTCGGTTTTCATACTACTGCACTTAACTCGTAATTTCGAAGTCAGACAACCATATAGGCATGTCAAAAAAAAAACAATATCGACGATTGAAAGGCAGTTGTATGCACCTTAACGCAAGGTCCATGTTATATGTAGTCTCATGGTACGGAGAGGTATTCAATCTTTATTCTGGTAATAATGATTGGAGAAGTCTGATTATTGTTCAGTATATGGTATACATAGCACTTCAGTTTCACGTACTTGTTCGTGAGTTAAAAATATAAGTAGTCCTCCAAATGAACAGAGCGACTCTTGGGCTCGAGATAATTCAGCTCAGAGACTTAAACATCAATAACAAGCCAAGCTTTAACACTGAAAATGAACTTGATTTCCTTGACGAGCCAAGCTTGTACATAGGAAGCTTGGCGCATTAATAATCTCTAATTGCATGCTTATGAGCTTTTCCCTCTATACTGCAACAGAACTTGACTTGGAAGCAAGCTTGACTTGCGAAAAAACTACTCTAGTATTGATACAAAACAAGTCGAGCACATGACCAAATGGACTTTATTTTGAGTCAAGCTACTCGCAAGTGCAGTTGAATTCAATCTTAAGTGCAATTTTCAGCTCGAACTGCAAGCTCAAGCTCTTGAGCCGGCTAAATAAGTTTAGATCAAGCTAGCTCGATAATTTCATGCCATAGACGAGTCCAGCTTGAATCATCTTAGGTGGTTTGAAAATGTGCAACGTAGACCAATAGATGCTCCCGTAAGGAGGAGCGATGTATAGTAGTTGATGAAGGCGCTAGGACTAGAGGTAGGCATAGATGAGCATGATTGGAAGGAGGATATGGTTTTTGTTAGTGTTATAGAGGACATAGCCATCACAGAGCCAAATGGAAGAAGAGGTATCAAACAGCCAACCTAAAAATCTGGGATAAAGGGTTCGTTGTTGTTGCAGATGAGTCCAGCTTGAACTCAACTTGGCTCCATTGCAGCTAGAGGTGCCATGGTCTCTTTGCCCATGTACAATTATCCCTGATCGTGCAAACTGCATGCATATATACACAATACTTATATATTTTGGTCGTAGACAGAGAGAATAATTAACTATGCAAAAGTGATGCCCCCCCCCCCCCCCCCCCCCCCCCCCCCTCTTTCTCCCACTGCCACAGGACAGCACATATTTGCACGAGTGCGAACAGGCATACGGATAAGGACACGATTCGGATACATGATACTGACATTTTCAAATAGTACACATGTAGTCCTCCGTGTTGCATGAATACAAACACGGATATGGATACAGGCGCAATAGACACCATTTCTCCATGTCCATGCAACATAGGATAGCACAATACTCTTTATGCTAAGCCACCACGATACAGATACTGCAATTTCATAGTGTCACTTCTGGAATCATGTGCACTCACTATACTTAAATTTTATACTCATAGAAAATCGAGTTCAAATCAAAATAAAGTATAAAATGGCCTATTAGATTGTGGAAACCCAAACAAGAGGACAAATTCCACTACCAAAATAATAACGTCCAAAGCTAAAACTAGAAGGGTAACCTTGACAGTAGATCCACTATAATTTGTCAAGTAGCAATTTGTATCGTGTATTGATTTTCTTGTGCATCGTATCACATATCATGTATCGTACAGTCCAGTAACTCTAGGAGTCTAGATATACTTTTAAATCCATGTAGGAACATGATTTAATATAATTTTCTCATAGATTTTTTATTTGTTTCATCTTTACATGTTTATTTACTTCCATAATCAAGATTCTTAGGTATACATTACATAACTCAAGTAAAAAAACAGATACCACTTATTGTGGCAGACCCAGAAAATATTTTTAGGGGGAGAGAAAATACACTAGATTTTCGAGGAGAGAGAAAATAAACTAGATTTTTCAGGGGGAGAGGAAATAGACTAACTTAAAATTAAAGGGAGCATCATATAGAATTTACATGAAACAAGGTCAAATATATCATAGACGAAAGTGTATATATAGAAGTGTATATAGGTAAACCGAAAATTCGGAGGGGGGGGGGGGGGGGGGGGGGGGGGGGTGCAGCCGCTCCCCTTCGGGTTAGGGTGGATCCCTGCTACCTATCATCCTATATGTATTGTGTTGGATCAACTGATATGTAACGGAATAGTATTATATTGTATATATTGTAAGATGTATATTGTCATACCATACTAACAACATTTATGCTTTCTATAGTTAATTTGTGTATATTGGTCAATAGATCCCATTTACTTCACTTTAAAAAAATCCAGACACGTCCTCAAAGTTGAAAGAACACGTCAAGTTTGAAATTTGCAATGTTTGGACATTAGAAGGAAACTTAAATGCAACACTACAAGCATAGAACTAACTTAGTTTATGACTAATCAAAATGTTGCATTTCATATTAGATATAGAAAGACCAGACAAATCTCTATGAATAATTTCGAGAAAAATGATGTAAGTACCTTTGCAATATCAGTCCTCTGGCAATCCATAGAAGCAATAGCAACCTGCTCGTAAAGGCTCCACTCTGCATTAATAGACATACTTAGTATTACATTCTATCAGGAGTAGGTGGTGCTTATTGTGAATGCAAAAACAAAAGAAAGGGAAAAAGGATAGAAGACACGAACTGAAACAAAATTAAGAAAAACGACTGCAACTTCATTGCTTGTAACGATATAATGATGTACACATAGCAATAATGTGCATCTTTGACAAAAGACTGTGGGGATAACCCCCTGATTCCAACTAAACAATAGCCAACTGACAATCTAATCCAACCATGTAATTATAATTTACCTGATTCCACCAGATAGCAGCCCAGTTATAATAATAACCAGCTCACAAACTAATTGTTAAAAGTATCTTTTACATGACACAGTGAATGTGAAACTTTTATCTTAAACAGCGTCTTATGTTACGTCTAAATCTTACAATTTCAATTTTCAACATAGGCCTCCCTTATTATTTGTACTCACATCCTTAAATTGGAATAGGCTCCAAATCTTATCATTTGTAATAATATAGGTTATTGGGAGTTCTCAATGTTGTAAAAATCAAGGTTCAAAGTATCGGGATCGGGATCGGTATCGGACAGTTTCTAAGAGTATCGGTATCGGCAGTATCGGCTGTATCGGCGGTACCGGATCGGAGTATCGGATTTTTTGGTATCGGTTGTATCGACGATATTAAATAATTATTAATAAATTAGGAAAAAATAATTTACATATTTATGCATTATTTAAGTATTTTCTATGTTTTTCAAGTATAATTGAATTAAACGTTAAATAGTGTACAATAATAAATATTGTTAAATAGTATATATATACAATAAAAAAATATTGCAATAATATAAATTGTTAAATGGTATATAATATTGTTAAATAATATATTATAATCTGAATAATTTTCTGCCTTTAGTGTTGTTAGATGTAATTTGCAAATAATTTTTCATCTATTTATAGAGATTTTATTGCAAATGTTACCAATTTTCATTACTGATTCCTAGATTTGACGTGAAGAATCTTTCTTTACCCATTTTTTTGTTTCGAAAGTATATTTTTGGCAGGGATAAAATTCGTTTTTGATATTTTCTGGTATTTTGAATTCTCGTATCGGCCAGTATCGACCAGTATCGGCCCGTATCGGCCAGTATCGGCCCGTATCGGCAAGTATCGGCCAGTATCGACAAGTATCGGTCCGTATCGGCAAGTATCGGCCCGTATCGGTCCGATACGGGCCGATACCGTAATTTTTTCTCCTGGATCGGCCGATACCGATATTTTTGGTCGGTATCGTATCGACCTAGGCCAAATCCGATCCGATACGGCCGATACGTATCGGTATCGGCCGATACTTTGATCCTTGGTAAAAATCGCTAGGCGGACTCGGTGCGGCGGAGGTCCGCCTAGCGCCTAGACCGCCTAGGCGGCCGCCTAGAAATTTTTTTTTTTTTTGAAAATTTTGAAATTTTGAAATTTGAAATTTGAAATTTGAGATTTCAATGTTCTAAAATCCAAATACTATCTTAAAACCCAAACAAATATCCAAAATACAACTAAGAATAAACAAAATCAAAAAAAAAAAATCAAAAAATTCAAAAAACCCACCGCCTAGGGGCGCCTAGGCCCGCCTAGCCCACCGCCTAGGGGGGTTTCGGTGCGGTGGGCGGGCGCCTAGGCCGATTTTTAGAACACTGGGAGTTCTTATAAAAATTATTTATGTGGTATGGAGGAAGTACAAGCAAATACAGAGATTTAGGGGCCTACGTCAAAGAAGGCTTAATTTAAGGGACCTATGTTTCAAATGCTATCTTATAATGAAATGACAGTGGCCAGCAGTTGCAGAGGTGAACGTAAAAGAAAAGAAAACAAAGAGCGGCTAAGCTACACTTAAGCCTAGTAACTTCTTGGCAATTGATGAAAATCCAATTGCAAACATGTTAACTTTTTGGAAGACTATTTCGTAGGATTTTATAGTATTCCTCTCAAATAAATTTCAATGGCAAACATACATGAAACAGCATACATGAAACAGTTCGAAAACATTATAGTTGCCAAGTGATGAGTCGTGACATGTTATTTATACATAAACAAAGTTTTAATTCGTGTACTCTCCCTCATATTATATATGGGGGTAAGGCCGTGTCATCTTGTCCCTCCCCAGATCCTGCATAAGAGGGAGGCTCGTGGCACTAAGACGCCCTTTTATACATAAATGAATAAAAATGTAGATTGATGTGTATAGTTTGACCGGTTTGTTCTGAAACTAAAGGAATTGAGACGAAACTAGGTTAAACCAATTTTATGTACAGGTTTCAGAATGGTACCCTTTGGAACCAGATGAGGAACGATAAGATAGTAGTTAAAGGAGCTGCTAGGAGTAAGGGTAGGCCTAAACGAACATCGCTTGAAGCTTTACAGAAGGATATGATTTTTGTTAGTGGTATATAGGGCATGGTCCATAAAAGAGCGGGATAGAAGAGAAAGATTCAAGGAGACGACCCCAAAAAAATTGTGATAAATGCTTCGTTGTTGTTGTACCCACTGGAACTTGTCTGGGACCTTAAATCACAGGAGAAACAAGGACAGAAATATACTACTAAATAACTGAGAAACAATTAAAATTTAGAATGTACTTCCAATTTGAGGAGAGCAGAAACCAAAAACACAATTCCCAAATTACTCCATGATCCAAAAGTAACAATTCTATGATGAAATTCTCTACTCTTCAAGACGGGATATACAAAACTCATTACCAAACTCGCAAAAGTTCTAGCATGAAAGTAAAACTAGCCCAAAATTTCAAATAGTGATGCAAAAGTATAACATACTAAGAATGCAACCAATGTAAGATGCAAATCCAACCAATGTGCAATGCAATTATCAAAGGTTTCATGATCTACAAACAAAAACCTTTTTCAAACTACAGACACTCTTCCAAGTAAACAAAGAAAAACAAATCAACTAAGACCCATAAACCAAACTAGATACTTTCGAAAAAAATGAAAAACTACAAAGAAATTCTCGACCATTTCCATCCAAACTAGAAAAACAATACCAAGTAATCAAGACCCATGAAAGATATCAAACTATATATAAAAGAATCTCCACCCTCCAATTGAAACAGGAAAACTCACCTCTCAAACTAAAAATCTACTCGGTGATGAAAACCAACCCAAATATTTGTTGAATTTGCACGGACTCAGATATGACATGACCTAATATAGGCACAACAATACAGAAATAGAAACAGTTTTGATGTGCCCTATAGTAGTTTGGAGCGTGTGTCGTGTCCAATGCGTATCCGACATATCCAGAATTTGGGGTCTCCTGCTTCCTAGACTAAAATCTACTATAGATTCTCACTTTATTTGAAGCGGAAAAAAAAAAGGATCCCCATCTCCCAAACTAGAGAATTTTGCCATTCAATCAAAACCTCCACCAAAATCCCTACTTTTCACGGAAGAAAAACCAGCTTCCCATCAATCTCAAATCGTCCAAAACTAGTGATTACATGACCAAATCTACACGTGGTAAACAAAATAAGCCATCTTCCCAAACTAGATAAATTACCAATCAATCAAGAATACCAACCAAAATCTCCACCAAGATCCAAACTTTTCATCACACAACCAAAAAGATCCAAACTAGATAAATTACCAATTAATCTAAAATCGTCTAAAAATAGTGATTCCACAACCAAGTCTATTCTTTCGGATGGTACACAGAAAAACCCATCCCCCAAACTAGAGTTATTCTCAACAACTGAATCAGAAACAAAACACCCATCTCCCAAAAGCATCAACCAACACAGCACGTCGTCGATCCAACTAAATCTAAAGCCGAAATTTGAGAATTTCCCAATCAAACGTTAGTTAGAGATCATAGACCGTTGAGAATTCTACCAACCAATCAAGAACCAACCAAAAATTCCACCAAGATCCCATCTTTTGGCCTTAAAAAGAAGCGATTGCATGACGAAATGTCGACTCACTTCCGTATTGTCAAAGAATTATCTCCCAAACTAGAGAATTCTCTACCAGGATCCTAATTTTTCATTACGGAATTAAAAAAAAAACCACTTCCAGTTAATATCAAACAACATAACCCTTCATAGATCCAATCGAATCTAAAACCCTAATTCGTGAGTTTCTTAAGCAAAACTACGACGGGGATCACCTTCGGTTCCCAGTCTGGATCGAGCGCTGGAGTCGTTGAGTATGGAGAGCCCGTACTTGAGGACCTTGTCGGATCGGCGGGCCTTGAGGCTGCTGACGAGGGAGAGGTACTCCCACGCGCCGCCGCCGCCGTTCTCCACCTGGCTCTCCAGCCGCTCCAGCTTCGCTTCCTCCGCTGCTCCCACCATTGAGAGGAATTACAGACTATGCCACTCTGGAGAGGGAGAGAGAGAAGAGGAGCGCCGGCCGTAGATTGGTTGGTGTTTGTTTGGAGGAAGGAAGAGATCGCGACTCGAAGAGGAGTTGATGGATGTTTTGCGTATAAGCCACTGCATATCGGTTTATTGAGATCTTTTATAAGGGCACCACAAATTTTCAATATTCAAAATGACGACATGAACCGGCTTAGGGCACACCGAACTCGATTGGCTCTTGTGGCCAGCTGAGAGAGATATAACCTCCTTGACTAGGCGGACGTTCTCGGAATCAACCACGGAAGAGGTGTGGACGTGTGTGAAAATTGGGAGCAATGGGTGGGCCAAATGATATGCAATGCAGCATATAAAAAATCTCGTCCGTTCCGCTAGGCGTCGTATAGATGACAACTTTAATTCAGAAATCCTTCTGCAATTGTCAATGACAATGTATTTGAATGTGTTCACCTTTCTGTCATCAATTATGAACAAAAATAAATTGAACGGGATAAGTTATCTTAAAAGTTGAAAAGAATAAGCATCTCAATACTTTTGCAAATAAACTTTTGCAAATAAGTTTTTCCTACTTGATTGATTGTCTTTTGTGAATTTTACTACCAAAAATTTACAACTTTCTTATAACTCACACCCACCGTCTACTAACACGGTCCCATCCGGTCCCACCCGGTCCCCCCTCTCCTCCAATCAAAGAATGTCACATAGGCGGTTGTAGAACTTACAACCAAAATTGGTTGTAAACATATCATTTTCCTTTGTGAATATAATCTTGCCATCTAAAAAAGACATTGTATACAGGAATCACAACATAAGTTACTAATTCAAGGAGAGAAAATTACTAATTCTGTGCATGAGGGGATTTTCTCACTAGTGATAAAGATTCATTCCTTGGTTCCGGTCCATGATCGCTGTAAGCAAAGGTAATTGATGCAAAAATAAAAATAAAAATGAGAACTTCTATTGATGTCATGTTGTTGAAAGTCACCCATTTTTTCCATTAAATTTTTTTTCTCCCTTTCGATTTAGCTACTACCTGCCAGAGTGGATATGATATACAAAAAATGTGGTACAATAACTACGAAATTGAGCGATAGGTAAATACATGTCTTTATTTTGAAGTTGTCGGTATTTGATTCTCTTGTCTCAGTATCCGGTAACACCTCGTAGGACAAATAAGAGGATTTTGCATGAGACACTGACCCGAGAAATCGTCAACACTCATACAATATCCTTACTATTTACATTTATATTAACATTACAAGATATTTGACGTTAGGAAACCCGAATAGCCAAATCCTTCTGTAAATTGTAAGAATTTATAACATGTATTGTGTGTTTGAAGTGATGAGTTCTTGTTTATTCTTTTGGCAAGTTGCATTCTAGAGACACAGTATATGATAGACAATTGCTAAAGGCGCAACATAAGTTACTTACTGGCTCTTGTGGTTATCGAGAACAGGTATAAGATTCTGACTGGGTGGCAGAATATTTAATAATGGTGAAAGTTGGGACAGTGGGTCCAAAAGACATGCAATGCAATGTGCACAAAGTTCCGTGTGTACGGCCAGACATCTAAAAAAAAAAAAAACTTAGGATAGACCAAGTCTTGGTGCTAGTCCAGTCTAAAGCAACTTTTATTCATGCCAGCCAAAAAATTTCTATGGACTGCCCACCCTCTAATCCTCCCATCACTTGCGACCTCGATGGTGTTGCCATCGTCGCCCTCGTCCTCTAGACCCTAACCCTCGCCCTCACCGGCCGTCTCGCCTTCTAGACCCTAACCCTCGTCCTCGACGGCCCTCGACGCACTCGCCCTCACTGGCCGCCTTGTCCCTCTCTCCCCCCTCCGCCATCTCGACCTCTTTGCCAATCGCTTCTACAGTCCTCAACTTCAGATCAACCATCTGTGGGGCGATGCCGAGGAGATCCTCTCTGACCTTAGATCCAACGATGTGAGGACTGTAATATACAGACATATTGTCAAAAAAAAATTGATTGTCCTACCTATTGGAAGGACAGTTAAATTTGTTAACAGTCCTAAAGATAATAACATATTTTGTTTGAATTGTCAAAATTATAGTGGCATGAGTGTCAACAGTCATAAAAAAAATGGACAGTTCCGAATAAATTTTTTCGGTGACAAACTGGTAAATAAACAAAAATTAGACTATGAGCAACTTCTCTAATGTAACCCACCCCACACACACACACACCCCCACCCACCAAATATGGACTATGAGTAACTTTAGGTTCAAAGACAAAGGAAGTGCATTGATTGATATTGATGATAATCCCACCCATAATTTTGTCATGTTATAGGAAAGAACTAGTATTTTAAAAATTGGTTCGGACTATGGCCGGTTGAACCGGTCGATCTGTAAACTGGAAGCTTTTTCAAACTAGTTTAATATCGATCCACTATTTTT